>JAQJVL010000559.1:0-395749 GCA_035578905.1 Stictocephala bisonia | reverse complement strand
ACTTTGTACTGGTTACACATCTGTTTAACCGTGGAACCACGTTCAATATTTTGAACAATGTCCAACTTTTGTTGGATCGACAAAACAACACGTTTACGTTTAGTAGCAGTAGCCATAATATGCGCACTGTGTGTCACACTTCACTGCTCTACTGATCAGGGGCGTGGAACGCGGGTGAGAGAGTGTTGACGTATCGGGAGGGGTAAGAGGGGTGGGGTAAGAGGGAAGGGGTCTATGACCTTGAGTGAGCCCGGCTGCCGGCTGGAGATGAGTGACTCCCCTACCGCGCTTCCTTCCGAGAAAAATGCCCTACAGTCTCAAAAACATCGACCTACATTTACATTTTCAAAACATTGACTTGTATCGGTAATTAGGACCGCATCCGTCTGCATTTAATTTTATGTATTTTTCCCGGAACATGTCCCGGTTAAGCCACAACGCGGTTATTCCGATTACGGTTAATCGGGAGTTGAGTGTATATGAATAAATCTAAAACTACATGTTAAATAAAATTTTTTTATCCCAGATATGTGTGCATCAAGAGCAATTGGAAGGGATCACTAACAAAGAGGCTTTTTAGAACTTGATAGATAAATTCAATAACATAACTTTGTGAAAAACTTTTAATATGAGTGATAAGGCTTTGAATATTTAAGGGAAGACAATCCTACTAAACACATACTATGCAAGAACTAAATATTATACAGCAGAAATGTTTAATGCGACTGGCATCTTATTCTCTGATGTTATAACTTAAATAATGACGATATTGAAATCTTCTGTATTCACAATAACTTATAGTATTAACTATGAAAGTCCATTGAAAATAAAGTACACGGCAGAACATTAGACATGGTACCAGATGTCATTCTCCAGACCTTACTTGGTCGACATCCAATCTACGGAGGCCTGGAGACTAAGGACAGCTACAATCCCACCACCAACAGAAATCGTCTGGTACACGGATGGTTCTGTCATGGAGGGTGGGGCTGGGTACGGGGTCTACGGTTCTTCTACTGGGACTCACCTATGGGGAAGTCTGGGGAGGTACTGTATGATCTACCAGGCTGAGACCTTTGCCATCCTTGTCTGCGCCCAACAGGGGCTAGCAAGACAAGTCAGGGGTAAACAGATCTGCATTATGTCAGTCAAGCCGCTCTTTAAGCACTTGACTACTGCAAATTCACCTCGAGACTCACTTGGGAGTGTTTTCAAACTTTATGTGCCTTGGCCTGCCACAATAATGTCCAATTGAAGTGGGTTCCAGGGCACAGCGGCCTCACAGGCTATGAAGAGACTGACCTCCTAGCTAGGATGGGAGCGTCCTCCATTCGTAGGGCCCGAAACCAGTATGTGGCATTGGACTTGCCACTGCCAAGACTGAAATACTGCACTTGGTGAGATATTGCCACGATAGTGGATGGCAGCAGTTTCACGGCGAGGTCTATGCAAAATCTCTAATGAGGGGACTCAACCCTATGCTGACCAAATCACACACCGCCATGAATCGGAATGACATCACATTGGTGGTTGCGTATATTACTGGACACAGCCACTTCAGGAAACATCTGGAAAATATTGGTATATACAGGGAAGACACCAGTTGCTGGCTTTGCGGTGAGGCTCTTGAGTCTGCCGAACATATATTAACTGAGTGCGAAGCTCAAGAAAAGGTGAATATTCTGGGACGAGCTCTCAGATGAAAGATTGGTAGTTCGTTCCAATCTTCTGGGGAAAACAATTTTAGAGCCGCCTAAGCCACTTGGAATAGGTACCCCATTCCAGTAGGTAAATGGCAGCACAATAAACCCAAGGTTGAAGGGCAATCAATCTAGGAATGGCCTCAGAGCTTTCCTTCCCTCAGTAAACTAAACAAAACTATGAAAATGTATTAGACACCCAAGAGAAAATTGAATTTTTCCTAAAATAGTTTCTAAATAATTATTTAGTTTTTAAATATCTTTTTTAATCACCTGCTCCTTCTTCATCAATCCTCATCAAAGACTGAGCCAACTCTTCTTCTCGCTTTCCAAGTTGCAACTGAAGTTCTTCAACCTGTAGTTTTCGTTCGTTTAACTGTTCTTTCAAGTCGTTTACCTACAGAACAAAACAACAATACTGGAAAAATCACAAATTGATATTTTACAAATTGTTAGTAGATCAATAGATAGACTTTGAATCGTAAAATACTTCATTTATCTTCAATGATGCAAATATGTGTTAGTTGGCAGAAAAGGACAACATATTAGTGTGTAAGAACTATAACAGTAATAAAACTGTCGACAATAGCTGTTTCATATAACCAATAGCAGATAAACATTATGTGATAACATCAAGTTTAATTTTCAAGTAACTTAATCTAATATTTTACTACTTAACACCATTTGGTAAAAGGTTGTACCAAAAAAGTTTTAGTTGACTATTATTTGCACTTCGGTGTCAGTCCTATTATGTCCTATCTTTTTTAATATCTTTATTATATTATATATATTTTACATTCTTAGTTAGAGATTAGTTATTTTTAAGAACACTGGTATACTAATACATGATTTTAGTTTATTTGATAGAGCTCTTCCCGCGCACAGGTCGTCCTAGATCCATGTGGGACTATTTTTATCTTAATTCAACATTTTGTGTACATTATATAAATATGTTCTTGGTCAATAAATAGATTTATCTCTCTCTCCCCTTATTTGGTTCATTGTTCTATCACAAAAATATAATATTTATTTCCTGTTCTTTTATCACTGCAAGAGTAAAACTGAGCATGATTGATTATAGACAATTTATGCAAATTATTAATTGAAAAAGAATGTTAATACAGCATGCCTAAAACTATTTGAACAGATTAATAGTATAGGCAATCATTACTGGGGTACCCAGGTAATAGTACAGGCAATCATTACTGGGGTACCCAGGTAATAGTATAGGCAATCATTACTGGGGTACCCAGGTAATCTTACCTCAGTTTCCACTTTCCTCTTGTTGCGGTCCATTTCCTGTCGTTGCTGGTGGTCTTTAAGTAGGCGCTCCTCCAACTCCGCAATGGTGCTTTCATGCTTCACCTTTAATTTGGCAAGGTGTTTGGCCTTCTCTTCCTCTTCAGCTAGAGTCTGGGCCAGGTCTGCTGCCCTCTCCTCCAAGACCTTTAACACACATTTCAGTTAATCAGAAAAACTTATGACTCAATTGGGATTTTACTTGAACGCTACACATTAATGAGTATTGACAATTACTAAGGTTGAAAAATCAAAAAGTTCAGTAAAAGTTACTAAATAAAAATAGCCAATAGCTAAAGGTGTCTATGAATTAAACACCATTGAATATAGAGCTGCCTCTAATGGGTACCAGAGTGACATTATTGATAAATTTTATCCTTAAACATAAAAATAAAACCACCACTTTAGATAACAACAAAAAACAACGTACATAACCACAGATTTTGGAAATAATCTAAGTAGCACATTAAGGAGTGAACTGGCCAAAAATAAAGTGAAACTTTCATTCAGAACAAAAAAATAAACTTTCTTCTTTTTTAAAAGCACGGAAACCCCCCTCTTCAGACAAAAATATAGCAACAGGAGTATTATAAACTTAATTGTGACAGCTGCCTGAGTTTTTATATAGGCCAAACGGCGCTTAAAAAAAACCTGCAAAAAAACATAGGCAAAAGAACACCTGCCTAAAAAAACCACTCAGAAACAAACCTCTTCCTATGCTGAGCACCTACCAAATCAATGCAAATCACATTATTCTGGCATTGATAAAAATTTATAAATATTACAGATACATAAATACAGAGGTAGATATTTAGACACAATCGAGGAATACCACATTTACAAGGCCGGAAAACAACAACCCCAGTTTATTCTTAATGAAAAATTTTCCTTCCAATCGAACCTTCTCTATGAAAGAGCCTCAAACATCGAGGGAATTATAACAAAGCGTAAGGATAAGAACTTTGAGAGGGGGAGGGGGAGCAAGATTGTGCAAGGTCACGGCGTCAGTCTAGACTCGCAACCTGCACCACCCGCGCCGTGTACCGACTGTGTCTCTGCCACATTTTAATTTTAATAAATGTCCGCTTTGTGTTTTTTGTGTGTCGACTGTTCGTCTGTGTTCAGTGTTTTTGAAGACTTATGACAACCTCACATGAGTGAAGATTTTATGTATTTTTTGGCTTGAGAATGATTACATTAGTTAGTCGAAACCAGTCGCCATCTGAAGACGTGTTGGGCCACTTGACTGAATATAAGGCAATATAAACCTCTAGGTAAAAAACATTGCCGTATCAAATGACAAACCAAAAACACTTTGGAAAATCATTAACAATGAAAGGAAGATGGGACAAATAAAAATGCTACCAACAACTTTGTATGTAGAAGGACAGGAAGTAAATGAACCAGCTGCCATTGCGAACCATCTAAACGATCATTTTATCACGATCGCAGATAAAACTCTGAAACAAAATGGGCAGATCAACACTACTCTCCCAGTCCCCCAAAACCAACATCATAATATACCAAGCCTTTTCTTGCACCCAACTACAGAACAGGAAGTAGTTAATGTAATTAACACATTCAAAGCAAAACTCTCTGCAGGAGTGGACGGAATATCAGCAAAAATTGTTAAAGCTTGCAAAGAACAAATTCAGCTACCTCTAACTGACATTGCTAACAAGTCTTTTGTTCAAGGAAAATTTCCAGAACTACTAAAAGTAGCAAAAGTCTACCCGAAATTTAAGAAAGGTGATGTAACTGATGCAAACAACTATAGGCCCATCTCCCTTATCAGTACATTTTCTAAAGTGATAGAGAAACTTGTCCTAGCCAGACTATTACAACATTTGCAACAACACATCTGCTAAACAACAAACAGCATGGCTTTATGGCAGGAAAGTCAACATCTACAGCCATAGTTGACTTAGTCGAAACTATTATTGACCACTTAGAATCTGACAACATTCCTATGGCAATACTCCTTGACTACAGTAAAGCTTTTGACTGTCTGGACCATAATCAACTTCTGAGAAAACTTAAGAACCTGGGCATTGAGGAAAAATCAGCTGACTGGATTGAGAGCTATCTTCTCAACAGAAAACACATAGTAGAGATTAAACACGTGGATAAAGGAACAATTCAGTGTGTCAAATCGAAAACCCAGACTACAACTAGAGGTGTGCCACAAGGTTCCGTACTAGGGCCAGTCTTGTTCATTTTATTCACGAATGACTTCCCCTCACTTGTACAAAACCATAGTACACCGCTTATGTATGCCGATGACACAGTGTTACTGCTAGGCAGTAACAATCCAAATACTATAGCAACAAATGCTACCACAGCTTTAAACACAGCTATCAACTATTGCAAGCAGAACAGCTTAGTTGTAAACCAATCAAAGACAAAACAGTTAATTTTTGGAAACAAAAAACAAACAGTGACAAGACTGCCAGACCTAGAAATTACCGATAGCACCATCTACCTTGGCATCACACTCGACGAACATCTAACTTGGACACCTCATGTGGATAACCTCTGTAAGAAATTAAGCACAGGAATCTATGTCATAAGAAGAATCAAGACCATTAGTGACCTCAACACTGCCAAAATAGCCTACTACTCTCTTTTTGAAACACATCTCCGATATGGGCTACTGGTCTGGGGCAACTCATCCAAGACAAATGTGCAACGTATACTTATTCAACAGAAGAGAGCTATAAGGACACTTTGTGATCTATCACCCAGAGAATCCTGCAGGGAAAAGTTCAAGGAGCTCAAAATCCTAACTATCGTGAATCTGTACATACTCGAAACTATTACATATGCTAGGACAAAGACTCTGAACCCTCTCAAAACTGGATCACAACTGCACACATACAACACCCGACATGCAACAAACTACTGCCTCCCTGTACACCGCCTGACTAAATATGAAGAGAAGCCAAGCTATATAGGATCCAAGCTTTGGAACCATCTTCCAGCAGCAGTGAAGGGAACAGACAACCAACACCTGAGACAACGGCTTTGCCACTAGCTTAAAGAACATCCCTTTTATTCTCTTGATGAGTTTTTTGTTCTTGTTTCAAATAATTTTTAATCACTTGACTTATTATTGACAGTGTTATATTAATTTATGAAACTATTCCACATGTTATATTTGACGCAAAACTGTTCTTGAAGAATATGTTAATAAAGAATATTGTCTATTGTCTATAACTAAAGGTATCATCTTCTTTTTTTAATTTCACGCTATTCACATGAATCCCAAGCTAGTGTGTGAACTTTATTCTAGAGTGAAATAATGGTTGTCAACTCTGTAAACCTTAAGCCCAAAGCCTTAACTACAGAGCAGCCAAGCCGGTACTTCAGAAAATGAGTTAAAGGGGCTAATTCTGTCCACTTAGAACTATAACACAGTTTTAAACGAAAATTTCAGAAATGTGTAGCAAAAATAACAAGCAATAATATTAGTATTACTATAACACAGTTTTAAACAAAAGTTTCAAAAATGTGCAGCAAAAATAACAACAATAATATTAGTATTACTATCTACACTGTACAAAAAGAGAATAAGAAAGGTTGCAGATTTTGCCTATAGCTAACCTTCTTCTCCTTTAGGAGCTTGGCATTTGTGTCCTCAGCAAGGGCACAATCTTCTTCTAGTTTCTTAAGCCGAGCATCGCACTGAACTTTCTCCAGTTGAAGCTTCTGCCGGGCCGCTTCCTCCTCTTCCAATTGCTCCTCCAAATCCTGATAAACACGCAGATAAATGATATTTTCTGAGATTTCTTATTTTAAAACTTACTTAGATGTTTACCTAAAAATATGATTGCTTTAATGTTTGGCTATCAGTGATTAATTGTATAAAATAAAAAGATCAAACTCTATTTATTTGTGATTTAAACATTGGTCTCTCTGAAATTAAATGATCATCTTATACAACATTAATTTTAGTGTTAAATTAAATCGTCAAGAGATAATTTTTCCTAAAATGTAGCATACAATCTAACTGATAGTTTGATTTTTTATTAAGTATGTTAAACCACTTTGTTGCATATCTATCGAAAGATTATTTATAAAAGGAACAATATTTTAGCAACTATGACAAATAAATCAAAATTGTCACAAAATTCTAGTCTAAATTTAAAGTTAAGCAAACTAACCCCTGACAGTGTAATTCTTAAAAATATTGGTAAAACGAACAAAAAATCAAATGAAAATTTGTTCTAAAATAACTCAAATGTTCTAATTTGTAGGTATTTGCAACATTTCCAAAAACATAATTTCTCGGACACCATTTCTAAGTTTTGTTGTTAGGGGCCACTAACTGTAATTTTAAGAATCAACAATCACTACCGTACCTGGATGTTCAGCTGAAGCTTTTTTTTCTCACTAGCCAAGTTGTTAGACCTCTCTTCTTCCTCTTCAATCCTTGCTTCCAAATCGTGTAGAATCTCTTCTAGCTCTTGCTTCCTGGCTGCCAACCTAAAAAAACAAAATTATTCATATTTTAAACTGAAACAATGTACCAAATTAATAGTTATGACAACACTCTTTTGAAGCAGTTGTGATACAAGCATAATGGTAATGAATATCAACTATAACAATAATTGGATGAAGATTTAAATATTTTTAAAAGACAATTCATGACATGCTTAGTTCTAGAGGCGTTAAACTCTTTTCATGAGTTTCCTAAATGTTCAAATAAAACTGAGTGTAAAAGTGGTTTGAATATTTTATAAGTGGCCGATCCGTTTAGGCGTCATGACTTTGAGCCTTGGTTAGAGATAGTGCTGGTTTGAATTCAGCCTAAACTGGAAGATTTGTCAGTAATATTCAACTTCTACAGTGCTGATTCGCCCCCTCACTCTGTCTGAATAAGTTCCTTGCACAGATTATTAATCTATGGGGAATGGGCAGAGTTAGGTTAGAAAAGAGGCGAACCTCTTAAATAAAAAAGGATTGTATTTAAATTTTACCACCAACTTGAATAATAGGTATTTAACCTGTTAACGAGTGAAGCAAAATGATCCCAAACGAGTACGGACGTCTTTGGACGTCTGTGCCCAAATGAGTATGGTCGTCTTTAGACGTCCCTAATATTTATTTTAAATTTCAGCTTTAATTAAATGTCGATGTAAGTATATGAACTTCCATATGATACCCGCATCCTATTGGCCACCAATGGGACTACAGCTGTACTTTAGTCAGCTGATAGATGACGCTTCAATGCCAGCTGTAGTGTTTCCCTCGCATTTTCGTTGCATGCCAAATCTGTTTCTCCTCGTGTCTAACCTTATTGCGTTCTGCTATATTTACGTTTCGTTCATCTGTAGTAGGCCTAATTACATTTGGTATTTTGCCAGTGTGATATTTTGTTTATTGTATTTTGTTACAAAGTAGTTGTATTTAGTTATTTTCAGCGTTGTACAGTAAAATAGGCCTGTATATTTTCTTTTCCGTGTTGTATTGTAAATATGTTAAAAAGTTTGTCAGTGTTGTACAGTAATTAGTTAATTTTATTCATCAGTGACTTATTTATTACAATGGACTCTAACAAGCGATATTTAGATCGAAGTGATGATGTTGCACGCCCGGTGAGTGGTGACAAACAGGCGCTCCGTCTGTCTGGCCGCCATTTCATGTGACCACTCCCAATGAGAGAGGGTGGAGCCAAAAGAAAACAACGGAAGTGTTTTATATGCACTCATACTACACGGAGGGCTTCACAGCGCAAAGACACGGCCTATGAGTGCTCCAAATGTGAAGTTGCACTTTGCATTTACCCATGTTTCGAACAATTTCACACAATGGAAAAATTTTAATTTTGCTAATTATAATCACAGTTTCCACCATTTTGATTTGTAAATATTACCATATTGTATCTTAAATTACTATTTTTAATAAAGTATAACAGTTTATTAATAATTTTAGAATTTTTTTTTCGTACTCCCTGGGGTCACTCTAATGGTAAATGCTGCACTCATTAACAGTATGGAAATATGGACGTCTTAAGACGTCCGCACTCCTCAACAGGTTAATTATAAGTACACTAGACTCTCGGTTGTCCGAAGTAATTGGGACAGAGACCTTCTCAGATACCTAAAACTTGGATAGTACGGAGGTTATGTGTATTATGGTATACGTAATAAACAAACCATACAAATGTACTTAACTAATTTATTACTTAACTACTTAACTAATGCATACCAACAATTATCTGATGAGCTAAAGAAAAATAAAGTTAAAGAGCTAATTTGCTCTCCATTAGGGTGTGTTCGAGACAATGTCCAAATCAATATCTTTGCTGAAAACATTGTAAGTCTCCAGCGAGCTACTGGAGCTTCCATTAAGATTATATCCTACGATCAGCAGTCAGCAAGAGTTTTGTTCAACGGACTCACCCATGACAAATTTTTAAAAGCCATACAACATGAAATACACAACAAGCTTGAAAACCGTAACAAACCAGCAGAATCTTCAATTCATCTTAAATCAACTCCAACATCAAAAAGAAATAGTCAAACTGCAACTCCGTCTACAAGCTCTCCTTTCCGAGGATGGTCCACTCCTGAAGTCCAGCCCAAAATCCAAATGGAAGCACTTACAGCACCAAATACTTTCAGAATGACAGAGGAACAGGACACACCACAACTCCTTTCCCAGGATATGAGCTGCTTCCCCCCACTTCCAACAACAAAGTCCTCACCGAACATCTCCTGTGTCAGTGCTAGTGATGGTGAAATAACAAATGGGCAATCGAGTGCTTACTCACTAACATATTCACCTTCACAAACTTCTACTTTAAATTTAAACTAGATTGTTACGACAAGGAACACAATTCCGCAATTTGTAACGGTAGTACTAATCAAATGCTATATCCACAAAGTACAACTGAGGACCTCTTTTTCGAAAATAAAAAAATTAATTTAAAATCAAGTAAAAATTGCAATTATCAACAACCAATTACTAAATCTTCTAATAAAACATATATTCTTAACAGTGAGGAAACGCAGACACTTAAAATATTTCATCAAAATGTACAGCACCTATCTTCCCGTTTAAATGTTTTGAAAATTAACTTGGATGAGACTAGACCTCATATAATTGCATTAACCGAACATAAAATGACTAAAAGCGAAATAGGGTGTTTAAATATTCCAAATTATACAGTATGCTCATTTTATACAAGAGTTGACTCTATAGGGGGTGGAACTCTCATCCTGGTTAAAGGAAACATTAACAGTAAAAATTTAAAAATCCCTGCAGTACAACAACTTATTACGGAAAAAGAATTTGAGTGTTGCATTTCCGAAATAAAAGTTGATACATTTTGTTTTGTATTAGCTTGCCTATACAGATCTCCTCAGCAGTGCTTTGTTGAACCATTTCTAGATAAATTGGATATTTTATGTGAAATATTAAGT
The DNA here is from genome assembly GCA_035578905.1 of Stictocephala bisonia. Lineage (NCBI taxonomy): Eukaryota > Metazoa > Arthropoda > Insecta > Hemiptera > Membracidae > Stictocephala > Stictocephala bisonia. The sequence goes on along the minus strand of JAQJVL010000559.1, from coordinate 385,323 downwards.
AACAAATATAAAAATATAGTAATAGTAGGTGACCTTAACATTAATGTTTTAATTCAAGATAAGACATATAACAATTTTGTAAATATTTTGAAATCGTACAATTTAGAATTTAAAGTGGATTTTCCAACTAGGGTCACTTCAGAATCCCAAACGGCCATAGATAATGTTATTTGTAATATAAAGTCTAAAAAACTCAAAATTTCTGGTTTAATTACTCATATATCAGACCATGACGGCCAGTTGTTAGAAATTTTAAATCTGAAAATTGCATCGGAACAAGTTTATAAACAACTTAGCCGAATATTTTCTACCGATAACTATGAATCATTTTATAGGAGATTGGCTCATGAATGTTGGATGGAAGTGTATTTAGCCAAGATAGAAAATAAGTATGATGAGTTCTTCTCTATATTCTCTTATGCCTTTGAAACTAGCTTCCCAAAACTAATGGTAACAGTACAGAAGACTAATTAATTGTAATAAATGGATAACAGATGATATTAGAGATAAAAGAAGGAAATTGATTGAACTTGAAAAATTGAATAGAAAATTAAAAACAGAAAGCTTAAAGCAAGAAACTAAACAACTAAAACAAAATATTAAAATACAAAGTAATAGTGATAAAAAATCATATTTTGATAAACAAATTCTAGAGTCAAAAAATAAATCAAAAACTACATGGAAAATTATAAAATCTGAAATTAATCAGCTACCCAAAAAATCTGACAATATTATTGTTTTGCAAAATAATACCATCATATCTGATCCAATTAATGTTGGTAATATATTTAATGCTTTTTTTATTAATATAGTCGACAGTTTAATTACTACAAATATTCCAAATTCCTCAAGTGGTAATTTCAATTCTAAATGTGTAAAGGAAATTTCAACAACATTTAAATTCAAGACAGTTAGTGAAGATCAACTTTATAAGTTAGTGATGGCTTTTGAAAATAAACTTTCTACTGGGGTGGATGACATACCAATAAGCGTTGTTAAACAATCAATCTCCTTCATTATTAAACCCTTAGCTCATATTGTAAATTCATCGTTGATATCTGGTTATTTTCCGTCTAAACTTAAAATTGCGAAAGTAGTACCCATTTTTAAAAAAGGAAACTTATATGATCCTTCAAGCTACAGGCCAATATCTTTGTTACCAGTTTTTTCAAAAATATTAGAAAAAGTAGTATATAACCAACTGTTAGATTATTTAGAAAGTAATAAAATACTTGATGAGGAACAACATGGTTTTAGGACCGGTAAATCTACTATTACTGCAGGCATCCGTTTTATTGAATCCATAATAGATAGCATTGATAGAAATGAAAGTATTGTTGGCATTTTTCTTGACCTTAAAAAGGCTTTTGATAGTGTATCTCACGAGAAATTACTAAGTAAACTTAGTAGTTTTAATATTAAAGGTAAAGAGTTAAATTGGTTTGGTTCATATCTTTAAAATAGAATGCAATGTATTGAGTTACATCATAAAACTAATTACAATAAATATAGTTATATTCAAAATGTTCGCTCAGATTTTCAAATTGTTAAACACGGTGTCCTCAAGGTTCTATATTGGGCCCACTGCTATTTCTCTGTTATGTAACTGGCCTACCCACTGTCATTCCAAGGGGAGGATCCATCTGTTTATATGCTGATGATGCAAACATTACAGTTTCAGGAATTAAACAGGAGGATATTGAACTGGCTTCTTTTATCAGCCTTTTATCTGTTAAAGATTTTTTGGATGGAAACAATCTTCTTCTAAATACCAGTAAATCAAATTTTATATCTTTTTCCACAAAACAAAATAGGTTGACACTGCAACCAAATATATACATAGATAATTCAAAGCTAGACCAGGTTGATTCTACTAAGTTCCTAGGACTAATAGTAAATCCAAACTTAAGTTGGGATATTCATGTTAATCATATTGTTGGTAAAATGTCTTCCGGTATCTATGCTTTGCGTCAGTTGTGCAGAGTATGCAGCATAGAAACACTAAAAACTGTTTATTACTCACAAGTACATTCACATTTTTCATATGGTATTGCAATTTATGGAGCCACAACAAAAGAAAACTTGGATAAAATTCTGTTACAACAAAAAAAGGCAATAAGAGCAATTTTTAACCTACAGTCCTCAGAGTCAGTAAAAGAATATTTTTCACATTTGGGCATCCCAACAGTGTATGCGTTGTACATCCTTGAAACTGTAATGTATGTCAAAACAAACCAAACAATAACTGTTCAGAATACCCATTCATATAATACCAGATACAATAGATATGTAGAACCGCATAATTTAAAGTTTTTTGAAAAGAAAACTAGTTTTATTGGCAACAAATTTTTATTTTCACTGCCGAAAGATATTTTTAGTGAATCAAATTTGATATTATTTAAAAATAAGTGTAAACAGTACCTAACAAATGCCTCGTATACTCATTCAAAGAATATTTTCAGTTAAAAATATGTAAATAAATTAAAGTACCTCTTATGATAAATTGTATTAAATATTAAGACATACAAATTATGTAATATTGTAAAATATAATAACTGTTTTCTTTTTATTACATTTGGTTTTATGCAAATTTCAAATAGTTCTGTTTTAGTTTTGAATGTCTGCAAGATATATAATGTTTTATTTACTTTTAATTTACATTATAAAATTTGTAAATAAATTAAAGTATTGTTAAAGATCACTCCTATCTTATCAACAATAACTTAATTATGACATAAAATTAATATTGTAAAATATAATAATTATTCTTTTTATTAGATATAAATCTCAAAGTTCTACTAGAGTTTTAAATGTCAGTCATATGCAATGATATCTTATTTATTTTTTACTTCACATTTTAAAAATATGTATCTTATTTGTATTTAAAAAAAATCTCAAATAGTTCTGTTTTAGTTTTAAATGTTTGCCAGATACAATGATATTTTACGTCTTTTTATTTCACATTTACAGTAAAGACATGGTTAACTGTGTACAATGATAAATTAAGAACAATAATCAATCTAATGATAATTATTATGTGAATTGTGACGCTATTTTATGTATATTTGTACATTGACAAATAGAGTTTTTGAATTGAATTGAATTGAATTAAACGAACAAACGCAAAATAAACATTGTTACAGCCTTGTAAGAAAGTATGAACATCCCGTTATGTCTTTTAAAACACATTCAGTGCTATGTAGCCGTAAAGTCGTCCACACTGTCCTAGCCATACTACCTCACTCACATTATTAACACTTTGAAGCCTAAGCCCGAAGATAGATCGGGCGACGCAAACTGGCGTACTCGCCGACGCCCGAGAATAGCTCGGGCGCCCATATTTAATTCATTATATCTTTATTATCGGCATATAATCGGGTTTAGGTCATCTGAATATGTCTTTTAGTTATCTGTTATTATATTTGATCGGCCTATTAATTTTTTTTATCTACATCTGGTCTTGGATAAATAATTATCGTAACAGCTGACGTGAGACTTGGAATGAGCGCGCGCCGAGCGGTATTGTTTATGTCAGCATTGTTTATGTCAGCCGGTCAGTGACCCACGGTGCTTTGAGTCGTTCGTTCGTTATAGAAGTGAATATTCTGTGTTTATAATTCAAGTACAGTATTTATATTTTATTATCATGTTTTCAGTTCAGTTTCTTTGTAAATATTGTTGTGTACATATGTAAATAAGTAATTAGTTAGTATTTGCGTTGTGTTGGTTTTGTGTCAATCTAACCGTACAGTGACTGGAATGTGTGTATATATTGTTTTTATTTGGTTATTATAGTATTTATCTGCTAAAATGGATAATCTTATGAGAAGTGATACTATACGAGATATATTGAATCGTTCTGACGATGATACCGATAGTGACAGTGAACCGAAGGAATATACAGATCTAACTTCAGTAAACATTGAATACATCCCAGGCCCAATTTTTGATTTGGAATCAGAAGGAGAAATTTTTGATGATGTTGAAGACCCAGATTATTTGGTTGATAGCAGTGATTCAGAAATAGAAGAAATAATCCAGGATGACTTGGACGATCATAATTTAGTTCTAGACCCACAACCATCAACCAGCACACATGGTAGGACTATTGACACAGGTAGGTCTAGCCTAGATAGTTGTAATAGACAACCGCCTAAAAGAAAAAGGGTTTCTAGCCAGAAAAATACACCTAATGATGAAGCACTAGGATGGGTAAATATTGACAATCAACCAAGCTTGCCTCAATTTGACAATACTAACAGTGGCATAAAAGCTGCCATCGATGAAACCTCAACTCCAATTGATATTTTTTCACTTTTTTTACCTGATCTCATCTTAAGAATTTTCAAAACAGAAACAAATAAATATGCAAGGAGGCAAACTTGCTAGGGAGGTACCTTCACCTAGCACACTCTCAAATAGACTCGTAGGTAAGAAGCTTTCATTTTGACATATTTACTTAGAAGTTCCAGGTATATATGTATAGTTTTATATATATTTTATAATTTTTCAAGGGTAAAAAAACATAATATATGTGTATATTTACGAGTAAACACTTCAAAGAAAACAAATATTTTATACTTAGTGACTAAATACTTTGATTGGATTTACAGGTAGACACTTCCAAGACAAAATACCGTCTACTGAAAAGAAAGCTCAGCCAACTAGAGTTTGCAAAGTATGCACAGACAAATCTAAAGAGACCACAGGAAAATCATCTAGGAAGGAAACAACCTGGTGGTGTTGTGACTGTTCTGTGCCACTTTGTGTTCCAGAATGTTTTAAATTGTATCATACAAGGGCAAATTATGTCAAATAGATCTTGTGTAGCTATTTTTTGTTTTACATATTTTTGTACTTATTTGTAGCTTCTGTAAAAAATAAAAAAATGTACAACACCTAAAGTTTTGCCCATCATTGAAAAGAGAATTTTCTCCCCTTTACAAAGATATATAATATAACCTTTTTATGAAATTTATAAGGCATTTACAATTTTTTTAATGTGAACATAAAACCCCCAGGATTCCATGCCAAACGGAGTATTAAGGGCCCAGGCTTCAAAGTGTTAAATCAGTCTTCACCCAGACTTTGCCGAATTTGCTTGATAGTACGTCCCGCACTTCTGCGGTATCCTACAAGTAGGACGTGGTTTCTAGTTTCTGGTTACAGTTACTTTTGGAGTTTTTATTACTGTTTTGTGTTTTTGTTGAGAAATTAGGAATAAAATTAAGCAAAAAAGATGGAGAATTTACAGCAAAGAAGGAAAAAATACTTTATTTACATTCTACAAATGTCCTAAACAACCTGAATTGTGAAAACAATTTTAGAAATGGGCCTGATAAAAGTAGTTTTTAATCTTTTTCATTTATTTTACTAACTGGTTTATTACAAAATAAATTGGTGTACAAAATCTTGGATATTAACTCAAACTCAAAATCTCTTTATTAACAATATGCATATACATGATACATGAAAAATAGTGCCAATGAACTTAACATAGGAATATATTACTTAAATAACTCCTATCTTCCATAAAATTCTTTAAACGAATAAAATGATTTGTAATAAAATAGTTTTTACTTTTATTTGGAATTTATTTACATCATTTTCTTTCCTCAAAGTAGCTGGTAAATTTCTAAAAAATGTTGCACCAATAATTTTTAACTTTACTAGGAATAAAATGTGATAGACTAATATTATTTATTTTAAGTCGTGATGACAATAATTAAGTTTTACAACATCTTCATATATAAAAAATATATTTCACTTGTTCAATTTGAGTCATCAATCAGCTGTTATATGCTTTCAATCAAATCGATTCAACAATACTGTTAGTATTTTAGGAATGTTTTGATTTAACCCTGCGTTCCTCATCTCGCCTTAACCCATTACACGACAAGGTCACATGCATAGCTACACGCCTCCATGAACACTTGGGAAGATACTACGGTAAGAAAACAAATTGTAATTTAAGGAACATGACACTTTACCTGGCTCTCATCTCTTCAGCTTCTGCACACAACTCTACTTCCGCTTGCAACTGTTCTTGGAGCATGTTCTTCTCGTCAACAGCAGCCTGCAACCTACGTTCATACTCCTCACTGCTCCTGAGCTGACTATCCAGTTTCTCCCTGACCTGCTTTAGCTCATCTTCCTTCTGCGTCAGCTTCTCCTCCTGCTTGGTCACTTCCAAAAGTGGCTTGACCTGCCAAAACATTTACACTACTTGTTTAACCACTCAAAACCTCACAAAAACGTTTTGTTAACAAAATTTAATTGGTTTTATATTCTCTTAATTGTACTAAATGGCAAATTTTTTAGATTACCCCTGTATTGATTTACTTTATCAATAATTTCTGAGGACAAAACATCGATACTTTCTCACTGAAATCAAAAATAAAGATTGTTATTTGTATTGGTTTAGAAAAAAATGCAAATGTTTTCATAAATATTATTATTATTCACATGGGCGAAGTAGAATATATAACAATATATAACTCATAAGTTGAGATAAAATATTTAATGTAGGCCTATTTATTATGTATAGTTCTTTATCAAGTGAAAAACTAAATCATTACCATTTCCATAAAAAGATTCATGTATGTCTAAAAGTGTAATAAATCAAATATTGGCGGCCTTGGATGCTTTATTTTTTAAAAGCTACTTTTAAGTTATGTACAGTTATAAATTATACTTCTTGTTTAACTCTAAGAGTCTCCAATGTGTTTATAGATGACATTTCTTAAGATACAATTTCATTTGTTTGTGAAACAATAGTAGTTTTTTATTTCATTTCAACACTTTTTTAGTTCACTATCACGAGTTATCAATAATAAAACATAATTATTTGAAATGAAAATATAGATAATGGAAATAAAATTGAAACTATTTAACTATATATCTGCAGAGTATGGAGAACTATATATCAGATACATTCATGTACCCGATTTACTGGTTTAAAGGGATTTTAAATTTATTCAAGTTCAAACATTCGCTTTGAAAAAGATGTAGGGTTAGAAAAAAACCAGTGATAGAGCAATATCTCAAGATATAGAAATAATGTGCCTGAAGTGATATATAAACATGACAATGCCACAAAAATGGATTAGTTGTTAAAGCAACCGATTATTGTTCATTACAATTGTACTACATTAACATTATGTCCAACGACTAAGTTAGTTGTACTATGTCAAGATCCAGTGACTAAAAACTATCTTAAATCTACTTACTTTATTCATATGATTTAATTATATATGATTTACCATTTTTTGACCAATTCTGTCACAAACTTTGTTACATCAATAATTAAACATGTACTAAAGCATAGTCTAACAGTCTGTGTGCATTTTTACATAATTTTGATGTCACATAATCTTTAGTTCACTTTTGTAACTGATAGAATACTTTAGCCAATTAATATTTATCAATCTTTACATAGTTCTTTCCGGTCACCAAATATTTAATGGTATTTGACCAATAACTATGTTACATTACATTAAATTTACCTGAAAATGATAACATACAGTCCATCAATACAAAATAAACCACTATACTCAACTTTTCCATTGCTAAAAAACTCAGTTGAATACATATCAATTACATACGAGGGGGCAAAGGCTTCACCAACAGTCAAAACCAATGTATTTACAGAGTGAAACATGTATGTATAAACTGCTGTGCACACAGACATCTAATTAGTAATTAATTGGACTTGCACATATCAGCTGAACATTATCAGCTGATATCTTACCAATCATCATTCTATGAAGCATTTTAAAAAAGGTAACACATCTAGTTGTATACTGTATATATATTTGATTTTTAAGATTTCAATAAAGTACAATTTGATCATCACAATTTGATACTATACAACTTATGTTATGATATAAATACACAATAGTAGACAAACATTTAATTTTTATAATAAGAAATTAAAAATGGTTTTATTTAAAATTCACATGCATTAATTAATTTCAGATAACTACTTCCAGAACTGATACAATGTTACAAATGTTTTAAGGATTTTTATAGGATCTGTAAAATCAAGAAAATGTATTGCTTATGACTTTTTTAAACTCCACAGTTTCATTAAATATATTGAAACATAAACTAATAGAATATATTTTCTTATGCTCTCAATAATCTATACTGTGGCATCAACATGTATTATGAATGGTCAGAGTTTTGCAATTCTTATTATTAGAGTAAAGACAGACAACATTTCATTAGTTCTCAATAAAATTTAAAAACTGATGGTAGTCGTAACATACCTTAGTGTAGAGTCGCCACCACTGCCAGTTCCTCAATTTGAGATAGGCTGAGCAGTTCCTCTGGATGATTCTGATGGCATTGAGCTGCTGAAGGCGCTTCTGGTAGTTACGGCGTGCCAGGTAGCCTCGACAGAAAGCCTACAACAATCAGGTTTATTTATAGGAAAGCAACTATCAGATTTGAGGTTATGAAATTTAAGTGACATGAAAAGGCCGTGAAGAAGAAACACTGGCAGTGAGATGTAATAGTATGGAGCCCTTTGGATTTAAAAGTTAAAAATTAGCAAGAACCCTTTGAAAATATTCTTACTAAAATAGAGTAATGTACAGATTTATTTACCAATTTTTCTACAAGTCCCATATAATTTTTTATAAAAATAATGATACCAGCTACCCTCTACTGACTAATATGAAATAAGCTAGCTCCACAGAGAAAAAGGAACAGAAGTCGTATAGGCACAGTGAACGCCTCAGTGGTCGCCTTCAGATGGAGATTACAACTAACGTACATCTTTTTATACATTTGTAGTAATAATTACTACGTTTATCCTTGTACATTTGGAGGGAATAAGGGAGAGATGACGATTTTCTGACCCTGACATCACGACAAACTGGAGAAATAACTACTCGACAAACATTTAGGACACTATTGGAGGCTACCTCTGTTTATTTCTTCTCTTTCTAGCTCTTCCTCTTTTTGTTCATCTCGTCAACACTATTCCTAGGCCATATACAATAATTAATTATACAGCCCTACGAATGGTGTTTCTTACAAAAACATGCAAACATCTTAACTGCCTTTAATAATATAGTTAATAATGAATTTTAGTGAACTTATTTTAATTTTACACTGATTATTATGCCATATTTTAATTCAAAATGTCTAGATAAGATTGTAATAACTGCGTTTAATATTCATAACTAGTTGAGTAATCAAATTTAACTATAATGAATAAATATATATTACTGTGCTCTAACTGTATGTTTAGGCAAATATTATTGTTAAATGTAAACTGTATGTGTATAACTTTTATATATATGTAAACATATTTTTAATATGTATTAAGTACTTTTATTAATTTTTTAATAACTGTACAAATAAATTTAATAAATCTGTATTTGAAAATTTTATAAATAATTGATTTTCCATAATTGATATCTTTTAATAACTGGATCGCTCACTTCATATTCAGAAAACGGTCTGAAGCAGAGCAGCACCTGTAAGCGAATCACACTGACCCGATCCATTGGTTCACATGCATTTTCCATTAACACTCTCATTCATGTCATCTTTTCTTAATGCAATCAAAATTATTGCAAATATATCTTATGTTATATTACATAAAGAGATAGATGGGATGGTACGGTAGACTGAACTGTGTATGAAGTAAGCGCGTTTGGTTATAAAGCAACAAGATTTATCTGTGTTGGACACCGAGTGTTTTACAAGTTCCGCTTTTACATTTAATACAATATAGATCAGCTGATAAATAAAAACTAATCTAAATTGATTTAACCTCTACTCACAAAATACACCTGACCATTAAATTTTCAAAAATCCCACCTCACTACATTTTTCAATACACTCAGTGAATTTTATTGGCAGAATTGAACATTTGAATGCAATTCACTTACAGTGGCGTAACAGTCATTCATGTAAGGACCATTTTCTTTGCAAGTTAAGCATTTAGGTGAGCAATCCAATTGTTATATAAAGATGTTATATAATTCAATGTTGTCAAGGTATTGTCATAAACAAAATAGATTGTAATTCCTGAAATACCCAAATATATAATGTAAATATAGTACAGTAGTATACAACTGTTCTAAAGTAGGCGCTACATCGGTGATGACAATCCTACCCACCCTGACACGTACAGTGGTGATCATTGTACTTTGTTGTACACACCCATACACAAACGTGGTATTGACCCACTCACCCATACATACTCACTCTGGACATAGCAATAAAACTGCAACGTAACTATACTCAAATATGTTTGTCTGACTTCCAAAACCGAATGCATCTAGTTAAATCAAAGTCGGCAATGTAAAATTATATTTACTGAGGTAGTGAGCACAATGCACCCATACTCAGGAAGCTGGCTGAGCCATATTTTTGTTCAATGAGCATAACAAATGTTCATACATTTTACCGATAATAGTAGTTTTCAAACACATCTGTAATTATTATATTATAATATTTAAACTAAAAACATTTTATGGAGAACTGTCTATCGACATACCTGGAAGTTCACGATGAGATCGGTGATTTTGTAATCCCTCTCCTCCTCCAGGTGTGCCAGGACTCCAGCACGGAAGAATATCTTTGACTGACCAACGCGGTACAGGTTAGGGTCTAATTCTAGAGCGGATATCATTTTTTCACACGCTTTCTTGCCATCCATGAACCCCTTGGGTATGACATTAGGCGTTAGCAACTCGTAACGCTGACGGAACTCCTGCAAAAAGGAATCTTGTTAAGTAACAAATTAAGAATTTTGTTAAATAAAAATAATGGAAACCAATAAAACTAAAGTTTAATGCAATATATGATACACATCAATAATCAAAACAATAAATTTGACAAAACAATAAAAGAAGAAATAAATGGCTAGCAGCCTTTTCTGAGAGCTTGTTTACAATAAATCTCTTAAGGGGGTAGGTGCATGGTAAATTTTTATTTTTATCAAAAAATGTTTTTTTTTTCACCATTTTATAGCTCAAAATGTCCTCTTTCCAACGGTATATAACACTAATTATTTATTATTTTCTAAATGTGCTTCAATATTAGTTTTCTAAAAGTGTCCTACTCGATTTCCTATTGAAATCATCTCTCTGAGTGCCACACATTGTGTATTCATTTAATACTCTAATATCATCTTTATATAGTAATACTAGTGCATATAGTAATTGTAGTAATACATTTGAAGAAGATAAAGGGCAGGAACCATCATATGCACCAGGGTTTTATTAATGTAAGTTTTTGTGTTGTTTTTATTAGTAAAACTGTATTTATTTTGGTTTATTGCGATTTTCCGAAAGTTGTGTTTTTTGACACATATGTTCCTTTTTCTCAAAAACTACTAATGGTAACAAGATGAAACTTTTTGTGGTTATATATGTAACTTAGTTACACAAGCAGAATAAAAAAATAGTCAAATTTAACAGAGAATAAAATTTAAAAAAAATTATAAATAAAAAGAATTTGAAAAAATTTTAAAGGTTTTTTTAAAATTTTGTGAAAAATTTATAATTATTCCAAAGTTAGATTTTACACCCGTAGTTTATGTAACAAAGGCCAATGTATCAGGTAAAAAAAAACAGAAATGAAATATCTTTTCTACTTTCTGAGAAAAAGGTACATATGTTAACATTACGGAAGATGTTAACACCTACCCCCTTAATATAAATTGGCCCGTAAATAGTACAATATTAAATCCTTAGACAATATTTAATCAACAATACAAAAGTTATTAATTGTAGGTAAATTATAGGACTGCCTTGTATATTTTTTTTATGTACATCAGTACATAAGTTTTGGGAATCTCTTTAAAATTTTGTCTAAAAAAATTTAAGGTATACACAAAATGGTTATATGAACAAAAATATAACATGGTAAGGCACTGTGTAACAGAGGTAAGCAGTCTATTCAATATTGATGCCGGACAATTCTTTATTGTCCAGTAGCAATATACTCAAAGCTTTTAAAAGATCTAAAATAATAGTTGTTCTGAAGCCAGATAAATAAAAAGAAAAAGCCGAAAGCTACCGCCTCATAGCTCTTTTAGTGTCTGCCATAAGTTACTGGAGAGGCTGATTACAACAGGATACTAATACAACAGGAATTACACCAAACCTGTTGAACAACAAGCTATGTTCAGACCTAATCGAAATTTTTTCAACCAGGTACCTTCTTTGACATCTTAGAATCTTACTAATGTTGTAATATTTATTGCAATAATTTCCAAATAATCTCCAAATACTTACAAGTAAAAACTTAGCTCTAAATCTGTGACTAGATGTCTGTAAATAATGTAACATGAATTTAATGTAAAATTTTAATTAAATCGCTAATAAATGAATCAATCACTACCAATAATTGTACAAACATGCTTTGTTTAGGGTAAACAAACCTGGCGTTTAGTGTATGGAAACATTAATTCAGATTATCTGAAATATGATCATTTATCATCACTTTCATTAGAACCCAATTATTTTAAACAAGATATTGGTGGTAACTAAAGTTTCCGGTGATGACCTCGTCAACGTGTTGTCTACAATATTTACATCACCAAAGGTTTCGCCCATGCTGTGATGTAGCATCCTCAGTGGTATCTCTGAGACAGATCTACTACTAAGGATGCCACATTACGGCATGGGCGAAACGTTTGGTAATGTAAATTTAGTTATTAATAATGACACCAGCTGCTTAAGCCTACGAAATAAAATAAGATATTGTTGGGTTTTGTTGGTACCAAGGATTACTTTTGAACCCAATGACGAGTAAAAAGTGTTTGTTCTTGATATTCTTAGATCATTGATGGTATTAGATTGTTTTTAAATAGTTATTTTTAACAAGATTTGACACTATTTTCATCATGTGCATGGTATTAATAAAGAATTTTTTATTTGATTTGAGTTATGTTGCAATTTACTACAGTTTACTTAAGAAGAAAGCATAAAACATAATGACAAACCTGGAACGGTATTCTATTGGGGAATCCTTGACGGCAGATCCTGATTCCTTCAAGGACACCATTACAGCGAAGCTGATCCAACACAAGTGGTGCGTCAATCTTCCCAGCCCTCTTCTCGTGGTTAGGGATGATGCAACGCACAAAGTTGGGATTGGTATTGCGCAGTGTGATCATTAGCTTGGCTAGTTGTTCCTTGTACAGCTGCGATACGGTGCGGAACATCCCCTTTCTGTTACAACCAGAACAACATAGTAAATGGAGAAATAAGAAATATGCCTAGAAATCTAATAAATAAAAAGAATATGCCTAAAATACCATTCCATACTATTTGTTGAACAAGACAAAGCAATACATAATTTAAGTGCATAAACAAAATTAATTCATTTAAATTGAAAAACATTTTACTAAACTATTATAAATAAAATAAATAGCAGTAAAATGAAATTTTTAAAAATTCAAAAATATGTTTAATAGTAGGAATATATATGGAACTCAATTTCATTGTTAGAGTGATCTTGTGAATGTCAAGAACTGACGAAAGACACCAAAATATTTCGCTATCTGTTCATTGTACTGGGTATGTACTGACCCCAACTAGCCATTTTTCATGTATACTGCTTTCCTTCCTGTTTTATTTAGAAAATAAAATCTGGAAAGCCATCGTCAAAAGGTTGTACCCGTGCAAAATAGTGGAAGTTTAAATTTACAGCCTAAAGTTTGGTAAACAAGTTATATTCTTTATTATAACAAAATATGGTTATATTATTATTATAATCAATATGAATATAACCAATCATTAAGGACTATATAGTTATGTCCTTCAATTTAAGTCTTTTGGAATTACCTCCACCCGTTGTTAAAAATAATTCTACATTTTAATCTAAATCTCTAAGGTTTAAAATTTTGCAAGCAGTTATGAGATGTAATGAGCTTCTCAATGACATTACATAATACAGCATCAGTGACAGTTTAATTGTACAAAAATTTATCCATCAATATATAACATATATTTTTTACTTGAAAACGACACATCACCAAAGAAGTATCACCACCTTTTATTATGTACTGTATATACATTACAAACAGAGACTGCTCTGATCCCTTAAGTATGATTTGAAATGTCAGATTATTTTTATTATTTTTTCGCTTTAAGTTGAAGCTGGGCAAGGATATTTTCAGTTCCTATATTAGGGTTATATACATAATATAAAATATTAGAGACAACAGTTTCTTCCCTCTACAACCTAAATTAAAATTACAAAATTTTCTCTTGATAATGTCAAGCACTCAACGAGGCCATCTAAATTCAATGCTCACTAGTAACACATTTTACTCAAACGACAAATTATCGAGTTCTGCTGGGAATAGTTTTTGACAGGAATAAGTGACCGATGTCTCATGTGGATTAAGTAACACTAATAAAATTGATGTGTGCAATATATGGGAAATGGCTTACAAAGCAATTTGTTACCTTCAGCAATTAAGATTTACAGTATATATATTTATCGTTTCGCTAAATCTTGCAAATTTGTAAAAATGTCAACTTAGCATTTGACTTCTTTAAAGAGGTTTAAAACAATTTTGGGGAAAAATTCTTATAATAGTTTAATAACAATTGTAAATATTTTATACAGATGAGAATCCAGCAACAATTTACATTCTTTTCATCAATTTCTGTTCAAGTAATAGTCAGTTTTGCCTACTGACCTAGTCCTGGCACCAAACTGGGTATCGCTCATGGCCTGCTGTGCCATGCCTACGATCTCTGCGTCTTTCCAGATGTGGCAGACAAACGGGTCCTGAGAAGTCTGCAGCAGCGATACCACATTCTCATTCAGTGGGTCCATGTTCTTCATCAGCCACTTGGTGGCCGAGTAGTCCACCTGACCAGAAATACAAGTCACTCACTTGTTTGTTACGGATTAATGCGGGGTTAGTTATTATTTTGTGTTAATTTTTTTTTAATTTACAAACTGAACTTCAAGACTGACATTTTTAGAGAGGTGTAAGTCACTGTGTAAAAATGGTGTTATTATCTTTCATTACGTCAATATTCATGTATCAAGAGATATAAAAGTAACTATACGCACCACACAGGGAGTATCGTCCTACCACTCAGTAGTCACCTTTACAGTTGTAAGGACAAGTCATTACAGAATATATTCACAAAAAAAGATTTTTATGGTAAAATATGAGTCTTGAGTTATGTTATATCATTTTGTATTTTTTTTTTTTTTTTTTTTTTTTAAAATAATTCTAGTTTTGCGTGTAGTGGTATTATATTAAGAAGTAAATTTTCTAACATTTTTCTTACATTAATTGCTGGCATGCTTTACTAATACTTAACCTCGAGTTGTTATGGTAAAATAGCAATCACGTCATAAGCTTTTTTACTCAAAAGGAGCATATATTTCACACACTGTATTTGGTTTAGGTTGAGTAACACAATGATTTGTACTTGGCGATATTTTTAACATTTTCAAATCTGCTCTTTCTACTAGAATTGTAGAAAATGAAACTTGTTGAGACTAAAAAAAATCACACTGAAAACTCCCAACAGGCTGATTTAAAACTACTTCTTCTTCATTACCAATTAATTTGACAGGACAGGCTAGTCTTTACTCTTTGTATCAATCAAGCTGTTTACAAATTACAACAATTTAACGGCGATAACGACCGCGACAAGGTGTTATAAAAATGCTGTGATTTGGCTATCTCTGACTCTGAGATTGAAATACAATCTGAAAGAATTTATTAGAGATATGAGAAATTAAAACACTGAGAAATCAGTGGCCGCAGAACATAGCACAAACACTAAACATGGGATTTTACTCAATTAAAACCAAGGTTCTGAATAATTATTACAATCCCCAAATTGTACAGGAATTGATAGAAATAGTCAAGAATGATAATAATTTCAATAAAAGATGACAGTTTAAAAATTCCAGATGCATGGTAACCAATCTTGCACAGATTAAAGCAAGATAGATAATCACCAATAATCATTGAATTGGAGGGGTGTTGCCATATTGGTTAAGGACCGGTCACAAGGTTGGTGTGGCCCCTCCCCAGCAGAACTAGTTTAACGAGTCTTGAATATATAGTGAAGATACTGTATCGTCATCTTAGTCTAAGAGATACCAATGAGGATGCCACAGCATGGAGAAACGTTTGTGATGTAAATGTGTTGTTACTGGAAACTTTAGTTTGTCATAATGACAATGGATGCTAAAGCCTTCGAATTAAATATAAGAGAAATGATTTTATTTAACAATTTAAGAATTAACGTAAATCAATTCTTTTGAGTATTGGTACATGTATTGTACCAACATGTCTATGTATTGCTTATCAGTAGATCATCTTTGGTTTAATTTTTCCAAAAGCTTTATTTTTACAAGGTATTATGTGGCCAAATAATATGACGTGGTTACTAATGAAATACTGTTAAAACAAAAAAATGATATTTTTTATTGAGTATCATACCTTGCCAGCATAGTGGATGATGGCAAAGTCAGCAATGCCACGGAAGTCGGTCTTCATGAACTTGGGATGTTCGTTATGAGCACTGACAAGTTTTTCCACAAAGGACTTGTCTGTAGCCTTGGGGAACCAGCACTCCTCATCCAAAAGAGCCATTACACCCATCGGCTGAAACATACGGCAGGAAAACTAGGTTAAAAATAGCATTGGTAACAATAAAAATTGATTCTTGATAGAAAACAAAATATTTTTACTATTTTATTTTTATTTATAAAAAAACTTCACTCACCATTTCACATGGACTTTCAAGCCAGTGTGTGATCTTTATTCAATGAGCGAAGCACTGACCGTTAGTTCAGTTGGAGATCCAAACCTTTGACCTTTCCCACCGTTAGTCCTAAGCGTTAGCCACTGAGCCAACACGCCCGCAATAGTTTTCTTACCGTTACACAGCTCCTTGTAACTTATGATAAGAGAATTATAAAGACATATGATTTGAGATAAAAATCCGAATAGTCTGAATATAGGTTTCAGGTACCACTGCGAGCAGTTTTACACTGGTACCAACATACACAAGTACGGTAGTAATGACCCGCCCAGGTCCAGAGATAGTAAACAAAATGTTGTTAATATAATACAGTCATTCTTAAATTCTAGTTGTGATTTACCAATACAAATATTAAAGTTTTGCCTCATACTTCTTTTCGCATAGAATGTGACTAAATCAGTTGATAAACTCATTTAAAATTTGAAATAAAATATACATAGCATAACACAAAAGTTAATAAAATAATTCTTTGACCGAGTACCAACATCTAGCATTTTCCAGCGTATTAACAGCTGGACTTTTTAACATTGGCTTTTTGCTTCTTATATATATGTATTCGTTGTTATGTGAGCATATTGAAAAAAGTAAAACTGTGCACAACAAAGACGTTAAAGTTAGAAAAAAGAAATGCTGGATTATTAAGTCAATACGTGTATCATTTATAAGGTTCAGTGAAGTTTTGACTTAACTAATAAACCTTAATCTATGGCAAGTGCAGGCCGGGCCACCTGCGGTAGCCGATGTGACTTTGGAAGGTAGTCATGAAATATTTGCATTTGCAAAATGTTAACTGTGTATTTGTTATGAGTTGTTTGGACGCATAAACGCTCAAGGAGAGTTGATCAAAACCCTTGTAATAAATAGAACTAACAGCAATAGAGCGCATAAGCTTACTCTTTTCAGAAAATTGATTGCAGACATATCAAAACGTAACCTTGGCAGTCACTGCTGATTAAAACATCTGTTAGAAACGTGTTTATTATTTGGTGGGTATTTCTTTTTTTATATTTTACTGTTCTAACCAAAAATATTGGTCACATTCATTGTAAGATATTTATGTTATACAGTGCTCATTAGATTTCTTGTACCTTCGTGTTTTTTTGTTATATGAGTGTTTGTTGGACTAAATATTGCATTATAAAATAAATTTATAGTCTAAATACACTTTTTTATTGTGTTTTATTCTAACTTTTAAATAAAATATTTTAAATAGAATAAAATTTGCAAAAAGAACCTTACTTTTTGGGGCACAAGAGATTTAGAATAACCCACTAGATAAAGGGACAATAGACTTTCGACAATAAATAGGAAAACAAGTTCGGTTTACCCTTGCTGGTTTGACTTGGTGTCAGTTGGTAGGCCAGATTTAGAGAAAATTCAGATGATTGAAAGGCTACTTAAAGTAGCCTTGAGACGTATGCAAAAAGTTGATACAAGACTAAAGTAAAAATTTTTTCAGTCAAACTGCTTTAAGATTTAGATTTTCAATTTTGTAGTTGATCAAACATGCTGTGATGAGTTCATTAAGAATCTAAATTATTTGTTAATATTTATATTTATTTATACTTTTATTTCATTATATTTTGGTAAAAGGTTTTAATTATATATTAGCGGCTAAGATAGTCAGAAGCCGAAAGGCGAAACCATCATCGTGACCTTGAGGTGTTTGACCACTAGAAGGTCATTGTGTTTTTATACATTCACGGGCCAGCGAGGGCTTGGGGGAGTGACCACCTGGGAGTTTCTGGGGTTGGTTGGACCAGCGTGTTGCGGAGGTTCTGTTGGGTGTAGGGGACTTTGCCGTTCGACACCAGACAAGGTTTTAGGGCTCAGCTAGTTCTAGGCGAGCTTCACCTCCTTTAGAACTAATTTGTTTAAATTTTCAGATCCAGGCCACACGTGATTAGCGGAAGCCTTGCTAAGCATTTGCAGTTAGTTAATGACAAATTTGTGATTTAATTAATTTTATTGGAATTTGTCTTTTCTTTAAGATAAGATTATATTAGTTGTTTGCTGTTCTTTGTTGTAAGATATCTTTGGTATTAGTTTCATTAAATCATATTTTACTATATCATTTTATAGCGTTTAATTGAATAATTAAAGTTCGAATGAACTTCAGATAATTATAAGATTAATTATCTAATCTTTATAATTATATCTAAATCTTATAATTATAAGATAGTGTTAAGACCCTTGATAACTCTTTTACCTCTCACAGCTCATTTAATTTAGAAAGAGTTCGTCTTATCACAATGCAGTATAGGGGGGAAAAATACATATGCGCAGTAAAAGGATGTTCAAATTTAACGTTTAAGGGCAGAAAATTTAATGTTTTAATTAGTCAAAATTAATCGCTAAGAGCCAATTTAAAAGAATTGTTTACATAAATTCTGGTGTCCACGTACTAATCTATCAGTAGCTACAAAAAGACTCAATAACAAACAAAACACAAAAAAAATTTAAAACATTAAATTGCAGGTTAAGTTTAAGGGCACTAGGCCAGGAATTACCTTAGAAGACAAGTCCACTAACACTACAGTAGTAGTAAACAAATACGAAAGAATCACATTATCATAAATTTTCATTGCCACTGGCACTTTCTTCAGATGAGTAAAGGAACTCATTTGCTCTACTCGAATATGAAATTTGTGCACATACAATTCTTTTGTATTTGTTTACTACTACTGTGGTGTTAGTGGACTTTCTTCTACGGTAAGTTTGCTGATGTCCTATCTCTCCTAATGAATATATTAATAAAAGACATCATTGCTACACTGCCACCAGAGACAAAACAGCAACTAGCACCAATATACAGGGTGTCCCTGAACTCTCTGAGGATATTTAAGGTATTGATCGTGGGTCAAAAACAAGACACAATATCATATTTAAAAATTCCAAATCACATCTGGTATTCGTACAGCCGGCATTTTGTATTTTTTATTTTAAAACCTATTTAACCTATAGAGTTAAAATTTGATATACACGTTACTAAAACCATTTTCTTACTGAAATTAAAAAAATAAAAAAAATTTTATAATTATTTTCAAAATGGTGGCACTTTGAAATTTTTTATCTTTAACAACTTTACTTTTAAAAGGTACGGAATACAAAAAAAAAAAAAAAAAAAAAAAACAAGAATACCTTTTTTTGCAAACTAAATTTGCAATCTATAAAAGTAAAGTTGAATGAAATCAGATGACAAACAATTGAGATTTGAGAATTTTTGTATTTAATCATTTACATGTCAATGTGTACAGCCATGGTGCCATGCCGCGCGAGTCAACCACAACAATATATCAGCGATCTATTCTGATTACTTTCATCCAAAAGATTACAATAAAGTGATTTGTGATGTTACTGTAATAAAAATGCTCCTAGCAGGCAACGGAAAACATTTGCAGATGATTTTCGTTGTTATTAAATTAAAAATTAATTTCAACCTAAGTAGTGCACTAAAAACTAAAATTTTTGTAAATTCTAGGTTGGTAGAATTGTTGAAGGTGTTGGATTTATTAATGAAGGAAATTAATTTGCTGCTGTGTGAGCTCACGTTTGGAGCATAGTTCGTAATGTGAAAATAAATTTAATTAAAGTTTCAATTTAAAATCTAAAGCTTTTTTAATTTTACTTGTTTTATGTCTACTAACTGCTTTGCATCAATTTTAGTTTTTAGGGCACTACTGAAGGTTAAAATTAATTTTTAATTTAATAACAACAAAAATCATCTGCAACTTTCAATTCGTTGCCTGCAAGGGGAATTTTTATTATAAGAACGTCACAAATCACTTTATTGTAATGTTTTGGATTAAAATAATCAGAATTGATAGCTGATGTATTGTAATGTTTGGCTCGCGCCGCACAACACCATGGTTGTACACATTGACGCATAAATGATTAAATACAAAAATACTCAAATCTCGATTGTTTGTCATCCGATTTCATTTACTTTACTTTTTTGGATTGCAAATTTAATTTGCAAAAAAATGTATACTTGTAATTTAGTTGTATTCCTTATTTTTCAAAAGTTATTAAGGATACAAAATTTCAAAGTGCCACTATTTTTAAAATATGTTTTTGATTTTTTTATTTCAGTTAGAAAATGGTTTTATTAATGGGTATACCAAATTTTAACTCTATAGATCAAATAGTTTTAAAAATAAAAAATAATCTGTAAATTTACAAAATGGCGGCTGTACGGGTACTGGAGGTGATTTGGAATTTTAAATATGATATTACGTCTTGTCTTTGACCCAGAATCAATACTTAAAAATATCCTCAGAGAGTTCAGGGACACCCTGTATTGGAAATTATGAGGTAAAAACTACAACTAAAAATGTATATCAATCAAAGATCACAACTAAAACTTCAAGTTAACAGTTTGTCCTGATACAAGGCACGTCCATAAAGTAAGTTCCATTTCTATTTAATCCTCTGCAGCGTTGCAATCGCAGTTCCGCGAATGCGCGGCAGACACTCTGTATCAAGGAGAAGAAACATGCACCATTTTTTTCACTGTCAGCCACGTACGCTTTGTTGTGTTTGTTTACAATGTCGGTGTTGATTGAAAATCCCGCCACTTGTGAAATCAGATCTTTGATTCGTTTTCTGAATGCTAAGAAAGTGAAACCAATTGACATTCCCCAAAGCAGAATGCTTTCAATCTTTCTGCAACGGTGTATAAAAAACCAAAAACTTTCTGCAAGTATCATATTATGGTACCGATCGTGTAAAATATCAACTAGAAAAATTTCCCAAGTATAGAAAGTTGCTAAATAATAAGATAGAAACACACTGTTACAATATTTTTAAAAGGCCTTTTTTAATACATAATATTATTTTTACACCTTACATTCAATCTTAATACACAAATAAGAAAGTTGAAATAAAGTAATTGATTAGACAGTTTAAATTGTTTTATTTTTAATATTTGGAGAGCAAACATATTGGGTGGAAAGAACTAATTTCCTTAATTTCCTAAAATTATGGTCAAATTCAAAGGATCGTAATAATTCCTAATGTAATGCACAATCTAAACAAATAAATTGTTCTGGTAATAATAAATAGTAAAATAATATTTGTTTAAAAAGATGTTTCTTAGAAGAGAGGAATGCAGATGTTATCCCTTACTTAATAAGTCATGGTCATTGTGAGCAAAAAACTGAAAACATTATTTGAGACTAACTCATTGCCAGTGAGCGATTCTATATAATTGAATAGTAGATTTAATTTGGAATTTGTATTTATTCACTCAAATATTGGTTTTGTTCTTGTCGAAAAATGAACTATTTTGTTTGATAAATATCCTTCGTTCACAGTATTATGTTTAAATTATTAGATTATATAAATATATGGTTAAATATTTTATTTATTACTACCAATGCCAAAGAAAGAATTTGTTATTAAAATATTTAATTTCACATTTGTTCCAAAAATAGGACTGCGTCTTCTAGTCACGTAAATAATCACACAGAATCGTACAAACCTACTGTTTTTAATCCACAACTATATAAGTTATATTCCTGAATTTTTAATATAGAAGTAAAATATTGAAGTAAGGGATACACACTATGTTTATTTGTGTTTTATTCAAGTTTGTTTAACCAAGATTATAACGATGACCACTAATTCATTGACGACAGATGTAAATATCAATTTTAATATGCACTTATACTTTTTAGTTATTTATTGCCTAACCTGACCGAATTCCGATAACCTGTCTGAATGACTAGCAGAAGCTGTCGGGAATGTATCTGACTGTAAAACTAACCAATATTTCCGTTACTTGCAGACGTATACATCACAGAAAGTCCCTGGCTTTTGTCGTATATGATGTGTTTAAAAATTGTTAAGTATTATTTTCTCTGATCCGTTACTACAAACAATACGCTCTCCAGCCATTATCAATCAATCATAACGAAACTGAATTGAAGTTATCATTACCCAAACACGATGATCCAATCGTAATTGGAAAGGAGTGGAGAGATGGATAGTTCATGAACTATCGAGTAAAATGAACTAGTCATTTTAGTGAACAAGTTTGTTCATTAAGATTTGAACTAGTTCAGTTCAAAGTGAACATCATAGCTGGGAAGGAACACTGACAAAATAATTAAAATGTAATTATGTATTATTATCAATGTTAGTACAATAAAAACTGAAATTTGAAGAGGGTTGATTGAACAAATTTACAAGTATAAATAATAAAAGCCTGTCTATGAAACAAAGCTCATAACAAAACTAAAAATCACTCCAACCGTCGCTTGTACAAGTCGTTGATCGTTGCAACAATTTGAAATAGTTCATTACATTGAACGATCGGTCGTGACCTGAAGAGTGGCGTAGTGTGGTTAGTTATTGCGAACTTGCGCATGCGTTCAAGGTGGCCGGCTCCGACTTTCATCTCACTGCAGTTAGCTGTTTTTCATCTCATAAAATCGAAAAGCCATCTGTAATTTTGAATCAGTCAGAACATGTAATTTTTTATAAGTTGCACTACAAATATGGTTCTAATAAATTGTTTATACACAAAACCAGATATTGTTTTGCAGAAATGATTGTTATAATTTTGGTGTATGGAAAATAGTTTTTCAATTAGATGATTTCTTTCTGAAGCCGTCTCTTTGATTCTGCGACAATGTCGCCCTGTTGCACGTTATTCTGCTATGGGGTTGACATTTATCGGCAAATTTGAGAGGTTTACGGACAAAATGCGATGAGTGATTCAATGGTGAGAAGATGGGTCCGACAGTTCAATGAAGTGCATGATGAAGTACAAAGTGGGTGTCCAGCTTTGATTACAGAAGAACTGGTTCACGCGATTGATGAGAAGTTTACTTCAATCAATGCAGATGTTTACTGTGAGACACTTATGAAATTGCGCCACACAATACAGAATAAGTGCCGAGGATTTATGTCAAAAGGTGCTGTTTTTCTTCACGACAATGTACGACCACAAACTACAAATGTGACGAAAAACCTCCTACAGGTATTTGGGATGTGTTTGACCATCCTCCGTACCCTCGCACCTTTCATCCGTTCTTACATCTCCAGTATTTAAATTGCGGTCAACACTTCAACAATGACTAAGAGCTGAAAGAAAATGTTTCCAAATAGTTGAAGACACAAGCGGCAACCTTCTATGAAGAAGGCATTGAAACTTTTGTGCCACCCTATGACAAATGACTGCAAAATTTCGGCAGTTATGTGGAAAAGTAGTTTAAGAGTTGTAGATTTTTGTGCAATAAATATCTTTTCTATATCTGTACACAATATTTTTATTACCAAACTGAACTTACTTTCTGGACGTACCTCATAGATTAATCAAATAGCCTAATCATGTCACCTTATCGATGAGGTCGATGGTTGGCTGGAGGTCGAGGCCAAAGTCGATGAACTTCCACTCAATGCCCTCACGCTGGTACTCTTCTTGCTCCAAAATGAACATAGTGTGGTTGAACAGCTGCTGCAGCTTTTCATTTGTGTAGTTGATACACAATTGCTCGAAGGAGTTCAACTGGAAATACCATTGTTAAATGTTAATATGATCATCAGAATATATAGCTACTTAAACGGATTCAACTAAACAACCACAATTTAAGCGGAAAAATGGGCGAAATACACAACTGATTAAAGAGTTTCAACTGACTTACCTTTAAGGTGAATATGATCAAAAGTCCTCCAAAATATAAAATCAAAAAAATAAGAATGAGCTCAAAACTAAATAGTCAGCCCATCAGGTAAATTATATCAAACTGTACAGTATTGGCTCGACTTTATCAAGATACACGCCACAACATTTGTAACTATAGAAAATGCTGCATTCTGTAGGAAGGAATTGCAAGTACAGATGAAGATGAGTCAAAAATATTGTCATCTAATGAATGTATTCGAATTTGTTTCTTTTATAACTTAATTTTTAATTTAAAACATAATCTCAAATACGTGTACATGTTGTATGCACAAGTAACGAATTGTGTTACATTATTTCTCGTTGAAACTTAAGAGCTAATTCTCACTAAAAAATCTGTTAACACACATAACTATACTATCTATGATAAAGTGTATATTTGTCAGATTGATTAAGTAATTATAATTGGAGCATAATTTACTCATGAACAAAAAATTGGAAAATTAAAGCTCATTGGCTGTCACTTATGAAAAATTACGGATGTTTCTTACCCAATATAAAACTGTATAGAGGTACCAGACATAAGACGCAAACACAGGATTAAATATAGATAAATATTATTTAATTTGAAATGAAATATTATGTTGTAATTGGATAAGAAATATGTTGGGTAATTCCAATGTAATCTATGCAAATGAACACCAGTTTCTGATGTCCCTCAGTTCCAAAATTGTTTAAGTGTTTTTATTTATTTATTTATTAATAAAAACTGTAAAGATTATTGAAATACATGAAGAGTGTTTCAAATATTCTGTCTAAAGTAAAGAACGTTTCAGTCCCAAATTTTCCCCACAATAAGTTATTAAACTCATATCTGCATTGGTAATTGGCTACTCAATGGTTGATATTGAAGTTATTGTTTCAAAAACAGAGTATTTTTTAATATATACCAAGTAATTTTACCTCGAAAATTTCAAAACCAGCCATGTCAAGAATGCCGATGAAGGAGGCTCCTTGCCGCTTGGTTCTGTCGAGGGAGCGGTTAATGCGGTTAACAAGCCAGCGGAACATACGCTCATAGCATGCCTTGGAGATGGCTTCCACAGCAAACTCCACCTAGAAAGTATAAAGGTCATTATTTTTTAATACTACTAATAGATGTAATAGATGTACTAAACTACATTTCACTTTTTACAAAAACATGTACACTTAGAAGGGCTTAAATAGTTCCTTATCGTTGAAAATAGGTTTACTACCTTTAAAAAATACTGGCTTTTTTAAAAATCTGTATTCTAACTCTGTCTGTATCCGAGCAATTTTAACAAATAAAACTGACATTAAGTTTGATTTTTATTATTTAAGCCTTTTTACAATTTTAAATCATTTTCACTAAAACAATTACTTATTGAACTCTACTGCATAATTTTTTATTAAGTTCTGAAATGTATGTCTCTACTAAAATTGAAAGAAACATGAGTAAAATATTTTTCAATATTTGGTACATTTATATCTTTAAAAAACGTAAATCTAACTTTTCTATTCATAAAACCCAAGACATCTAAACATTTACATATCCAAATATAAACTCTTGTATTGTTGAACTTATTCATTGTTAGAGATTAGCTTGGAACTAATGAAATTAACCAAACTAATTTCAAACTAATGAAATTAACCAATCAAATGAAAATGATAAATCTTTTACCGGAGAAGTCTTATCAAGTGTTTCTCCTGTTGGCAAACAGATAAAATGTAATGGTATTATTCTTTTCAATAATTGTTATTTCGCAGCACACAACAGCTACATAAAAGCCATGAACTAGTGCAATGTACTTTACGTCATTTCTATAAAATACTTGGTTTAGGGATGTTAAGTTTATGATTTATTTTATTAACAATTATAACTTATTAATTTTATTTTGGCATGTTTATTTGTTAAATCTGATCTATGTAAGGATTTTATAATACGACTCGAGATTAAAATACTTTATTTTATTGCTCTCATATATTGAAAAGGAAAATAAATTTATTAATGACTTTTCGAACAGTTAAAATACTATTCTTCAAAATCTTACAGAGTGGAAACATGATTTACCTGCTCCTTGGTCTGGGCTTTGGTGACAAAGTCTCGGCCGACCTTGATGCGGGGCTTTAGGAAGGCTTTTGTCATCTCTGTGATGCTGAGGCCCAACAGGTGTGCCACCTTCTGTGCCACTGTGTTGTCAGGCAATGTCGCCTGGTCGTTGTTACGCTCTTGCTTGAACTGCATGCTTCCAAACAACATCACTGCACTGACGATACGGAAGATTGCTGCAAACAAATGTCAGTTCCTCATATGTACTACCGAGTCAATTTTTTCGTGCTTAATTTGCTCCATTATTAATCACTGACGAGCCACAGTACAGCAAAACCCATGCTTTTTTTAGTATTCATCACCTAGGTTTAACCCTAGATGGTGAATACTAGGTGACCCATTATGAACTCCTAACTGCATGGTGCTTCTTTTCAGCGATTCGCAAGCTTTTTTTTTTTTTTTTGTAAAAATCATAAAATATACTAAATATGCTCTAAATATCAATTTTATTATTTCAATTCTCTTCTCAAGAACTGTACTTTCACATACTACAATCTAAACTTACAACAACAAAAATAGTAAATAAATATTGTCTAGAAAAGATAGAAAAAATTTAAAAATATTGTACGTAAATTATATCTTATAACCCTCGTTAGGAGCACTAAAACATGTTTGTAAATAATTCCAAGACAGCCAAATTGTTTATTATTTTATGCACTATAATAATATGTTGTTAAGTTTTATATAAACTATTCAGTTTTTTTTTTTTTTGGGCTTGTTTACATAAAACGCAAAAAAGAAAAAAATGTGCAAAGTTACAGTATTATCATTGCAGGTAATCAAATAGTACATGTAAAAATTCTAAAAAATTACCATTGAATATACAAGAAAAAGTTGTTTAGAAAAAATAGTCATATTGTACCCATAAACAAAGTTTTATATTTTTAATTTGATGTGGAAAAAAAATTTTACCACGGAAACAAAAAATTCTGTGAATGTTTTTGCAATTTTCTGTTTACTTGTATCTATTGGGTTGAACAAAACCGCCAGTCAAATTTTGCACACAATCAGAAAAATAACATTTTCTCAGTTATTTACTGTCCAATTATAACAAATGAGGTATCAAAACATTTGAATAGTTTTAAATTAAATATTAGATACCGTGAAATTTTTTGTTTTTGCTTTGGTTTTCAAGAAATTTAGCATTAAAATTTTTAAATAGCCGCCATTTTGAAACGGGCGAAAATTTTATTTTATTTTTTTAGAATTTATTTGGTGGTGTGAAGTTAAATATTCGTGTCAAGTTTCAAAACTAAATCTAATACCATTTGGGAGATAACGGTTTTTTTTTTTTAAATACACAAACAAAAAAGTTTTGCCCCACACTTTTTTATACCCTGTAAATTCTAGGCATGTGCCTAATTTGCACATATTAATATAAGTACAATATAAATTTACAAAATTTATTCCAATCTTACAACATGCCTTGTCCCACATATCTAGGTCCCACAGATACAATAACACTTTACGTGTATGGGTGGGTGGGTGGTTCAATACCACTGTACGTGTATGGGTGGGTGGATCATCACCACTGTACGTGTATGGGTGGGTGGATGGGTCATTACTACTGTACGTGTATGGGTGAGTGGGTGGACATTTGGAATTAAATATAAGTAAATTTATATTACATTCATTTTCTCACTTACAAATCACACATATATTATAAAGTTGACACTAAATCTGATGTTTTAAAGTATATATACACTTACTAATACAGTTAAAAATACTCATGACTTTTAATTGTCTTCTTCATTCAAATATTACAGAACATATATTGAATTTCATTACAATATGACAACAACAATATTAAGAAGTATAAATAATTCAGATGGTATAATAATTTTGTTTCATTTTACAAAGCTTTGATTTTTAATATGTTGACTCCAAACAATAATATACCATTTTCTTCTTTCCTTTTTTTGAGATCAAGCAAAGAATTAGAAGACACTGATTAGTTACAGCAGACAAAATGTAAATTTGTTGTGGCTTTTGAGTATACATTTACATTTGAATAAATGAATTATATTTACTTCAAGCGTTTTATTTCTATGAAGTTGTCAAATTCATTCATCACACTAGACTTACAAGATACTTTAGTACAAGCCTTACGTTGTTGCGACCCCCTACCTGAGTAGTCCTCGTTGGTCATGCCCATAATACTCATTGCCTTGACGGTGGCCTGGAACTCTGCAGAATCGTCCACTCCAGGGATAGGCATTGCCTTGTGGGACAGGAAGGGGTAGCTCTTGGCATCGTCCAAGATAAACTCCTCTACAATCCAGTACAGGTGAGTTAATGTAAATAAATAACATTTAGTAAAGGATTTTGTATTTCAAGAAATTAGTTCAGTCTTATGTACATTGTATTGACATGTGTACTAAGTGCTCTGTGAACAACATTGGAATTTATAGACTTTACTATTATTATTATTATTAGTTCAACCCCAGTGGCACTTTATATCGTTTGTTCAAACGTTGTTATGGGACAACGGTCCAAACCCATCAAACTAAATTTGGTTGAATCTCTCGGGATTTGAACCCGCGACCTCCTGCATTGAATTCAGGGGTGCTAACCATTAGTCTAGCAAGAGGCCCAAAATTTAAATTTTTTAATTAATTTAATTTTTGTATATCATTAAATAATTTTAGCCATTTAGACAACACCCACTAAATAAAATTTACAGTACTTGTTCCTACTCCTAGTTTAAACGATTTTTTTGCAAATTGTCCAGACCTAACCATTCAATGACAAGTAGTTTTTCTTGCAAGGTTATTTGTTTCTTAAATTCTTTTATTGATTTCTGTTTATATTCTGTGCAAATATGTGTTGTTTTCTTGTTTTAATAACGGCTGAAAAACAGAAGAAAGTTGTATTCGCACTTCACTCTTCAGCTGAGTCACTGACTCTTAACTACTTCTGATAAGGTTACATTTTGAAGGAAATGTGGTGTTTAGTGCAACTTTCTATAAAAACGAAAGGAGCAGGAAACAATGTTAAGAACAATAAAGGGACGGGAAACTTAATGTGGCTCATTTGCAGCATATATGCACTGTTATAATCTTATGATATGAATTAAGTAGTGCAAACGTACCTGATCATACCACTGGAGGAATAAGCTACTTTGATTTTACCTACAGATACCGGATAGTCCCAATCTGAATAGTGGTGAGGCCACTTAACTAGAAATAAAGCTCTTGGTGCAACAAAAGGTTCAAAAACATTCTGTGTGTGTACGAGCATTCATATATGCATGGACCATTTATGTGCCTTTTCTAATTATAGACATATTACTCAACTATACAAGTAATTAAAAATTATTGTTATGCTAGTGGTTTTTATAATTATGTTGAACAGTTTTAAGAAATAAGCCAGGCTGAATAGTACTCACTCTTCTGATCAGCGGAGGCTCCAGCCAATAGTTGGTAAAATATGTGGAACGTTCGCTCGTCTTTAGCCTGTCGGATTGCTCTGGACTTCTCCAGCAGGTATGTCTCAATGTTGGCACCTGCGATGTAACCACTGGCGTCAAAGTTGATGCGGATGAATTTTCCCTAAACACATTATATGTCAGCAAACTTTTACTTAGACACACAACTTATCTACAAAACCTCTTTTTTACATCATGCACTTAATTATTTTTTCTCACAATACTTTTAAATCACGATGCTTTTTAGAATTAAAAATATATCTGCCCAATGAAATACACATCAGGAATATTCTCTTTTACTTAATGAGTTGTCAAATAGTTCTGAAAACGGAGACGAATGTTTTACTAAAAAGACATTCTACAATGAGACGTACAACACTCATCCCAACTGCTAATGACAAGTAAGTGCTTTTAAGGATTACAAAAAAAATCATTAACTTATGTAAGGCAAGTTATATACAAGTAAAAATTATTATATTGACAAAACTAAATGCCTGTAGACAGTATTGCCCAGCTTTGACAACGATCCTGATATAAGATTCACCCTAGCCATCAACTTCTAATATAGCTTTAAGACTGTACTAGTAACCACTTTGGATTATTGTCCTCTAGCAAAGGATGCTAAACTTTATTACATGTAAAACCAATCATTCAAATTACATCTCATTATGTAAGTGTGAATACAAAACAGGATGAAAAATTGACATTTTAGACACATTTTGCACCATGACAAACTTCTTATAGCTTATAAATCTTTCTTAACAACAACAACAACAAAATGTAATTGCTATGTGGTACTTAGTTTCCTGATTTTGAAAAATACTTCATAACTTCTACATCAACATCTGACTATATCTGCTGGTGCGATGGTGGGTTCGGACTGTGGGTGGTCCCCTACTAAACTGACCATTGGTACTTCCCTAGTTGATTTAATTCTGTTTTTGAAGCCCTATTAAAATGGTACTAGGAAAACGCCTTGTAACATCAATATTTTTACACATTTCATGGATGTGCTTTTTATAAAGGAAAAACAGTCTACTCCCATAACAAAGAAAAGCATTTTTTGACGGTCAGTACTCATCCAATTTTCATTTTTAAAGAAATAAAAATATAAATAAATGACTAACTCAAGTGATATCCTAAATGTAAAAACTTTCATTCTTGAAAGAACATATTTTATGTGATAGTGTTCATATATGTTACCAAAATTTTAATAAGTGTTATTTGAAGCGCTTTAATTTAGATAACGAATATCTAAACTTCATTTACCATGGTTACTAATTATACTTACAACATAAAACATCCGTCAGACAAAACAAACATACGTCGATGAGCAGGGTCTTAAACTAGGTATAAAATAAGAAATATACTCACAAATCTGGAAGAATTATCATTTTTGACAGTCTTAGCATTTCCGAAAGCTTCTAGGATCGGGTTGGCTTGAAGAAGTTGCTGTTCGAGTTCACCCTTAAAATAAAATAAAAGCAATTTC
Source organism: Stictocephala bisonia (assembly GCA_035578905.1). Taxonomy (NCBI): domain Eukaryota; kingdom Metazoa; phylum Arthropoda; class Insecta; order Hemiptera; family Membracidae; genus Stictocephala; species Stictocephala bisonia. Next base: position 353,868 of record JAQJVL010000559.1, on the reverse strand, counting down.
AGAGAAAAATATTTTACTCCGGAGATTCATGCCAAATATTTAAAGATTTCCCAAAATACCAAAACTTTTCACCATGGGACATGCTACTAAACATGCAAATGAAAAACGGATAGACCCTTAGACCAGAAGGAAAAATCTATTACTAAATAAAAATTAGAAACAAAAATAATGCAGCCTAATTTTGTCTTTTAAATAATAAATTAAAAACTATCAGTCATATAAATTTACTATACAATAAATAGTTGGGCAGATAAAATTGTATATCTAAATAACTGTAGGTGAAAAATGAAACTGAAAAGTGAAAATAAGCAATTGCTACATGAGATGCAAACTACGATGAAAGCAGAACCAAGTGAGTTGCGAGTACCTACCGCAAATGTGGGGGACTGGAGTTAGCAAGCATGTAACACAAACATAAATGGGGTTAGAGTACTGCTGCACAACTATCTGCAAGAGCAATATTTATCAGTGGCGGCTTTTTGAAAAATAAAACTACCAGTATTTAATAACAACATTTGGTGATAATCTTCCTATAAAATTCAGTTGAAACCATTTCGTTTTCCGCACATAACTAAATCTAGTAGAATACGCAGGTATGCACACCTCAAACCGAAACAATTATTTGAAAATCTCTTGACACTCAAAGATAATCTTTGTTAACTTCAGTTAAAATCATTATTAAATTGTCATATTTTTTTCAAATATATGTGCATCGTTACCATTTTATGGTATCAGACACCAAACTTATACTAAAACTACTACGCAGGCATGTATACTTCAAATCAAAGCCATGATTTGAACATCTTATTTTTGCGGTTTTATTGATTACATTTTTTTGTAATTGCATTAATGTGTCGGATGAAAAATTATAACTTTTTTGTATATTACGACAAAACATGTTGTCATACACCAAATAGAAGAAATATCAGGCAAAGTTATCGTAACATATTCAACATTTACGTCAAGGCTTATGAAAAAAGTATATGAATTATAATGTTCGTGTACCTCAGACTTAAGATTGCACTTATTTCGATTTGCAGACAATAAACTGACCCTCATACCGCCACTGATAATGCTATGTAATAAAAATATTACACAACTGCTAAAGGTATATTCTAATAATACTGTAATAGCAATATGTTAAAATAAGGGGGAAAATAACACAAAAATTATACATTAACCCTGACAGTTGAAATTCCTATACTGGTAGCTCATTAATTTTAGCTGATTTGTAAGCTTATTTTTAAATATATACTTGCCATTTGCACATTATAGGACTTGTGCTGTTTCAATGGAAATCAGCACCTTCAATAATTGTCTCTTTGGCTGAGAAAAATGAAAACATTGCTTTTACCTACCTACCTACTAATTTATTCATAAATATTTGAATAACCATTTCTCATATCCAATAAAAAAAATTAACCACTCATATATTTAGTTTTTTTTACCAGCAAGAATATGGGGTCACTACCTCTTCAAAAATAATCTTTTGTGAAAAAAATAAAAATGCAAATAAAAATACTTTTTTTATTGAATCTAATTTTATGAAATATGCCGTTTATTAGCATGTATTATATAATTTATTAACACTACATGTGGTGCTCTTATAAATGTGGTACAAGCAGAATGTATTCCAACTGTCTTGTTATTCAATAATTCACGATAAATTTATAAATATTCAAGTTAGCAGAATATTGTTACTATTACTCATAAATATATTTCTAAATACAATATGTGTAGAATTACAGAGTAGAAACACTACTCAATTGAAACTTGTTGTGAAAGGGATTGTGCTAATGCTGAAAAGCTAAAATACTATCTAATTAATTATGGGAATAACAAGTTAATGTCTAAAAAAAGAATTATGACAACATTCTGCACGTCATATGGCTGATGACACATAAAAAATATCACATGTATATATTGTGGGGGATATTATAAGAAATTAAATATTAAACACATAGAACATTGCCAGAATCAGTTGATGATTGCAAAAGATAGTTTTAGATCTCCCATTTTGAGACAACTGCCAGAGTTAGGGTGAAAAGGATTAATTAAAAATAAGGATATGCTTTCATATATTGAAACAGAGAATTCAACTTATAGGGTTGAAGCAAATGTGGTTAGAGAAAGATCTGACTGAAAAAAGAACACTTTAATACTCTCAATTATTTGGAATAATATTCAAATGAAAGTATTAATCTTTCTTCACACTTAATTTTGTTACAAATTAAACTAAAAATTCAGCTAATTTTTACAGAAAAAGCTTACTGTAGTTACCTTTACATGGAAATTCTAACATAAAACAATGTATTTTTCTTTTTCCAAATCAATAGTGAATTGTACTGTTTAAGCAGAAGCAAACAATTTCAAACCATTTCCAATTTGAATACTGAATCCACTTTTATAATAGTTCAGAATTCTTTAATAGTTTTATTCAAACGGTAATTAGCTCTAATTTTATTCAAGACGTACCAGATGGCAACAATAGATTAAAGATGATTGCACAACGACCTAGAAGAGAAGTGATTGACAACAGACTTGTACGGTAACTGAGACACGGCCATCGACAACTTACCTTGCCATCTCCGTAATCAAGTAGTTTAACTGTCAATTCACACCTTCAGTCTTGAGTTTAAATTGATTCACTTTCCCTTTAACTCCAAGACACTGAGTACACTATCAATCTAATTATGGCAAGGCATCTAATTACACAAGAAATACTTTGACACATTCTTATCTAAGAATAACGATCGTCCGGTGTTTTAGTAATTTTCAGTTTCAAATTATCATTATTACCTTTAGTATTTTAAAAACTGTTTAAAGATTATTTTGTTGTAGAGTAACTTTTGCTTAACTGGATCTTAATGATGGGGTCAATTAATCTTTAATTGAAACAACTAATAAATACTTTTTATAGTTTAAGTTACTTAAATACATAAATTTATGTTTATGGATGGTGTCGTCATTGACAAATTTCTAGTAATAATAATAGTCAGCCTACTGGTATCATCCATGTAATAGAGTACTGTCTACCGTGTACAATCACTACCGATGTTTTGGCAACACTGCAGTGAGTTAATTACCAAAGTGTGCTCTCAATTTATGTGGTCGAGACCACAATTAGTATCATCGTAATCATCTATTCCTCAATTTAATTATATCTATTCCTTAATTATAGATTCCTCAATTCCTACTGTAATTGTTCGTAGTATAGAGAATTAATGTTTCTTTGACATAGTTTGGTGAAATTACAAGTAATTACCTATGACAATTTTGGTGATTACATTTTTATTGTTAGAACTGCCATTTCAAATATGGTTGATACAAAACTGTTATTTTTTCACTAAACAAGTTTTGAATGCACCACAGTTTAAGTATATTGTAGATGATGTGCCTATAATCCTTGCTGGGTTTTGAGAACAAAGTGAATCCTCATTAATAGTCATCACTGTTGGCAACAGAAGTTGTGTGTGATCCAACACTGACATAACTGACCTGCGTCAACTAAATGTTATTTTAATTTATTAATTGTTAATCAATTCCAAACAAATTAGTAATTAGTCAAGAATAAAAATATTATACAGTAATTAAAAAACAATTAATTTGATGAAATAAGATAATGAATTCTACAAAAAATTGTCAACCGTTTACTTATGGCAAGAACTAGATTTCAATGACAAATAATTCACTTGTTGATCAATTCATACAAGTTATGATTGGTTAGTGGTTAAAATATTAACGATAATTAACATATGATTATTCAGATGTTTTAAAACTTGATTAGGTTGTTATCTGGGATGTGCAAATAATTGTTTCCTACCAATCAGCTGTTTTACAAACAAGCTTATCAGGCAACAGACTTACTAACAGCTGATAATAATAGAAACAATTTTCATAACAGCTGTGTTTAAATTTTTAACTAATCATGACAACTATTTAATTGTGTGTTTTTTAAAAGAAATGTATTATAACAATGTTATAGTTTTAAAGTTTTACTTTTTTTAATTTAGTCAACATTTTATAATGTTTGAATAAAAAATTGGACAAAAACTAAATAATGCTCAATTTACATAACATCGAAAAACTGTGCACATGTGAAGAATTTAAATTGTAATGATAACTATTTCATTGTTAGTTTTTGGGGGGGAATGTTTTACTATTATTTCAATAATTTTACAGTATTTTCATTTTGAAGTTTCACTATTTTTTGTAAGTCAAAACAATTTTTTAATATTAAATCTGAAATTGGACAAAAAATAAACATAATAAATTAACAAAATGTTGAAAAATTGTACTGATGTACAGAATTTAAAAATCTAAAAAGGACATAACGTTAACCCTTTAGAGAGTAATATAAAAATCTACAAAAAGAATATGGCCGTTCCAGAACGTCCTCACACATAAATAAATATAAAGAAGGCATAGTCTTGTATAAATTGAATATCACTAAAATAATAAGAAGGGAATTGTTAGCAGTGTTATCGAGATGTAGAATGAAGTTTAGGATGGTAATATTGAGAGTCGCAGGGACCAAATGCCGGTGCCAAGCACCCACTGCACCTGACCACTCTACACCAACCCCAGTCGGACAAGAGTGGAAAGTGCAGAGAAAATGCCATGTATTCAACTTTGAAGACTAAGAAGAGGAAAGAAACTACTTTTGAATGTGTTGAATTTAAGGTAGGACTATGCATTTATGAGGATTTTTATTCAAGAATAAAATTTTAATTATTTTAAAAAAAAGTCACTTCAAAGACTTATTTCAGTCTTAATCATAATTTTTTATGTAAAATCTTATTATTTAGAAGACATTTCAATTTTATTTCTTACTCATTCAGGTAATTTTTCAGCATTTATAGGCTACTCCTTAACTTACTGTAAAAATGGACGTTCTGGAACAGCCATTCTCCTTAAAGGTTTAATACTATCCTGATCAAAGACCACTGTCTGTCAAAAGGAAAATGATTTATGAGGAAGAAATTATAAAGAATAGCTGTAAAAAACCAATTCCGATCCTCAATTTGTTGCACTGCGATGGATGACTGGGGTATTCCAACATTATTCACAAAACCAACATGACAGAAGCCTGTTAATACATTAGTAGTAGCCATGCTTATCACGACTGGAGTGTCGGCTGTAAATTAACTATTGGTACTTACGACAATAAGTGCTGGACTGGGACCCTGTGAGCAGCCATCGTGTCATGCAGCGGACAGAGAGAGATAGAGAGAGAGCACAAAACAAACAAAATGCATCAGACATTGTACACTTGTGTCTGCCCACCCACTTCACTCGCTTCCCTGACTGGTAAGTAACAAAACCCTACTTCCGACAAACATGTTCAAAAATTGTTCTTATATTTTACAATTTCCAATTTTTTTTGTTACATGAAATTATATGGGCCAAAACGATTTTTCTATGAGGGCGTTTTGTTTCTTCCCATTTGTTGATCAACATAGACCTAGCATATTCCTATAAAATTACCTGACTATTAAATATATTTTGAGGTAACTAGACAGACCAACTTTTTGGAGATTCCAAAAATTATAGCGAACATTTTTTTTTCTAACCCAACTTTTTAATTGGAGCCAAGTATTTTTTGGTTATTACTGAGCAAAGAAGAATGTTGTTTACTATTTTTTGCTGATGATTGTGTTCATTTACAAATTTTGAGATCACTATGTATGCTTGCAATTAAAAGTGTAAATACAAAGATTGTTCACTTGCAAAGACAAATGTCAAAATTATTACAAATAAGAGCTCCAGCATCATTTCTGACTTAAACTATATATCTGATATTGGAAATATATGATCTAAAAATATTTTTGTAATAAATGTAAACATTTTATCTGTCAGGTTATTAAGTTTAGTTCTCCAACACTAACATTAATTTATCTTTCATGTATATATGTTTCAGAGTAACTTCTTCCGAAGCCACATAGTTATTGAAGAGAGATGTGGTGGTAACTATGGGAGGTAAGGTGTGTTCAAAACACATATAACTGAGTATAAAAGACACCTTATTTTTAGCTATGGAAATTGGTAAATGGTGGAAATTGGAAAATGGTGGTACAGTGTGGTAACCAACACTGTACCAGAGTTAAGCGACCGTCATAAAACGTCTATTGTTATGCGGCAATCCAGACCAACCTTTGTTATTGCCGCTTAGTTGCGCTCAGTGTAAACAGGTACTTAGCGTCCCAATAACAATAAATAATATTTACCATCGTCAAAGCATGATACAAAAAAGAGATTACTATTTTATTACTTAATTTGACCTTATAAATCGACTAACCTTATTTAATTTTCAGCATAAAATAGTTTGGAAAAGAACAACAATTTCACTGTATCAACTAAAAATGGCTATACTATCTGATATTTACAACAACAAAAAATCTAATTTAATCACAAAACACAAGATATGATTGGTTTTTGATAATTCAGCCAAAATTAAAATGACTTGTTATTAAAATCCTTATACTATTTTCTGTTGAGTACAACCATTGACTATATAGAAACAAACAGACTGACCAAAGCAATGTGTTTGCTTTAGACGCACACCTGTACTGCTATCTAACGGTCAATGGTCTTAAATAAGCGCTCGGATGACTGTTTTACATATTATTAGAATAGTCAATTCGGTGGGTGCTGTGGAAAAATAGGGACTGTCGATATTCCTAGTGAAAACAGAACAAGAACTTATTTCACAGAACAGGCAACCAGGTTCATAGAAACTATAAGAACGGACATTCTTCTTTTTTTCTTTACTTGTTGGTACAACCAAGCGGTATTTATAGGATTGATCCGGCTCACCAGTCTCTGGTTCAGACTTATCCTGTCCACACCTATAGTCGACCTGGTTCCTACGACAATCAATGTAACTATATTTCTATGTCAGAAGCAGTATTGTGCAGCGAGCAGGCAGACCACTAACTCTATGACTACGTACTAACTAGCCAGCAGTAGCCGGGCTTCGTCCACCACCAGTGCAATGTACATCATGACAAACAACAAACAATAGCACACATTCTCTTGTATCAAAGAAATAGTTTAAAACTATAAAATTAACTTACTAAATGTTTTCAATAATATCCAAATTTACCTTCTCATTGGTATGTGTGAACATAAATACAATGTAAATTTACATTAGGTTCTTCTTATTCAAAAGTGCAAATTAGGCACCATCAAAGTAACTTTGATAAGAATATTTACAGGCCTAGAAGTATCAAAGATACAACAATATTTTATACTTAGAAATGATAATTGTGATTGTAGAAGTCAATAAATTTGTACCTAGCCTTTACATGTCTATCCAAACAATGCAATATCAAATGAAACTCTTAATTCTACTTCTTAGTACATTTAATCAATGTTTCTGATCTAAACATTGATCAAATGTAATTTTCTATAAATGATGTTCAAATTTAAAATCAGATAACTGACCTATTTGACCCTGCAATGGGCTAACCTTAGATCTGTTATTATTAAAAGTAATGAATCACTCTACATTTAGAATTTGATGCCCAGGAAACTAGCTAGACCTGGCTGTATTAAATTGTGAAATATGATTACAACTTGTAAAGATAAAATTATTGAAGTAAATTTATTTAATTCTTGACAGTATGTATTTTTTTGTGGTGGTGTTCATTACTGATTTATGTTAAATAGCTACACATCAAATGGTTTTTTTTCTTTTCAACATTTATATACTATACATTCAGTAAGTATAGTATATAAAGAAAGTAAATGGAAAGAAAGAACAATAAAAGAAGCAGCATGTATGGCTGTAGAAAGCTGCATTTCGCAACCGAGTGCCCACCTTATGCCCAATATACCTGCCTATTATTAAAACAGAAGTTTTAAATAAAATTCAAAATAAATAAGTAACAAAACAATTTTTATCAAAATTTATATATATATATATTCAACTATTTTCATTGATAAAATCATCTGTTAAATATTTTAAGAAACATATGATCTACTAATTAATTTATATTTTATTAAAAACTATTTATGTTGTTAAATATTTGAAATGGCTTCAGACTGTATAGCAGAAATATAACATTAAAAGAACTATGTGATGTGTCGCTATTTAACATAAATCAGTAAATTTATTTATGTAGATAACTAGAATCTACAGTTTCCGGTGACAGCCGCGTCAAGGTACTATCTACAATATTTACATGATGACCAGACGTTTCGCCTATACTGTGATGTGGCATCCTCAGTGGTTTCTCTGAGACTGAGACTGTACCGAGTACCTTGACGCGGTTGTCACCGGAAACTGTAGATTCTAGTTATGACACCGGCCGCTTAAGCCTAAGTTCTAAAATTTATTTATGTGTTTTCTTTAGACACCAATCATCAATATATGAGCAAACATCGATTTTGAATGAGTGTAGATTAGCAAATGCAGGCTAATACAAACTAAGGCCGACTATTCCTTAGAAAGTGTCATTAATTAACAGCCCAATGACAAATGAACAGCCGGTGGTAATCAGCTGATACCTTTCAAAATGTGTTACGACTCTGATTGGGATTGAACTGAGAACCTTTAGCTCATGAAGCTGGGCTTTAACCAACTACACTACCAAACAATTTGAAAAAGAAAATAATTTTACTGATATTACTGTTAATATTTTTGGATCATAGCAGTAGTTATATTTTGTAATTTGGGTTCTAAAAAATTAATTTGTCTATTTCTTAAGTCATTTAATCCCAGATCTGACTTTTTTTCTGTGTCCGACTTGCATGGTTTTAATGGAAACTTCTACTGAAAGAACAATCAAGATGTAGATTTTAAGAAGAAATAAACAGAGAATTTTTAAAATATGTACTAAATTTAGGGAGAAAATAGAAATAAATTTAAGGGAAGCATTGTAATACTTCATTTCAAAATGGCAATCTAATGTACAAGGTTGCAAAACAATACAGGCAGCGTCAACAAAATATTTGTTGTACTCATTATAGTAAATAATAAAACAAAAAAATAAAATTCCAATTTTGATTTTGCTAGAATAATTACTGGCAAATAATCCTTGGCAACGAATAAACTGTACTTAAAACAATAATCTAAAAAATCAGTCTGCTCGGTCACAGAAATAAATCTATTTTATAAACTCAAGTCGATAAATAAAATAACACTTATGATTTAAATCATGCTTTTAATATGTAAAGGTTCACACTAAAAATGTTCTATAAATAACCAAGTTACACTAAAATTATTTATTTTACTTATGATCAACAAATGAATAACCAAAAGTTAAATTGCATGCTGTCAAGGGTGAAAAAAAATCTGAAACACAACAATAACCCGCTGATTGTTATAAAACTCATTAAAATGTTATATTCAATAAAAATATTTCATGTTAAATAGCAAGTCTGAAAAGAGACTAATAATAGCAACAAAATCAATCCCAATCAAAATGTGTAATAATAAAACACAATTGTGAAAGTCTAAAGCAAGCAAAAAACACACATTCTAAAATGAAATAATTGATATTTTAAGCAATCATCTATAACGATGAATGACATAAAATAAATAAACATTATAAACATTCAAATGAAACCATTTTTTTGTTTTGTTTAAGATTATTGAAAAATGATGATGGACAACAAAACACAGTTTTAGCCCAATAAAACACTAAACTCTCTCTCTTACTTACACTGTCCCAGGGATTCTCGGATATCTAGTTGAAAAAATTTAAAGTTAAAAATATTTTAAGATAGCTTAATTAATTTTACAAACTTAACTAATAGTAGTACAAATAATGACCGAAATACAAGGCGGTTCAAAAAGAATGACCTGATTCTAAATAGCTTTATTTATTAGAAAACAGGTTATTATACTTAACCCAAACATATTGAACATTAATATACTCACAGAAGAATGAAGTTTACGAGTATGTATCATAAATGTTCAATATGTCTTCCATTTGCAGCACAGATGACATCTAGTGATAGCTGAATTCTTATAGACACCTTACGTACAGTTTAGGGCGAATTTAGCTATCGACTAGATGTTATCCATGCTGCAATAGAAGTACATATTGTAACATTTATGATACATTGTCGTAAATTTAATTTTTTTGTGAGCATTTTAATTTCCAATATGTTTGGGTAAAGCTCTTGTTTCTAATAAATATAGCTATTTAAGATCGGGTCATTCTTTTTGAAACACCCTGTATATAATTTGATGATGAAACAAAAATTTCAAAACAATTAAATATTGCATGTCTGGCAAGTTAAGGACAAGTTGAATTATAAGGAAAATGTTTCAGTCTGACTTGTAAGTAGAATCCCTAATTTATAATAGAAACTATCTTTAACCACCAGTTACTTGCGCCTGTCTTTGTAACACCAATTAGAGATGTTTTTCTCACCAGTGTTTTTTTTATTTTACACTGACTTGTCTTACAGCAAAATGTGATTTAAATCTGTTAAAAGTAATTTTCATAGCTGATTGAATTTTAAAGAAAACACGAAAGCATTCTTTTACTGTATTTATGTGGATTTATTTGTAACTTTGTTTAACTGAGAAACTGATAATATTCTTTCCTCTTTTATATTTTTTTTATTGTAGCCTAACTTTGGTTACAATGATTTATTTCATTTCCCCCCCCCCCCCCCCGTCTTAATGAAACAGACATGGGAAATGTATAGGCCGTCATTTTACTTCTTGAATAATTCTTGACACATACCTGAACAGATGTCATCCAACTCGTTAAGATGAACATATAATTTTTAAAAATCTAAAAAGATGAGATTTTTTCTCACCGCTGGAGTTAAGCTGAATAAGAATTAATTATAATGATACTGTTAACGAGTCCTGGAAAGGACACACAGTAGTAGAGAAACTATTCACAACTGCTTTAATGCAATAAAAAGTTATGATGAATTTTACAGACAGTTAATTAATTTAAAACCATAAAACTAGATTTCATTTTAATCTGTGGGTTCCATAATATTTTTTTTTTTTTTTTAATTTAAACATTAAATTAAAACCAAATGACATTTATCTTCTTATGAAGTTTCTCTAGTGTACTGAAATCAACAAGTATTATACCACCATTATACATTGTTTGTTTGCAAATAATTTAAATACTAAAAAACTTACACACTAAGTTAAGTGTTATATATAATTATTTTAGAACCAGTGTGAAAATATGATCAACAATATCTTTCTATAATACGTTATTTCACAACAGTGTTAACTGAATTATTGGAGAAATACTCGTGCTTGTTGATTTATCGAATGTTAAATTACTTAAGTGAAGTCAGCCAAGGAACACTCTCGACTTTTAACCTTTGATTACAAAGAAAAAAGAGATAAGCTCTGATTAAAAGTGCAGTACTGATAACTATGCAAATTTAAATTCTAACAAAAGAGATAATTGAAATTTAAAATTGACAGATAACCCATATAAATGAAATAGGCATCTGCAGTTAGATAACCTTCAGCATCAAAAGCTTTCACCGCTATTCCCTCTAACAATATACTATTTACAAACTGAAGACTATCAGACGGTTCTTTTCCACTACATTCCTCCCATCCTAGGTTAGGTTACATTGTATAAGTTAGGTTAGGAGTTTATTTGATCAACACTGTGAACTAGACCTTTAAGAAAGACGTGTAATGCAAAGTATGAACAGTACAAGGAGAATAATGAAAAATTACCCAACTGTTGCAATAATAAAAAAAAAAAAAAAAAAACTAAAATACACTTTTTTGTTTATGAACCTATTACATCAACAAAATGCAATGTTACAATAAGGAACTGTGTAAAATTTATTTAATTACTTTCAAACCAATTTAATTTTTTTTAAATTTCCTTTTATCTGGAAAATTCCACATATCAAATTATAATTTATTCACAAGATACCTACCAAAAGGCCTTCTATTTAATAAGAATTAAAAATAGATAACATTATCTATAAAATGGACACCAGTCTCAAACAACAGCACCAAAGCCTATAATATTTATTTATCTATGTCATTTATACATCTCTCAAGTTCAGTTATTTACAAAAACCATTCAAAATATAGCTAAACAACTTTATGTTTACTTAAAATTAGTTTATAGTTGAAATGTTACAACAACCGTCTACGTTACTTTCCATTGTTTTATATCCTTGTAGTTATTATATACTTTCTGAGTTTAACCCTTTTAGTGCTATGCCGGCTGGCCAATGGATATACCCAAAAGTGCTAAGCAGTTTTGTGCGAAAATGTTGAGTTTTTGGTCAAACACTCATAGATTTTTTATTTGTTGTCATATCTTAATACTTTTTGTTTTGTATTGTAACAAAATAAACAGAGAACAGCCCCATGATAAGAAAATAAATATAAAAATATTTTTGTAATTATGAATAAAATAAGAGTGCCTGAATATTTTTTTATATTTTCTTTAACTATTCCACTATAAAGAGCATCTAATCAAGAGCAAAGTTCAAATATTTTCAGTTTATTTTTATAAAGAAATAAGGAGTATAGAAGAAACATAAAAAAATCTTGTCCTCGCATATATTTGTTGAGAACTTGACATTTGAAACTTATGTTTTGAACAAACAAGCAATAACTATTCAATCATATGTATATGACATTGCACTGTTTTATTTCTATAAAACCATATTTGTTAATGAGATATTTTGGTTTTGAAGCATCAGCTCTTCATCAATAACATTGTGTAGTAAGGAATAGTTCGCGACACAGTTTTTATTGGCTACGCTAAAAACAATGAATTTATTATAAATAAGAAACATAAAAGTTCAAAATAAACGTTTTATAAAACAAACTTTTTATATGTATAATGAGTTTCTGTTGAATAAAACATACAACTGAACAACAAAACGCACTCACGAACTTCACAAAACAAATAGATGAATATAACCTTGATTTTCCTACACACGAAAAAATATAGAAAGACGATTATCAGCTACCAAATGGCCATATATCGATTCTCTAATACCTTTGGGATAAAATGACATCGATAGTGGGCAATAAAATAAACAAGCCTGTTGTCTATATACAAAATACTATGTAGACGGTCTAGCACTAAGGGGTTAAATAATAATAACAACCATTCTTTAATTACACATATGTATAAACAATTACAAAATGATATAATATTGGTGCATTGTTAAAAAGTAGACTAAATTAAAACAAATTCACGTAAATGAAACAGGCTATAAATAAACGAAAATAATAACTTTACAAAGAGGAATGTCCCTTCTTATCTTTCTTAGCCCTAACTATCTTGTAAATATTTATCCACTTTGTGATAAGCATACATTATTAAATTATTTTTCACCATTTTTAAAATATGTTCATTACTATGTAAGAGTTATGAGGAAAATCTTGTTAAAAGCATTTTTGGGCATTTATATAGGAGATTTTTCATCCAAGGATAAATTGAAATGAAACCTTGAATTGTTTCTTGTGTTAAAATTGTAGGTGAAAGTCATTTCACAAAATAAATTACGTCAAACACACATGAGTGTAATACTCTCATACATATATATATACCGGTACTTGATACTGTTAAAGTCTCAAACAATAATGATTTTTTTTTATGACAACGCTAAAACAGAATAAATTGTTTACCAGTATTTGAGTTGATCAAGCTCAAACTAAAAACTAAGGATTTTCCCAAATTATGTTCTTTTTTGACTGGACTGAAAGTTTCATTGTTTTTCTTTTTGTAGCTCTGCCACACTACTTTATAAAGTGGCAGAGCATTTTTCCAAAACATTTATTGTACTGGAGTGTTTTACTTTAGTAAAATAAATTCATTTATTAATTTTTAATTGGAAAGAACGATGTCATTTGTATTGAGTGAAACAAAAAAGTAAGGACAACTGAAAAACACAATCTAATTATTGGAGCAGCTGATCTGGCCACTTTGACTCGACCTGTTAAATAGCCGCTGGTGAGATACCCAGAAAGGAAATACGCCACACACGGTTAATCAGCAGTGAATGGCATTATTTAGGCACTGACTGGAATGGCAATAGCCAATTACTTGCGTGAACATCTGGTGTGAAAGTACAAGTCCTCTACAAGTCAATCGATACGTGACTACAGTCAACTTGGTCAAGTAGATCTACTAACATGATCACTAATACAACTTTTTAAAATGAACGCAATGTTTAGTAGTTTGACTACCCGCTCAGAACATTGATTGTACATTTATAACTGTAACTAATTAATTATAAAATGATTATTATAGATGCTAAACAACTGTTCATATTCCTTTTGAATATTTAAACCACTCATTTGACTCACTTTGTGTTATGATTCAATTTTATAGATACAGTAATTTTAAGCATTTTTCAGGAATTTTTGACTAAAAACAGAAAAAAAGATTCCTCTTTTTTGAACAGTAAGCAAAGTTCATAATAAAAGTGTTTTTTAATGGTATGTATAGTTGAATATTAGGCGTATATGATTTTACAAACCTCATAGAAAACGGCAAAAATGTGAAATATAAATCTTAAGATGTAAAATTTGATAATTTTATATTGTATAAAAAAGTAAAAATTGAAAATTTACACTGTATATTACTTGACAAATATTTCAAATTACTTTAGACAGACCAATATAATTATAAACTATTACTAATTCATTTTAAAAATCGAAGGACACATTTATGCTATTGTAAAAAGAAAACCAAATTACATCCACATCTATCAGCTGAAAATCTGTTCAGTTTCATAGAACAGAAAAACGAAATGAAAATGATTAAAAATTACAAAACAGATGAACTGATATGGTGATTCTACAGTTATCAAAAGTATAAAAATATCCAACAGATGTTTTGAAGAAAAAAAATTACCATAGTTAGTCTAAAAATATACCCTAAGTAGAGAACATAAACTTAAGTATATTGCCAGGGTACAATGTGTGGTTTTGATTTTTTCAATATTAATGTTCTTATTTTCAATAAGTCCTTTAAAAAATGGAATGTAATCAAAATTTGGCTAAACATGAGCCATATATTACAAACTGTAGATTATAAAACATTTGAACAAGTCCATTTAAAATTCTGAACAAGTCCATTAAAGACTTTGAACGTATCAACAAATTTCCATTTTCCAATATTCTATAACTTAAGCGTTATTAAAATAACTAGTTTTTTACCTGTGCTTTGCTATGGGGGGATAGATGTATAAATGGTATTTTTAAATTTTTTTTTTACTTTAACATTTAATTTTAATAAGCATTGCTTAGCTAATGTCAAAAGTGTTCGTTTAAAAGCTGATAATTGATTAAATAAATAAAATCATTACATTAGAATTGAAACTTTAAAGAGGGGCGGAGCTAGACAGTCAGATGTGAATAAAACCATGCTTAATACCTTCCTTAGAAACAAATACATAGATATAAAAAGTTTCACTATCGGATGAATGGTGTAGTAACACACAAAGAACAAACAGACGTACATTTATTTTGATAAATATAGATTATATTATACAGGTTTTTGTCAGTAACTGTCAACATTTTATAATATACATTGTGAGATTTTATTCAAACACTAGAAAGAATAATTTACAGGATTAACTAAATCTTATAGTAAAAATTTGTCTAGCCGTGAAATCAATCAGTTCAAAATATTTTTCCAGATTATACATAATTTTATTAAGTTAAACAAAGGCATATCCTTTTGATGCCAGCCAAAATAAAAAATTATGAATAAACACTTGTAAAATCAATATCTGGAAGGAATTTTAGTAATTAATAAAAATTAGACGGTACTCTTGGTACTTTAAGTGATTAGGAGAGGAACAACTTTGTTCACTTACTGTAATATACTTAAACACAGCTAAAATTCTTTAAGGAATTAGCTAATCTAATTACTGTTGAAGGGGGGGGGGGAGTAGAAGTAGGTAATATCTGACCTCCAGATCTTGTTACTGCATCATACAAATCAATGGCCTTACACCTCAACTGTATGTTACCTCGTCTTTCCATCTTCTTGTCCTTGAAAAATTAATTTACTTCCTAATTGATAAAATATCATTCATTTTAGTTGAAGATCAAAGTTAATCATTAGTAAACTGATAAAGTGTAACATATATTGAATTAAATAGATAACATACAGTACAGTAGCATGGACTCTGCTATCACTTCCGTGGTCATGAACGGTGGACTTTAGGTACGTAAAATGTATTACAAGCGTGATAAAACATTTTTATTAAGATATTATTTTCATGATAATGACGAAATATAATTATTTTAAAATTACTTTACTCAAATACAAAATTAAGGAATTTATTTCTTAACATAATAAAATAAATAAATAATAAATAAAGTGTAGACAGCATTATTTCTAAGTGAAACGCTAACCCCTTTACGTATTACGATTTCATACCAAACTGACCAGTTTTTAAAATGTTTTTTTTTCAGGTGTGAACCGATTTATCAAGAGGTTAGCATGCAAGAAAGTAGAGTGAAAGAGAGTAGTTATAATGTAAACCTTAGAATTGTACGAATCAGAATTCTGCAGCAGCAGTTATACAGTAATATAACAGTTATGAATATAATATAATCCTGAATATTTATAACTCGGCTGAAATCTATTCAAAAGATTAGAAACTAAATATGTTCGAGTTTTACCTATAAAAGTTATTTTAAATTCTTTTTACCAAAACTTTATTCAGTAATTTGCTTTTATCTTATTTATTATGATTGCTTGTATATGTTTGAAATAATCTATATATAAATATATATTTAAAAAATTTTTAAATAATTTTGTGAGTCGAAGAGTTTACCATAAATTAAAAAAAGAGAACACAAAAATGGGGTGCATATAAATTTAGAGACTTACATCCAGTAGCGAGGATGGCAGTTAGTATTTATATATGAGTGGGCGACTAACAAATTGATGTTTTTTTTTAATGAGTGTATGGTGCATCAATAAACAAATTACTTTATTTTTATTTATTCTCAAGACGATGATCATTAAGATATGAGCAAATATGGATTTTGATCGAGTGTGATTAGCTAATGTAGTCTTTGTTACAAACTAAGACCAACTATATCTTATAAAGTCTCATTAAATAATAGCCCAATGATAAACGAACTGTCGACGGTAATCAGCTTATCTCTTTCAAAATTTGTTAAGACTCTGCCGGAACAAACTGAGACTGTGAACATTTAGGTCTGCTTGGTGTGAAGTATGGACAAGTTTGAAAGTCTTTTAACTTTACTTCAGGCTGCTAACACTTTACTAATATCACTCCTCAAGATGAACAAACTGAGACTGTGAACCTTTAGGTCTGCTTGGTGTGAAGTATGGACAAGTTTTTAGCATGGAACATGCTTTAGTCTTGACCTAACTGTCTGAAAACGTTACGCGGGAGGGTGACGCGTAACCATGAAAACACAATGACATATCAGTGTTGACTTCAATAATGATTTTATTTGCAAGCGTTGATCAAAGTACATCTTTAGTTTCCATGACAACTCTTGTTAAAAATAGGAGCCAGCAAACAGAAAAAGCGCAGCTAAAGCATGTTCCATGTTTCTTGAATTTTAGCCGTAGGCTCTAAGCAAAAAGATCCGGGGGTCCAGGGGGCTTGCCCCCTGGCGAGGCCCGCAGGGCCGAGTTATTTTCATTTATTATTAAGACTCCGACCGTCCGTATGGGCGAATTTGGGAGGTGAATGAGTGTGATGAGTTAGTAACTCATATCAACTGTTCTTCAGAAAGAGCAAGCAATTTATTTTTGAAAGGCTTTTAACTTTACTTCAGGCTGCTAACACTTTACTAATATCACTCCTCAAGATGAACAAACTGAGACTGTGAACCTTTAGGTCTGCTTGGTGTGAAGTATGGACAAGTTTGAAAGACTTTTAACTTTACTTCAGGCTGCTAACACTACTAATATCACTCCTCAAGATGAACCATTTTCTTTATTCTACATATCATCATTTTCTAACCCGTCCACCCAAACACGTTCTGTAATAATACATGTGATAGAACTGATTCACCTACCCACCCGACAAATACACACGGCTCATGGATTACATGTAAATTACATGTGTAACTTTGTTAGGGAAAGTCAATTCTGAAGTCTCCTATGTAATTATAAACAAATACTGCCAATTATTAACACATACATGTACAGTGGTGATGATCCGCCTACCCACCCATACACGTACAGTGGTGATGATCCGCCTACCCACCCATACACTTACAGTGGTGATGATCCGCCTACCCACCCATACACGTACAGTGGTGATGTTCCGCCTACCCACCCATACACGTACAGTGGTGATGATCCGCCCGCCCACCCGTGCAATGTGTTATGGGATGGTTGGCTTTAACTAACCACGCTACCAACCAGTCAAGGGTGAAGTGGTAAGATGTGACTCCAAGGGGTTTAGATAGATTGTCAACCAACCTATCCCTACCAGTTATTTAACAACACTTCATGTCGTTTGCTGTCCTCATTTGGAACAAGATCATTAGTAGCTTACTACATTTCAATCCAAGACGTCAGTCAAGTTAATGACACAACTGACAAACAAATCAGTGTCTTTACTTTTTTAGTTGTGTACATTATAAAACCAGTTTGCGTGTCAAGCCAGCGAGGGTTGAATCATCCCCTTGGCCAGTGCTCGGGGACAGATGGCAGCAATGTGTTGCAATCCCAGTCTGCCGCCCCACTTACGGCAACATGCCGTACAAGGCCGAGTGGCCAAGTTGCCCATGTAAGGCATCAAACTGCCTCTCATGACCCTGTACATCACGGCTGTTTACAACAATATTGCTTTCACCGCCTACATTCCGATGGCTATGATCGCCCAATCACTTGCATAACCACAGTTTAATGAAAATACAAATTTGTATTTATTAATAAGTAGTTATTTGTTTTGGTGTTTATTTTTCCCGATTTTTAATATTTTTTAGTAAAACAACATTTTTTGTTTATCACACCACCTTGAAATAAGTGAATGACTTATATAAAGCTAAAAAAGTTGATACAAATAAATAGGCCATTATTTAATAAATGTTATACTGCCAGGTACAAATCTTTAGTCTCAAACTAAATATATAGTTAATTGATGTTATTTATTTATTCCTTAGAAAGTTGATTAATTAGTAACCCTGTTGGTCGTTAATTAATCAATGAACAGCCGGTGGTTATTAGCTGATAACTGCAATAAGGATCAAACTGAGAAACATTTATTCATCAAGAAACATATAAAAACACAATTCCTAACGATTAAATGTATATTTGTTTGCTTTAGTACCATTTCATTCCTACTCCTACTAACAGTACCAACTAAGCTCGATCAGAACTGGTCCCCCGTTACACACCACACGATTTTGTAACTTTGATAATAAATAAATATTTAACCAGAAACTCCTATGTTAATTGTTTTATTAATCACATGAGGATGAAATCAAAAATATATGCATTAAATCAAATGAGTGGTTTACTTATGGGCTAAGCTTTTGGGTCATGCTTGTTTTTTTTCTATCAGCTGTTTGAAATAAGTTATTACATTATATTGATGCTAAGAAAAAAAGCCTAAGTATAGGGGCTGTTTCTACCTCTCAGGAATGAAATTTCGAGATATAATTTCTCAGTGGGTGTCTATGATACAAAATCTAACTTACCTCCAAATTTATCAAAATATGTGTAGTGACTCCGAAAATTTTCATGTGAGTGAGTAGATAATTTTTTGATATTATATAATGAGATATATAGATTAAAATATAACTAAAGAGACCCGATGAATTCTATAAGTAAGCCATTCATTTGTCCCCATGCATAATTCTAGAATTCATTTTCATCTGATTAATAAGACAAAAATTATTATCAGAGCAGATTCTAGTTAAATATTTAATTTAATTACCACATTATCAAACTATATGTGGTGTGTGTTTCTGATATGATTGTAATGGAGGAAAACAGTTCTGATCTTAAAAGGAGAAAACATGCATATTTATACAGTAAGGCATGATGTACAAGCACATATACAGTAAACGATGTAATACGAGTCGCACATGGCACAAACAGGTGAGTTATTACATCCGTGTCAGCCAGCTAGCACCTACTCTCACCTGTTTGGCCGGTCAGTTAATCACCGTCCTCCGTGTAAGGAGCCGCTCTGTCTCTGTACTCCATTCCACTATGACCTCTCATACATATGATAATGGGCATTTCAACAGAGATCACCGAGTCAAGGTCTTTCCTTTATTTTCATTTAAATTGCTATTTATTACCGACATTTACTGAGTAGAATGAATAATAGACAGTCATATTGCTTGATCATGTCAGTAAAAATGTTTTTACTGAGCTGTGATAAACGGCAAATACTCAGAACATGAGTGACAGAAGAATAAAAAAAATATGTTATCATCTTTTATTTTTAAAACAAAACAACAGGATTATAAGGAAATATGACATATATCTTTATTCTCTTTGCCATAGTACTGCAGTTCCCGAGTTCTTTACTTCGTTTGCATATTCTAACATGAATTAAATTTAAATTCACATTACAGTAACAACCCAAAATGTAAAGCAAATACACGCTTAACACTGAAAATCTAAAATTCTGGGAAAATAAAAATAGAAGTAGTCTACTTTGACAATGAAACGATTTGGAAAGAAAATAACGGACTGCAAGAATAAATTTTGAAATGGTTAATGACTAATTAATTAATCCAAAGGAATTTTTATGAGCTCAGAGAAAATGAGTCTATAAAGATAAGCAGAAGCAATACTACATTAACTGGGATGTGCATAATTGGTTTGTTCATGAAAATAAATAATAATTTCAAATGAAAAGATACTGTTATGAATATTCAAATAATGGGAGTTATTATATTTCTTATTTTATTTTTTAAATAAAATAACTGTTATTTATATGAAAACTGACTGCTATTAATTTATTTATTAGCATTAACTCTTCTTACCTTAGGCTTTACCTTAGAGATAATATTTTACAAAAAACATTAACATGATTGCAATATAAATTATACGCTAAATTTGCTATTATTTAATTGCTTAGATACAGATATATTTTCCTTTAACAGTTATTTAATCTTATTTTTGTTAAATAAATTGAATGGCAGCAGTTCATGGTCCATCTGAGCAATATAATATTTAATTTGTTACATTCTGCTTAAATATATTCATTTTTGTATAAAATTATTTTACATAAAAAAAAAATTTTAATGAAAACGTTGTAAACATAAACTTGTTTAAAAAGTCTAACTGTGTAAATTCTTTTTACAACTTATTTTGCATGATTTTAAAAATGAAAATTTTAAATAAATAATTGATAAAACTTGATTTTTTTAAAGTATTGACACACTCAATTTTTTGTTTCAGGAGATGTAAAATCAATGTCTAAATTTCAAACAAAATAATAAAACAAATTTGTGATAAAATGTTCTATATAAATGTAAATGTTGTTCAATTTGTAAAAACAAATCTCTTTTCTACAGTGTATTTTAAAATTGATATTAACAAATAAAAACGGACTTACTATTGTCTTAAGGTTAGTTTTAAAGAATTCCAGATAAGGAACAAAACAAATTAAAAGCCAATCATTAGCTAATGCAGCGAATGTGTTTCGGTACATTAAGGTGTTGACAGACGGATGTGCTTCACTACACTTGGTGATACCTGTGTTTGTTTAGGATTTCACTTAGAGAGTTGCACCAAATACCTGGGTAAATACAACTCAAGCTACTCATACAACATAAGTTTCAAGCTTTACACGTATTTCAAGTATAAAGGTGCAAGACAAATCCCTGTATTAAATCTTTCACATTTAATCTAGCATACGATTAATCAATCAAACCCAGATTCCATTGGTTAATCATATACAAACAGACTTTTGACAAACTTAAAGGGGGACTATTCACTTCACGAATAACTCCAAAAACATGAGATTCTATTTCGAGAATTGGTTTTTGGTAATGATGGAATTACAACAATTGACATAATCATTTGATAAGTGAAGAACTGTCCTAATGGTCTGTACCTGGATTTTGTAAAAAAATTAAGTATGGTATTTTTATAAATGTGTTGAGTTAATAAATATATAAAACTAAAATAAAATGTAATTCTAAACAACAGAAAACTCATAACATCAACTAATGGTTCACTATATTTGACCACAACGGTTCTATAACTCATAATAATAAACATGAACAGTTGAAGTTAAAAAGCATGTTTTAGCCAGCAAAAAGTAAAATTGCTTTTTTACTGTAGGGCTAACGACTTCCTATCAGTTAAAACTTTTAAAAGTTGGGTTACTGAAAGTTGTTTTCAGGTAAAAGATTATTCTTATTGACTTTTAATATTACTTTTTATTTAAAGTACTAAAAAGTAATATTGAAATATAAAAACACTCTTTTACAAAATAAACCAATGAGCCACTTTGGTTTATCAAACCATAGATCGGGATGAGTAACGTTGAATGAGCCATGCTTCAAGAGCCCACTCACACATTAGCATACTGAAGTGACGGGAAGAATGATTATCTCAGAGTGTTTTTATTGTAGGGGCTCCTGCTGGTAATAATAGGCTTTTATCCACTGACAGACGTTAATGCAAACAAACGTATAAAGTTTCAATCTGATATAGGGAAAACATTACGCACCTTTGATAAAATCACGACAGAGTACGTCAACTGACTCATACTTGAGCAAATTATGAAACTGAAATTAATAACTTGTTGTACTATTAACGTTTTCAGTGCAGAAAGAAATATGTACTTTTGACAAGAAATAAGTTGGCCTAAATAACTCAACTGTTAAGAGAGTAGTAATTAAACAAAATAGTAAATTTGATCATAAATCATTTAAAACACATAAAAAATAGATGTGTCCTCAAACTACACATTAAACCAACAAAAACCATAGGATGCCTCTTTTGTTATAGAACTGTTATACTTTATATTCCATGTTAAATAAATTATCTTTCAATACATGAAACAAGTATCAATGGTACGATATTCTAAGTGAAGAACTAAGGTCAAAGACTCTATGACAAACAGTGATAAAATAAGTGAGTCACTCAATGACAAATCAGTTGGCCTGAATAAAATTTCACAATAAAAATGAGAATTTGTCTGTCCGTTTGTCTACAACACCATTCATCCGATCAACGTGAAACTTAGCAAGTTGTTGAGTATGCTCTTAAAAAGGTTTTTGGAATGGTTTTATTTACATTCGACTTAGGGCTCCAGTCAACTGGCCTCTACAGTGTCAAGTTATTGTAACAAACATAGTTTCACTGTTCAAATAATCCTCAGCTGTTAAATAAAAAAAACAAATGGAATGAAAACTGTTTAAATTGGCTAATTAATGTCCTTGATTATATTATTTTATATAGATAATAATATAGATATCTTATATATCTTATGTAGTAAGAATATTTTGTCAGGATATTGGTTAGAAGTGAGGTCTGCTACTACAGCTGGTTTAAACTGCATTTACATGGGACTACTCATGCACCACACAATGGACTACATAAACGGCTGATTATTAGAGACAGAAGATTTAATATTGTACTAGAAATCGTTCACTATGCTATGTCATCAATAACAATACTTATTGAAATTTTAATTTAAATAAAATCTAAACATTTAAACATTTGGTAGCAAAGCACTGTTGAACAACTAGTTTTCAATATAAAAGCATTGTGGGAAAATTATTTATTGTCAAATTATTAGTATACTGATCGAACATGTTAAGTCTGGTGCTTTTATTAGAAGGCGTTTTAATCTTTAATCAATCTTTAACTACACGTACCAAAAACACAGTTCTATGTCAAGCCAAAACCACTTTAATTGATTCTTCAATGTTTCATAGGCTGTTATTATTATACCAATAACGCTACAACAACGAAATAAGCAAGAACAAAGTAGCAATATAAAAAAACGTAATTCTTCAAATTTAAATCTGTTTAACTTTACTATATAATTAATAGTATGCTTATTAATATAACTTTACTATTCTTCTGATCATTTTTAATTGTTCTACAGGTATATCAAGATATAAACAATGTTTAAAATTTACTGCTATAACTTTTCTTTACTGACATGTACTCACTAATACGTTCACCAGTTTCCCTAACTATTGAAAGTATGTCCCTTCAGTTTGCCTTGAATCTATATCAAGTGAAGCGCATTAATATTGATCAGACCACTTCAGCCTACTTAGCAATACTCCATTCGAGGCAGTTCCGACTGACCTAAAGCTGGCTGCAGATATTGTGTGCAGATAGCCACTAACGACCTTATAAGTCCCTGGGAGTTAGTATGCGAGACTTGTCGTGGTGAGGCATGTCTGCCCCAGTTGTCACAGCAGAGCAGTGTGGGAGGCCGACAACTCATTTTGGAAACTTGATCTTGGCTTCTAGTCATGTTAATTTCAATTTGCTTGCATACTAATCAACGTGGTAATGTCTCCTGCCTTAAGCCGCCGTCGCCCACAACTCTCTTGAGTGATTGAATGCCAATCAAAAGCCTAGCTGTCAGGATATTATCTTCGTTAATTTCTGTGTGTGTGTGGTATTTAATAAGGAGACTGGATATGTTTTGTCTAATTATCATAGAACGACTTCCCTAATTACAAAATCTAGTTTTTTTTTATCTACATATAATATAGCTAATTAAACTTATTATTTATTATTGTAATTACTATTAGACTTAATAGTGTTTCTTGCTAATTTGTAATTTTGTTGTCTTACTATGATTCCAATATTTTAAATTGTTAGTAAAGAACATTTAATTACTTTTACTAATTATTTATTTATTCTTTAGATGCCGATTATCAAAATATGGGCGAGTATGGATTTCGAATGAGTGTGATGAGCAAATGTAGTCATTGTTACAAACTATGGCTCAATGACAAATGAACAGCCGGTGGTTATCAGCTTATCCCTTCCAAAATGTGTTATGACTCCGATTGGGATCGAACTGAGCTTATTAGCTGGTTCTTTTTAGAAAAAAACCCATACGGTTTAACAATCAAGGTTGGTGCATAAAAATATAATAAATAGTCAATATAACTGACAAATATTAGTGCTACGCTACTAGTAGTTACATGAACAACATACATCATACATTATATATTATCTATGATGTCCATCATAATCATTCATAAATCACTTGACATCAATGTAAAGTTGTTTCACTATGTAAAGTCAGACATTATATCAATGCATCGTGACCCAAAATATATGCAATATGACAAGATTAATTCACTGCTGATATTGATCAACACAAAATAGTGAGGTAGGCCTACCGGTATTTCTCTTTTTTGGCCGACATTTTGGATTGGAAATAAATAGAAAATAACACTACAAATAGATATTTTTGATTTTAATCAAATAACTAAATGAAAGATTTCACTAAAAAAAACTGTCATCACAAACAAATATAGAAGTGAAAACCAAAATATTTTATTCAGGAATCTTGCTCCCCTTTGTCATTTAATACGAACTAACTTGACAACTTTAACTTAAACAGTTTCAAAAAAGACCATTTTTCTGTAAAAAAAATAGCAACTATTAAACTTTTAAGCTATGGTCTTCCTGTCTTAGTGATGTAATGAAATAAAATTAAATATTAATTTTCCCAAAACCCAAATATATGTGAAAACAACATCGAAATATCCATTTTGACGCAATCAACAATATACCAAGCAACAAATTATGAAAATTCAAATACCTTTTTTTTTTTTTTTTTTTTGAAAGAAACCCACACAACTTGCAAGCAAAATTGCAGATTTACGTTTCCTTCGCTCCTTGAGCCAAGCTGTTAATTAAGTGAACAAGTAAAGTAAGCAGAGTTGTCTGCTAAAAAAGTCTCCGGGGACAGACAGCCTCTTGATACAGTGCTGGCTTTCGTCCAAAGACTACAAACAGGGAATGTGCTACCTGTCGGAGCAACATTGGTCAGCTTCACAAATGAATTATTTACAATTGCTTTCCAACTAAGTCTAACTAATATTTTGTAATTGGTGGAAAATGTAAATGGCATGATTTATCTTGACCAACCCTCCTGCAGCAAGTGACTTGATGACTTTCCTTACCAAGTCGGTAACATGCAACTCTTACCTAGTTACCATATCCACATAGTCTACGTTACTCATCTTGTTCCCCAACACCCCACCCACTCAATATGTACATGGCTTATCTAGTCCCCCCCCCAATTTACGCAAGAGACATGACTTAAAATAGCCGCCTCCCCACCCTGAACTAAGCATATATGGCTTATTTAGTCCCCCCTTCCCCATCTCATTTAATCATGATAAACAGTTTTTGAACTATCCTTCTACCCATCCAATATGCACAACTTATCTACCATGGGGATGGGGGTGTGGATAGTGCAAGTTACCCTCCCACCCACACAACGTATCTGACTTATCAAGACCTCCACTTACTTGACAATGACATGTTTCGACCTGCCCTTCCATGCAGCATCAAATAAATCCATGAATGATTACTGTACAGATAACCAGAGCCCAGGAGCTTAAGTCCTTTATAACACGCGAGGCTTACCAAGGCACTTTGCCTGCGCGAGAGAGGAATAATACTAGAAATAGAGAGGAAGGCAGTCCCACCACTATTACACCCCTCCACCATGCGACTGAACTTTTAGTTACTGTGTTGCCGGTTGAGCTGTGCTTGCAATAGAAAAGAATTTATTTTTGCCTCCTCTGTTGTTTGTTTACATTAATTATAACAGCCAGTCAGAAAGATCGTTTAAATTTTTAATTTGGATTAAAATCTCTTATTGCTAAAATAAAAACTACACATTATGCTGCCTTTGCAAAGTCCGCTCTGGAAATAGGCACAATAATTTTCTTATAAATCAATAAATCAAATTATGATAAATCAATATATCTATAAGCGAATAATTAAAAAAAAGTTAAACAGGTCATTTATTTAAATTAATTACTAGTGTTTGTCACAATTATTTATTTTTTATCTATCAACAATAACAAGGTTAAGTCAGGTTGTAAACAACAATTTAAATTTCAGATGATTTTATTCTCTACTTTTATTTACCATATGGCACACACTGATTTGGCGGCTCCCCCCACTCCAATTAGTCTACTGTACATTGCCTGGCCAAATGCCTCAATTAACCTCGCGAGTTATACATATCTGACTGGTTTTGATAGAAAAATTATTAATTTCTGAAATAACCAACCACACTAAAATAATGAAAATAAAATATTGCCAAAACTAATAGGTTATATAATTAGAGTTTAAGATATTTTTAAATTAAGAAGTATATTACTTGAGAAATACGCGATGAAAAACCTGGCTTAACTATGCAAAATTAAAGAATATTGCTAACTACTAACAATAATCTATATACTTGTCTTGTTTTATAGATTTGCATGAATCATTAACATTGTCTTAATACACAAGTGCATTTTATTAAAATCTATATTATAAAAAAATAAACAAACAACATTACAAAACAACGAGTGCCTACCAGTAATTTTAAAACCTATAAATATCTTAATTACCAAACAAATAAGCATTCCAACACAAACATCAAACTTGACTGATGTCATAAAAGAGGTTTACTAGTTATGAAAGAACAATAGTAAATATTACTATCAAAATTAAACTTCAAAATTAACTATTTTCTATGAATCTCATAAAAAATAACACTCACACTATTCAGGACAGTGTGAATGGTCCTGAAGGCTATTACACGTGTGGTTTTTACGCTTTGTTTGTATTCCCTTTGGCCGAACGCCATGTCTCATATTGTCGGATGCTGCTTCGCACTTCCAACTCAACACTCTCGCATTCCACATTTATTTGTTTGCTTTGGGAGTGAGGCCGTTACATAAGTGGCTCAATAAACCTCCGCTGAAGACTTCATCTGTCACAGGCCATTAGTTTTAACGGAGTAGTTTATAAACTACGGCCAGGAGATTTATTGCATTTAAACACACATATATTGCTTTTATAGTTTGGATAAAAATAAGGATTAAAGGAATAAAATGATATAAACTTCAATGTTGTGATAACTCACTGTCGCAGATTTACATCTTTATGACAAGCAAAAGAGCACAAGGAGTCTTGTAAATTCCAATCTCTGATTGCCTATTTTCCGAGATACAAGTGCTATTATTTTTCAATTTGTATTTTTGTAATACATATATATTGTAATCAAAATGTAAATAATGTTTCAAATGTAACTATTTATTACAAAATTATTTTTTTAACTATTTTATGAAATAAGCGTACAAATATTTGTTAAATAATAATTGTGAAAATAAATTAATCTTATGTTTTATTTGGTTACATATATGATATTGTTACAAAAGAAATCTATTAGTTATTAGCATGATTAGATTTTTTAAAATGTATAAGAAAGAATATTATAAAAATGTAATATAGTTAATAGCTAGCGGAGATTATACCTTGTCAGTTTGAATTGAAAACCTGCACACATCCCGATTTGTCCAGGTCGGCCCTAACGGTCGGGACGTTTGTAGCATGCTTGGATCATGATTTCTGTCTGACTCAACCTAAGGGCGGTCGGATAGGTGAACCATCTGACCGCCGCACTCCCTACCCCGACAAGTTGGTACGTTTGTAGCGCTGTCGGCCTGAATTCCCTGACCAAACCATTCAGTTTGACTTTGGAAGTGATTGATTTACTACTCTCTCTTACAATGTCTTGTGCTAACCAAACAGAAAAATGTTTGATAATAGAGTTAATTGAGTTGTGGAAAGAATTCTGGTGTTTGTGGAATCTAGGAGATAAAAATTACTCTAACCCGGACCGAAAAAATTAGTGCTACAAGGCCTTATAAGGTATTTATTAAAAATGTATTCCTGAGCCTACACTGTGTATAATTAAAAAAAACTGAAAATTATGGAAAACACTTGTTCTAGACTGGTGTGTGGGGAAAGCCCTGATGCGACAGCTAGGCCGACTTGTCGGGTAGGGCAGTCGTGTCGGCCCGTGTGTAGGCCACTTTAAAAAGTCATCATGACATGCCCCCTGAAATTGTCAATGCCAAACAAATGTAAATTGTTAGTACAATTATTAGCGCTAGGCTCACTACAGGGTTAAAGACATCCTTCCAGGGCACCGCAAAACAGTCTGCTCTCAGGCCTGTCTTATCAAGTTTAATCTATCTAAATCAAATCTTAAACTAAAAAAGAAAATATAAAATTTATTATCATCATTATTTTCTATAATTTTTGCTCCGATATTATTCTACAACCATACTATTATTTTATCAGATTCAAACTAAATTGGCAAAATAATACTTTCTAAGCCTCCCACTTAATTAGTGTATTAGCAAGTGAAGAAGTTGAACCGTTAACAAATTTATTTTCCGAATAACGATATTAAAAAATGTACTGTAAGCACATTAAAAATTAGTCAATATATTTTGTATCAATAAAATACTAAATAACTAATTTAAACAAAGAGAAATAACTGACAAATTACACAATGAATGGATTGAAATATACCCAAAACAAAAACCCACGGTGGACAATAAATGCTGATATTTTAGCTAACTTAAGACATTAATATTGTTCTTCCCCAACAACAATCCCCCAGCAAGAAAACTTATATAAACGCTAACTTGTCAAGTTTTTAGTTTGATGATTAAAATATTTAAATTTGTAAAACTTGGGAGGGGGGGGGAGTTTAACTGTGTAAATATGGTACATTTGTTTTGGAAGTCAAAGTAAAACAACATGTAACAAATGTAGGATAATATGATATTGCATGATTCCTTGAACTATTTTAAGTGCGTCTGTACTTGAAGGCAATGCTGAGATAGAATCTGTGTTACTAAACAGATATGTTGAGCCAGCCCTACATCAGATCTCCCCTTGTGTTTACAACGGGCCCTCCCATGACATGATCCACACTCTCTCACAAATAGCCTAACCCTCCTACCGACAGACATTGATCCTGTGCCTGATAACCTGGTAATCCCGCTCGGAAAAAACCCAGAGATTCAATTTGTCAGTACTTACACTGTTGTTTTTATATTACAATATTAAATATTTTTCAATATTTTTTACTTGATATACAAATCCTTTATTTTTTTTTTTTTTTACATCCTGACTAGATTGTCCTGTGATTACAGTTTTCTCTGCAGTCCCAGCAACCCCAATTTGCTTATTGCTTTGCCGTTTTTGCAAGGTTTTTTCACACTTAACCTCCAGCTGTTCTCAACAGTCACCCACTGGAATCAAATTGTTTGTTTACCTTATCTTTTTTTATTGAACAAAGAAAATTACTTCCACAAATAAATTGTTCTTCTATAATGAACACAACTTGGGTGATAATGGTACTCTTGAACACAATACTTGCAGTATATATATGTATGATTATTCCATGAAATTATTTCTCAGTCTTACAACAACAATCCCTAATCAAATATGCAGGTTTTTTTTTTTTTTTTTTTTTTTTTTTATTCATTGAAAGATAAAGCTAATGATTTTATTTAATACCAAAAAAGAAATGTTACGAACTTGACCAACCAAAACGCAAAGCCATTCAAATTATTTTAACTGTAACATATTTCCACACTGGTTCTGTAAATTACACGTAGAACATATTTGGCAATTAAATACATTTTTCCTATATAGAATTGTTTCCAAAATTATTATCAATAGTGTTTACCGTATGAGGAGTCGAGGAGCCCTTAGGTTTGCTGGCCGCCACGTAAGCCAGGTACTGGATTACTTTCTTGGTGTTCTCTGTCTTACCGGCACCTGATTCCCCCGTACAAAGAATGGACTGGTCCTCCCGATCTGTAACAGTATAAATTTGTTAGTCTATAATTATCTTTAGATTCCTAGCTAAATAAATAGTTCCTAAAAGCTGGCACAAACTTTCCCCCTTATTAAACACTAAAAAATCAAAATTTTGAAAATTACCAGTTTGATTCCCAAATATGTTTCTTTACCATAACTCAAAAACTAGTCTAGTTAGAGACATGCGGTTTTTTTTAATTAAACTAAAATATTTTACATTGTAATTCACATCTTTCCTGAGAATTTAATCAAAATTGTTAGAGCCATTTTTGAGAAAATTCCATTTTTGTATGTTTTTTGCCCATAAAAATAAAAAACTAAAATTTAAAAAAAGTGGAAAAATAGTCTGGAGATATTGGCTAAAAACACCTACATACCAAATTTCATAAAAATTGATCAGTCCGTTTGGTCTCCAACGAACTGCACATACACACAGACAGACACACACACACATATACGGACAAACATCAATTTTTTTGGAAGACCCACTTTTTTAGGTTCAGGAGACCCTAAAATGGATTTTTAGACAAACTTGTAAAAAATTTATTTTGGATGATCACAACACTTTCTCTATGCTAACGCATATGGCAAAAATTAAAAAAATGTTACTAGACTACTGGACTGCTGATAAAAAAAGATCATTTTTGGAAATTGATTTTAAGAAACATTAATAAATTCAATGCAGTTTATTTAATCTTGAGATATTAATCTACATGGTATGAGCGAATATAGATTTCAAATGAGCGGAGATGAACGAATTACTAGCCAGTGGGTATTAGATGATCCTTCTAAATATTTGCTCCATCACTGATTGAGATCACACTGATAACCTTTAGCTTATGAAATAGGGCTTTAACCAACCAAACTATGAACCAATGGCTCTGGGCTCTCCATTACGCATTTCAACCCTTCTACATGCTATCAGTTGCAACAGGAGAGTCGTAAATTTAGAATTCAATATAATATGTGATTGAGTAGAATGAATGGTAAAACTCCAATTTCCAGAACAATTATAATTTATTTAGAATAAAACATAACATCACAGAATATAAGGAAAGGAAAGAGTATTTGCATATTCTGCAAATATTCATAATAATGACACCTCATTTAATTTGATTATGGAGTTGAGAAACATTATGAAGAGTGTGATGTAATGCGTAAAAATAACCAAGGACAGAGGATAAATTTAATTTTTTTAAATCAACTGATAATTTAAAGTAATACAATCATCTGATATACAATATCGATTGAATTGCTTCTTTTACCAGATAAAAACGTTAGTTTTAATAACATAATCGGGATAAAACAATTTTGTTTTTAAAATTTGTAAGTCGATTCTCAAAACTAATAATTATTATAGCCAGATTACTATAAGCAGTTGGCTTGTTTTTCCTGACTATTAATTATCGGTGCATTTAAAATTATAAATGTGTTAATATTTACCAATAGTAAATCACAGTATAAATGGTTTACACAATTTATACTAAAACCTCTTGTGCAGGAAGGAAATTTATTACAAAATTACCAAAGGAAATAACTGATGTTGTCAATCTCAAAAAAGTTAAAGACAATTTAAAGCGATTTTTAATTGATAGACCGTTGTATAGTTTTGACAAATTATAATAGCTAGCCTATATTTAAATTATAATGTACGAGGTATAAGATCTTGTGTTGTTAAAGTGTAAACTGTTATAGTTTTAACTTTGATGTAAGCAGTTGATGCCGTTCTGTGTTATGCTATGTATACTTGTGAATAAAGTTGTTTTCAATTCAATATAGTCATACGAGATAATTGAGAGCAATATGCTTATTATAACAATATACTGGATGAACTGAATGGGAAACAAGGAAAGTCACTATCGAGTATAAAAATTATTTCAGTTTTAAACTTCACTGGCCAGTTCACATATGCCTGCAGGAGAGAAGTACTGACCCTTAGTTCAGTTGGGGATTGGAGCCTTGCTCTCTGCATTCTAAAGTTGTAGCTACTAACACTATTGAGTATATAGATACTCAGTAACTGATTCTTGTAGCTATCTATTTACTGTATAACTAAATGATAAGTACTCTCCAAGACGATAAAACCTTAAGTGTAAACCAATTTTAAGATGAGATTAGCTTCTCTCATCACCTAGAGATCCTCTTGTAACAGAACCGAAATATCATCACACTTGTAATAAATAACTCTCACATTAAAAATCTATGCACTAAAACCATTGATGATCTTTCCATCTTCACATACCAAATTTCAGACCTGTCCTTGAGGTCTCTTACATAGGAGCACTAAACAAAACCGTAAACTGCACTGTAAGTATACCTAAAACCTATTTTATGTCTGGCATTGCACTTCATTTAGTTGTGGTTTCTTCGAACAAGAGCCAATAAGGGTTTATGATCAATAAAACGAACACACAGGCCTGTGTTCGTGGTTGGTTATGAATCACATATGTACGTTGGGTAAGGTCAAAAGGCAATCAATGCAGTGTTCAAAGAACACTAGAGTCTGCACTCTGAAGATTGAGAGCGCACTTAGCACAGTTGATTGTTGCCATTAAAGCGGCCAGCTGCTGTGTAAATAATTACTGCAAGGTAACATGCCACTGTCCCATCACAAGGAATAATGGATGACCTTTGACCTACTTGCTGGTTACATTCAACACTACTACTGTGTCCGTTGCTTCCATTGACAGTTCCAACTCAAATTTAAAAAGTTGAGGTATCACAAAAATTACCTATATTCATAGTTGTGCAATAAGAATTAACATGGAGAGAGATTTAAATGAATCAAAGAGTAACACCTGTTCAAATGTAAATGATGATCTCCAAAAAGTGTTAACAGCTGTTGGAATATAAACAATGGTGTTTGTAATATTGAGGAGGTTAGATCTTTCATAATGTTAAACCAGGGAAGGTTGTAAGCATGGTTTTATTCACATTCGATTGTAGGGCTCCATTCTACTGTTTTTTAAGGTTTCAATAGTAATCTAATGAAGTTACATTATTTATTTAATTAATCTTCAGCTGTTAATGGGTTGGCACATGAAGTGTGCAGGGGTGTCCCCTAGTTATATTAAATAAGAGTTTATATTAACATTGTTATACAACAAGTTTTACTAAATATTGATTTTCTAGAGAATCGTCTATTTTTTTAACTATATTCCTACTTCGCGCAGGTCACCTTCTAATAAATCTATTAATAAAATAGTTACATCACATAATAAAAATTAGTTACATCATATACAATGTTTTATTCTTATTAACAGAGGGTGGGATGGTTCATGAAGACTTGTAAGTAGGAGGTCAATAATAAATCATTCACTTTAGCGTATTAATAATAATAATTATAATGATAGTAGAAAATATTTACATTGTATTATATGTTGTTAATTATTAAATAAAAGGATGTTTTAATTTAATCGAGCTTTTAATTGAGTTGGGCTTTATACATTTTTTATGTCTGTATAAACAAAACAAAGATCCCAGCCTTCCAGGGAAGAACATTTATTCACATTTGTCTTGATATTTTACTATTCATTCTTCCTTCATAGTCATTCAATCCTTACTACATATTGATTTTCTAGACATTCGCCTATTTTTCAACTATATTTCTACCACTCTCATATGGCAAATCCACTTCCTTAGCTCCCGGTGCTGTGAAATGTAGCTCCTCCAGATATAAGACGCCAGATGGCACTACTTAAAGAATTCAATAAGATCTTGAATGCCCCGCACCTCCCCATTACCCAGGGTCTCCCACGTCAGAACAGTCGCTTAAAATTTCGAAAAACATCTCTATGTACTGCTTTTCAGTTCAGCAGATCAAATTTCTCGCACATTACTAACTGGGCCATAGTTTGGAACAGTTTTGATGGACGAAATAAGTTCCTTATATACAATTCTGTCAATTCTTGTAGGTGGGATGAACTCCCCTCGTAGGTGATGGACACTGTTGAATTGGTTTTGAACTGGAGTGGGCGGATGTGACTACTAAAAATACAAATGGGGATTGACAGTAGATTCCTTGCCATAAAAGTTTAAACCTTCATTTACTAAATATAATTTCAATTGTTACCACAACTCTACACAAAGATACATCTGCCACTGATAACAGATTTATGCTGAAGGACTTGACAGGTGACTTTAAAGACTTAACATGTATTGCAGTTCAACTCACAGCGACTATCTGGGTTAATGGAGGAGACCCGTGGCTCTACAGACTGCCACAGCGGGAGGCAGAAACTAATTAATGCCTCTCTGCGATACAGATTGATTATTCTATTGTGGCGAGGCTGGTTGGTGAGGGGGGGACACTGTACTTGAGCAGCAATGCCTTTCTCTACTCTGCGCTCAACTTTGGTTTAAAACCTTTTCAGACTTTAGTATATTAAAAGGTACAAAATTACTTCCAATAGACACAGTTTTCCGATTTGTATTTGAATCTAATAGTAATATACTGAAACTTAACATTCGTTGAATTAAAAATGTCCTTATTATAATATTCGTTTAATTATTTTAAATTGTGATCATTTTAATAAATAGGCATTTCCTTTCTTTTCGTAGATGTATATTTTGGATTGTTTAACAGCGGAATCAATTTCTTTTCTTTTTAAGTTGTTATTTATGATATTCCTAACATGGTTACATATACAGTAATACTTATATTTAAACTTCTATACATTATAGAGCACTAAAATGTTATACAACACTTAATTACAATTCAATTTCAGCACATTTATGTTGGGTAAAATTATTGAGCAGGACTTAACACGCATTTACTTAAGATTAATTTATTAATCAATTGGTGTAAGTCTATTAATAAAAAATAGAGTGCAATTATTTTTGCTGATACTATTTGAATATTAAACGAAAAGCTTTTATAAATCTTGTTTACAGTTAATGTTTTCATTAACCGTCAGATCAATTAGGAATAATTGGGTTAATAAATGTATGAGTACATCGACTACAACGCATAAATATAAAAAAAAATAAATATAAAAGCATTATTTTATAGGTTTACTTATTTGAAAGTATAATACTAATAAAGTACAAATAGTGTAAAAGACAACCAATTTTGAACTTGTCTGGTGTGAATTGTACAATTATTTTTTAAATAATATACAAATTGCTTTGTAAATTAAATGCAAAACGCTTGAAGAACAATGTCGGTACCCCTCCCTTTTTCTAAACCTTTATTCCACAAGTTATACAAGTATTTCCAAGTAATGTGCTTATTTGTACATATGATAACGCTGAATAACAATTGTTAAGATGTGGTGAATAATACATTTTATTGAATATTCATCATTGCTGCTATCTAATGGTGAATGGTCTCACACAAATGCTGGGACAATTGTTTTGCGTACTATTAGTTCTGCTATTTATCATTTCAGTGTGAGCTGAAGAGATATAGAGAGAAGGATGAAGAGGCAGACCTAACGCTACCTGTGAAGATAGTACAAGAACTAATTTCATAAAACAGGAAAACCAGCTTCATGAGACCAAATAGGCGGACAGTCTTCTTGTTTCTATACCCAATAATAATACTCAACTGATGTACAGACAGTATAATGGGTTTGCACAAGTGTTACACAACTATTTGATAATGAAAATAAAATATCAAATGGCATGGTTGAATTGACCTATCAAGACTGTAAAGTGTGGCCAAGTTATTTTCACCAAATATGATTAATGGTTAGCAAGAGTTAATGCCGACGTCTTTCCACTTCAACTGGCAGCCATGACAGATTCATTCATCATCTCGCCTCGCCCGCACATACCAGCATCATCACGCAATATTCAACAATCATTCAATTCAACGTAGCAATATTTTGTTGCGATGAAAAACATGTCAACATTATTATTACATACTTATGTATTTTCCACGTAAATAAAATCAACTCTAAAGGAGGTTCACAAGTGACGACAAATATATAAGGGGACTAGGATCTGGTGTGATGTCTCAGTAGCAAGGCTTCAGACTGCGGAGGGTAAGGTCAAGGTTCAAATCTCCAACTGAGACAGCAGCCGGTACTTCAGTTGTGAATTAAGTTCACGCACGAGCCTTTAGCAATGAATACAAATCTGGACCATAGGGCAAAAAGGCAGCATGTTTAATAAATCACCAAGAGAGAGCTCTGCTTGAGTAAAGGCAGTGCGAGAGAGACAGTTAGTAGATGGTGTGACAAAAACAGATACAGTCGATGCACTCTTTCTCACACACACACTGACTTGAAGGAAAAGAGGCTTCTCACAATCTACCCGCTAATGATCCAAGTAGCTCTGTGTGAGGCTGAATTTTTAAAATGGGGGTTTGCACTTCTAATAAAGATTTGTGTTCACTGCCTGAGAGCTCATCTAAACTGGCAAATGAAGTTAACAAAAATTATGACAATTCTTAACTCTAGACCACACATTACATTTTTGTTCAGACTTGTAGTTCAGGTAGTAGCTTTGGTTAAAACATTTCTGACATGAGATTGTTCGTGTTCAATAGCTTTTTAGCAGTATATCCGTTACGGTTTGTCCACTTTAACCTGAAGTCCTTTTTCAAAGTTACTACCTAATTTGCATGTTTCGAACTTGATCTAAGGGATTATTTCTACTGCTGTTAAAAATTTATTTTTTTGAGGAGCAACGTTTAAGACATACTTCATTATTCCAGGAATCAATCAATCTGATTTCTTTTCAAAGTAAATTTAATTTACATTTTACTTTAATTCAATGTTTAATTAAAAAATGCTTTTAAACAAATCATTAATTCGTCTTTATAGTCTCCTCAGATTGGTTCACTTTTACACATCACATTAAAAAATTAATAATAATAATAATAATTTAATGACTATGTAAAATTAATTTGGCAAGCAAATTTTATTTCTATGGATTTCCTGGGGAAAACTGAACATTTTAAATAAAAAATTATTCTATCAAAAGTTGTGTAGCTGATAAAAACGCATATTCCAGGCACACAATCAGAGATCAAAATAATAAATTTGAGAACTTAAATACGAGTGAGACATATCTTTCTTCTTTCAGTTGCCTTTTATGCAGCAAAATGTTATCAATAAATTCTAAAGAAACTTCATAATTCACCCTTGTTTCTGAATCAATATTGAAAACAGTCTTATGTACAATGAGGGCACAGCAAAGCACTAAGTGGCTGCTGACTAAGTGCTGAGTCCTCAAGGAGGTGGAATATGAAGCAATTGCTGAGTGGTTACAAAACATTAATGACTCAGCGTGAGTGATGGTTCTTCCTCTTGCTGATTGAGGCTCAGCCTTGTGAAGCCACTGACACCAATTCATCATCGGTTACCACTCATTCTGATTTATGCACTAGTGGCGCATTGCTGTAACTCAACTACTTGGGGACAGAGTGTTGAAGAGATTGTTGGCAATAGGTTCTATGCTTGGTCCGTCCTCTTAATATCGACATGGCATCCGCTCAATGATTGCCAACTACTTGGACACTACTAAAAAGGTTTGGAGTGTTCATTTTGGATGGTAGTTGAGGTCACTACAGGATGTTTTGTAGGGAAGAGAACTGAGTGTCATGTTTGTCATTCAGCTGAAAATCAGACCAACACTATGTGATTCAGATTCCATGTAAAACTGTAGGTCTTTTAGTTAACCTAGCTATTGGGCTATTAATAAATAGCTCTTTCTGAGGCACAGTTGACCTTAGTCTGTGACAATGACTACACCCATTTCTCTAGACTCATTCACCCCTCATATTTGCCCCTATCTTGACAATTAGCGTCTTACTAATGAATAATGAATAAATAGTGCTTTCAAGTCGCTTGTTAGGCACAGTGAAACAGTCACTGTAACACTTTAATTTTCAACAAAAATAAAATTTAAAAAATTAAATTTGAAATTACTAAGGCGTCACAGGTCATTTACAGAGGTACAGGTGTTGATGGAGAGAGAAGCTGCTATTAAGACAGCGCACACAAAATGATTGAACTGAACATCTGATTATTGATCTGATTTTATACTTTACTCCATAAGCGTATCAGTCTCATGCTAGAAAGAAGATATGATAGCTTGATTACATTCATTTTAAAGCTTAGGGGCTAAGAAGCGAGCAAAATATGAGAAATGTAACAAATGATCTAGGGTGTGATGATTTTCTATTATTAATGCATTTTATTAATACATACAACAGATGTTATTTTAACAGTGGTTAAGCTGGTATAAATATTATAAATTTTTGGAATGTATTTAAAATTAAATGATTTTATTTTACATAATAAAAACAGCATTAAAACAAAATATTTGCTACATAGTTTTTAACAGTCCTGCTTGAAGTCACGAGTCAAGGACTGCGAAGGCCAAGTGACACGAGCACAGTGAGTGATGGGGTTGGCACGCAAACTGGCAGGGGTGTCCCATAGTATTTATAATAAGTTAAATAGTGTTTTTTGTGTTCACAGCTTTTAGTAATCAGTTTTTAATTACATCACACATAATATATAATATGTTACTAAATTAATTACTGTACTTGAAAAATCAAATAAAACATTAGATGAGTGTTGTTTCAATGTCAAACCATTTATTAGTAATTGTTAAAACAAAATAGCTGGTAATATTTGTATTTACATGAATAATATTATTAAGTAACAAAGAGTATAAATTAAAACAGATCAATATACACCCCAGCCACATACCTGTGTCTGTGCAAATTAACCTAGGCATCATCAGGTATACATTATAACTGCCCCCCCCTCCCCCGCCAACCTAGCATCACACAAATGGAACATTGTTAAAAATTCTCCCTTTCTTTATCATAGAAGTAAAATATCTATGACATTTACACAAATAAGCATACATACGTATTGGATTGGAACTTGGAGTCAAAGTTTCAAAGTAAACGACAACAAACTTTCAAAGGTTTCATTTTTAACAAACAAACACATATTTTTATATTTATACTAATGGAACTGCCAGTGAAAAATCATTTTCATTATAATTAATTTTGAACGTATAGTTAATTAATTTGTTTCCCTACTAACATAAACCATTAAATTTTGTTACTTAAAATAAATTTAGTTAAATTTACTTCTGCATAGTATAAAAAATAAGATTAGTCATATGCTTATTTAAGGTTTTGGTATGAGTCACAATTTTATTCAAAGCAAAGTTGGCAACCCTGATGAGATTCACATCAATGCCAGGAGTGCATTGCAGGAATAAATTGAAATTCCAAGGGTTACTGAATATTCATTAGAACTACTGCTTGGAAAGAGAAATGAAAATGTTGTTTTTGGTCTTGTAAAGAGACACTTCTACTAGAATAGGACAGTTAACTTTTGTTAAGTAAGACAACTGTGACGATCTCGTTTAAATAATTCACTGGCAAAACATGTTTCAGATAAATTCTATTCTGATTATATTTACAAGACAATTTACAACCTCTAAGTTATTAAATTAACTTTTTCTTACAAAGCTTTATGAATTAAATGAAACTAATTTTTAGTAATGGAATTAATCATCTTTGTTTCATGTTTCTGAACTTGTGTGTAACATTAGGTGGTCAGTATCAAATAACTACAAAAAAAGTTGTAATATAATTTTAATATACTATATATTCTTAAGTTTTAAAACATAAAAAAGAAACATGTCAAAGCCTTGTTTGCATCACATACTATACTTATCTCAGCAGGTACGCAAAACATTCACCTAAGGATTTTTTTTTTTTTTTTTTTTTTGTATTTTAGCAATTTTCCCTTTCTTAGCCTTTTATACACACTTTTTATGATATACACCAACATTTAAAAATCTGATCAAGCTACATCACATATTTTTCTTTCTCAATTTACACCAAGAACTGCATATGGTAAAGCCAGTTAGACAGGCAAATTTTACTTGTGTATTAAAAAAAACTAATTTTTATAAAATTGTAAAAACTCTTCAAAATAACTGGAAAAAAGCTGAAAACCGGTTTCATTTTTATTTACCAATTAAACACATAAAATGACATCAGCTGACAAACATACACAATTAACACCTGATACATGGCCTTTGGTATGTCTCATTCATTACAACTTGATACTATTCTGTATAAAAATAATGTTGACCATAATACGAGTAAATAATATTAGGGCCTACCTGTAAAGGAGCTCTTCGACTACCTGTGACATGATATCAATTACGACTCACTTCGTCCCAAAACCCTTGCTGAAGTCTTAGCTAAATTATGACTTAAATTAATCACGAGCTGCCAAAGTCAATGACTACCAAAGTTGATTATATGTGGCCGCCATTGTGAAGGTTTCACAGAAGATAACGGGTGGCTAGCCAAGATTATCAAGGACTGAACAAATATGTCAGTAGCTACTACAGTTGATTATATGTGGCCTCCATTGTGAAGGTTTCACAGAAGATAACGGGTGGCTAGCCAAGATTATCAAGGACTGAACAAATATGTCAGTGGCTACTACAGTTGATTATATGTGGCCCCCATTGTGAAGGTTTCACAGAAGATAAGGGGTGGCTAGCCAAGATTATCAAGGACTGAACAAATATGTCAGTGGCTACTACAGTTGATTATATGTGGCCTCCATTGTGAAGGTTTCACAGAAGATAAGGGGTGGCTAGCCAAGATTATCAAGGACTGAACAAATATGTCAGTGGCTACTACAGTTGATTATATGTGGCCCCCATTGTGAAGGTTTCACAGAAGATAAGGGGTGGCTAGCCAAGATTATCAAGGACTGAACAAATATGTCAGTGGCTACTACAGTTGATTATATGTGGCCTCCATTGTGAAGGTTTCACAGAAGATAACGGGTGGCTAGCCAAGATTATCAAGGACTGAACAAATATGTCAGTGGCTACTACAGTTGATTATATGTGGCCCCCATTGTGAAGGTTTCACAGAAGATAACGGGTGGCTAGCCAAGATTATCAAGGACTGAACAAATATGTCAGTGGCTACTACAGATGATTCTGGGATACCAAACTAGGACACGAACTACTCAAGTTAATAAAGGGTGGCTAGCCAAGATTATCAACGACTAAACAAATAAGTCAGTGGCTACTACAGATGATTCTGGGATACCAAACTAGGACACGAACTACTCAAGTGAATAACGGGTGGCTAGCCAAGATTATCAAGGACTAAACAAATAAGTCAGTGGCTACTACAGATGATTCTGGGTACCAAACTAGGACACGAACTACTCAAGTTAATAAAGGGTGGCCACAAGATGATCACAAATTAACAAAGTAGATCAGAGGCTACCAAAACTGATTACGGGATGGAGTAATACTATATCAAAACTCAACTTAACAATAAAACGACAATCAAATATGTGAAATCTCCGATCATATTCTTAAACATAGCCGATCACAATTGGCTAACCCAAGTTAATGATGAATGGCTACTCACCCATGATGATCAAGGGTGCTACCAAAGTTAATAATGGTATGGGTATACCCCAGCTGATCATGGATGTTACTCAAGTTAATCATGGTTCCTACCCATGTTAATCACTGGGGGCTACCCAAGTCGATTAAGTGCCTCTAACCAAGTCAATCACAAGGGGCTACCAAAGATGATCATGGGTGGCTTAACAGTTCGGAACTGATATCATCTGCCCTCAGCACACCTCACGTATAAGTAGTGGGCCAATGAAAATGTTAAAATATTCTAAACCAATTTCTCAACAAATACGCTAGGCCTATCAAATTGAAGGTATTGTTAAACACATATAGAGAAAGGTGTACTGATCACGTATTGCTGGTAAGATTAGTGTACTGTTTACACAAGCTGCTGAACTGAGTCATAGAGCCTGATAGGTTATCACTGACTCACGCCACTGCACAGGAGCCACACCTGGTAGTATCATGACTTCATGAAGTGCCAAGGTCTATGGTACAACAGTGTAGAATAGTATGAAAATTATATGAGAAATTAATATTATACTTATATGTGCAGTCGGGTTACTAAATTAGATTATACATTCTCTGATAAAAAATCAAATTAGTTAGTTGTTTAAATTACTCCATTAATTAGTCAATGCAGCAGAGATTCTTAAGATTATAATTCACGGACTCAGAACCAACAAAAGCTTGTCTAATTTTAATAGCTATGCTTAAAATCTCTTTTAATCAAAGGAACAATCACTTTATAGTAAACACTACTCATAATGATACAAATTCAGCAGCTGATGTCCAAATAAGTTGAAATACTGAACAATCCAAACAACACTACTTCTATAAAGCAACTCTACCAACTAGATAAGAAAGTTATCAATCAACTTATTTAGCATCCATGTAGCAAATTGTTTTTTAGTACGCCTATAAAGAGATTTTTTAAAAATAAATAGATAAAATGCTGTCAGAATTATTTATAGATTTAATTCAATAAAGCCGTAGCATTTTTACTAAACAGCTTCTAAAATCATTTATTCAATAGCAAAATCATTTTAAATTCATATATCTACATCCAAAAATCAATTTTAATAATTAGTTAATTTCTTTGCAACTGCACATTAATACCAACTCTCTTAGTAAAACAATCAACTATAGAAACAACCAGAATGTTTGCTCATATGGGTTCCATGAAGCCGGTTTTCCTGTTTGGTAAAATTAGTATATGCTCGATTTTCACAGGTAACGCCAGCGATATCTCAATATACCTCTTTCAATCTCCGTTTCTCTCTCTCTCTCTCTCTCTCCAGCACACGCTGAAGTGACTAATAGTTGAGCTAATAGTACGCCAAACAAACATCTGGGCATTTATTTGAAAGCAATCACTATTAGATAGCAGCACAGGTTCCTGACCACATCAAATGCATTGCCTTGGATTGTCTGTTACTATGGGCAATGGTAGAATCTTTCTTTAGATTTTCTTCTAGGTTTTATACTAAAGTCTAGATATTCTCTCTTAATAAATGCATAAAATTAATTATTGGTAAAATGTAGATGTAAAATGTCTCGGTTTGACATATACTTTC
Organism: Stictocephala bisonia; assembly: GCA_035578905.1. Classification (NCBI taxonomy): domain Eukaryota; kingdom Metazoa; phylum Arthropoda; class Insecta; order Hemiptera; family Membracidae; genus Stictocephala; species Stictocephala bisonia. The sequence continues at coordinate 310,115 of JAQJVL010000559.1, read as the reverse complement.
AATAATAGAAGCAAGGGATACTTTCTGCCTGTCGTAAATTGGTAGCCAAGCAAATATTTGTGTCGGGTCAATTAAGGCTGCTTGAGGACTATTACAACTGATAAACAAGCTCTCTGTTGACCAATTTATTTTGGAGAAGCTATGAAGGTCCAATAGAGACCTACAATACAATGAAACCAGCATTGGTAGACTGAGTCCGAACATACAAGGGCTCACTTGACAAAATATAACAAATCTATAGAAATTTCACACTTTATCATATCTCTCTGACTAATATAATTGCCTTTTTTCGTATTAGTACACTTTAAAATAATAAGGGGTTTGGTAGAGCTAAAACTGTTATAAGACTTTTCCACGGCTACCAGACAACAATTTACAGAAGTAACTACTAAATGATCCTTTACAAACTAAAGTATTATTTTTAGAAATTGGGGATAGCAAGACATTTACAAAATTTATTATTTGAAGCTTGAGAGATAAGTATAGGGTTGCCAAAATTTAACACCGGATAACCGGGACGCCATTGTTCAAAATGGGTAGACAGGGATTATGCCATCTTAAATGATTACGTATTATTTGTATAGTGAAATGTTAGTTATATATTTAAACACTGAAATTATTTTAATCTATAATTAGAATTTATTTTGTAGTTCGTGTCTGTAAACTTAGTTGTTGTTAGTAATGTACGATAGTCGGTCGCTCAGGGTTTTTTCGTACGGTGGTAGTAAGTTAAATTAAAAGACTTGGTGTAATATGATTTTTGTTATGTATGAATGTCATTTTATTTATCAAAGACGCCTACAAAAAAAGGTTATTATAAGTTATAACACTACAAATACTGGGTGGGACACCAGGACATATGACAAGGCTAGTTAAGTATATCCATCATATAAAACTTTTAAAATATTGTTTTGTGAATTTTGTTTAGTCAAAATTGGTACTGATTGCTGTAATCTTTCAATAGAATTGTTGGCACGAGATGATAGTGATTCATCTTCTCCATTTGACTTAATTACCTAATAAATGTCACTAAACCAAGTAAATCTACAATTAACTAATTAATTTGGCCTCTATATGTCCCTCAATTTACTAATCGTAGTTTAGAAGAACATTTTACTTTTGTAACAAGACTACAATAATAATGCATCTTTTTGTTCTTAGTCCTTTAAAATATGCAACATGAACTATAGGATAGTTGCAATTAAATGTGTAAGTGTTTGTATCTGCAATTTTGTCAAACATTCAAAGTAAAAACATTTACAATACTTCAGAACAGATGTGGACTCAGAGAAATCTGAGGTAAAAGTAACTTTACTGCAGAAGGAAGTTGTACACTTTTATTAGAGGAAATGGGGGTCACTGAGAGAGAACATACAGTTTAAAGAAGGGTGGGTATATCCAGCGAATTGTAATAGAAGAAATTATCAAGGAAGAATGATTGAAGTATGGAGTATGAGAAAGATCAGCTAAATATCAACCTGTAGAAATAAAGAGTACCCGTTCCTGATTACCCACTTATTTTTATATGTTCTGACTTTCTGTGCTTCCTCCAGGTTGTCTTATCCAAAAAGAACTCCAGATCAGAGTCCTCCATTCTTGAGCAATATTAATAAATCATAATTGCAATACATTACTTTGCAGATACTTGTTAAATTTTTACTTAAGATAAATGTTTTTACTATTATTATTATTATTCCTTGAGACCATTCTTTTAAGATGGGTAGTATAAAGAGATTCGTCTAAATGACCATTTATCCTGCATTTAGTGCATCGATGAATTAGACCAAGACCTCAGAGTTGTTTGCGGACAACAATGAAATTATCGATGGAGTACCATAAGCTAAATATCATTTTCCGTTGTTATCAATTGCAAAAGGATAGCTGCGCTATTTGTATCTGGTATCTAGCATACAATGGTACGTAAATTGAACTCTTATTCAAATTGAATGTTTGTCTTGTTTACAGTTCACATGGGGCCTTCACATAGTCAGCCTTGTAATTAGTGAGGGAGGAGTTTAGTGTACATTATAATATTCTGTACAACTTAATTTTATAAGTGGATAATTATAGTGATTCCCTGAAATTTATGCTTTTATTAAGTTGGTATGAGGGAGATAAATCTTAAAAATTAGTATTAACAAGATTTTATCATTGTTATGTTTGTTTACAGCATCAACTAAACTTGTACAATATTTTTTCTACAGTAACCAGTGATATATATTCAATGTCTGATTATGCTGTATGAATTAGGTTAGAAATATTATTTTAGTATTCATCCCATGTAATAAAGTTCAAATTATATATTCTAATAAATGATATTACGATAGTTCAAAGTGGTAATGATTTCATATATAAACGTTTTATTTGTTATCTTTCTTCCAACTCATGGTTTATATTAAAACATGTATGATTGCTGGTTTTAAATCTTCAGTTCTGTATTCACGTTTACATATTAAGGTTTAACTCAACAATTTAGATTTTGATCACCAGACCAACAGTTTTATATAATTTATTTTACCCCTATGTTACAGGATCTTGTCCAAAACAGAAGTCAGTCCCAATACTAATTTTACATACGGTGGCTTCGTTGAATCCTTGAAATCCTCTCATCTACTTATACGTATATAATATTTACAACGTCGTAACGAATCACATGCACATAAATAATATATGAGTAATACCTATTTTAATGAGTTTAACAAAATGAGTCACACGTGTGTATGTCAAGGGCAGGTGGTTAATCATACACCCTTAGTGAGTCTCGACGAGGAGAAGTTATTCAAGGAGCCCTGACTTTACAGCAAGTGTCGGCACTAAAATCGAATCTCTCATCATAGCATGAGTGCACTTAGTGACGTTTCAGTGAAGCTCTGACAAATGGTGATGTCAAGATCATTAAAAATTATGGAACAAAACATAACATCTGCAATAATTAAATGTTTACTAGCACATAAAGTCACAAATTTACACGACCCTGTTACAAAACTTGTGTAGATAAAAACTGAAATGTGACCACCATCCAAGGAATGAGGGCCTCTTTATAGTTTTGGCTGGCTAATATCATCGCGCCATTTGTTGTAGCATTCTCAACCTCGCTGTGAGTCCTGTACTCGTTGTAGGAGCACTCGTAAGTCGTGTTGAAAGATTACGAGTAAATAGACTATAGTAGTGTTATGATGAACGAAACAAAGTAATTTGGAAAATATAAGCGATAGGTTTTGTTCACAGCCAACTTATTATCGACACTATATTTGCTCAATGATTTCTATCAGTGTTGGATGGTGGGCAGAATTCAGATGTTGTCAACGGAGAGAAGTCAGTATTAGGCATGATAATTAGCTAAAAATCAGACCAATACTATATAGTTCCGATTTCAAGATAAGATTTAGTTCTCTTAGCTGCCCTGGCTAACCATTATGATCTCTATTATTATTATTATTATTATTATTATTATCTAAATTATTTAGTCTCTTAATAAATGGGCCTTTCAGAGAATAAATAAATTTCAGTAAGCAACTGCATTACACAGGTCAACCCAACTTATCCTACACTCCTGTAACCATGGCGTCCACTCAATGGTTGTGCCATTGACGTGGACACAACTAGAGAAGGTTGGGATGTTGGATGGTAGTCAAGGTTCAGATGTTGTGTAGAGAAGAGGACTGAGTGTCAGGGTTGTCAGTTAGCTAAAAATCAGACCAACACTACGTGGTTCAGATTCCACATAAAGCTGTAGGTCCCATAGTTAACCTGGCTATTGGGCTAGTAATAAATAGTCCTTTCTGAGCTAAGACGAAATCAGATAGTAACAATGACTACACTCGTTCATCTACACTCATCACACTCATTCGAAATCCATATTCGCCCATATCTTGACGATCGGCGTCTTAAGAATAAATAAAATAAATAGATATGCAACAAGGTGTTTTGGAACGTCAAATCTGAAACTGGATCAATGCAGTTTTGAAGGGAGGCAGGTTCAACCCAGTTTTTGAGATATTAACACTACCAAACTTTTTATTAGTTGTTTTAAGAATTGATCAGTCTACAAAGAGAACTATTAGCGAACACAAAGCATACAGTACTAGTATACTTTTAGACTAACCTTGCAGCATAGACCGGTAGGCAGTGTCTGTGATAGCGAAGACGTGGGGAGGCACTTCGTGTCGCTTGATGCCCTTGTAGCGCTCCATGATCTTCTCTGTGTATATGGGCAGTCTTTTGTAAGGATTGACTACCACACAGAAAAGCCCAGAGTATGTCTGCAAAACACACACAAAGTTAGAAGACATGAAACAAATCCTAGTAAAGCACAGTTGAGTTCTAAAAACAAAAACTAATGTGGATCAAGCAGTGAACAAGTTTATGAAATATTTGTGTTATTGGGAGAGAAGTCAAAGAGAAAAAGTATGAGTTCTTGAGATTATTACTATACCAAACTGTCATTTGTTGATTAAGAATACATCAGTTTACAAAACGAGCTACAACAGAATAAAAGCGAAAATTATAATGCCTGTGAAAAAAAACACTTTTGGGTGTTACAGCACTTTGAAAATGACTTTAAGGGTATTTTCCACTCTGCCAGGTTGTTCGGAATAAGAGATTCAGCTTTGCAGGACTCTACAGTAAAGTTGGTCAATAGTTTCTTAAAATAACTAAACACCTAGTATGCATTAAAAAATGAAAGAGTTAAGATTTAACTATAAAAAACCCATACAAAAATCAATGACACTGTAGAGTACAAAATCTTTATGTAAAGAGTAGTAACGAAAACATATAAATAAATTAATTTGAATATAAATAAAATTGAAAATAAAATTACACAGCAACTAACTAAAGAGTACCAAAATGTTCTTATTATATTGGACCGTTATATATTCTATTGGGACACCAAGGAGGTTTTTTTCTTTTTGCTTCCCTTACTCCTTTCTGGCAGATTGGGGGTGGTTTGGAGACAGAACTACCCTTTAGTGGGCAGATTAAAAGTGGCTTGGAGACAGAACTACTCTTTAGTGGGCCGATTGGGGGTGGGTTGGAGACAGAACTACCCTTTAGTGGGCAGATTGGGGGTGGTTTGGTGACAGAACTACTCTTTGGTGGGCAGATTAAGAGTGGCTTGGAGACAGAACTACTGCCACTGTGGTGTAGTAGTGGCCAATTGGAGGTGGTTTGGAGACAGAACTACCCTTTAGTGGGTAGATTGGGGGTGGCTTGGAGACAGAACTACCCTTTAGTGGGGAGATTGGGGGGTTGCTTGGAGACAGAATTATCCTTTAGTGGGTAGATTGGGGGTGGCTTGGAGACAGAACTACCCTTTAGTGGGGAGATTGGGGGGTTGCTTGGAGACAGAATTATCCTTTAGTGGGTAGATTGGGGGTGGCTTGGAGACAGAACTACCCTTTAGTGGGCAGATTGGGGGTGGCTTGGAGACAGAACTACCCTTTAGTGGGCAGATTGGGAGTGGCTTGGGGACAGAACTACCCTTAAGTGGGCAGATTGGGAGTAGTTTGGAGACAGAACTACCCTTTAGTGGGTAGATTGGGGGTGGCTTGGATACAGAACTACTCTTTAGTGGAGAGATTAGGGGGTGGATTGGAGACAGAACTACCCTTCAGAATCTTCCTATCAGCTGGTACCATTCCTTCACATTTGAAGTATAGATACTATTCATTTTCTCAACCGGCAATTCATTCAAATAAGTTCACAACACTTCATTCATATCATCAAGTATCATTTAATCATTACAATAAACATACATTTTCAGTTCATGCAAGTGTTTCATTTATCATCATTAACTCCTTGACTTTACTTAATAGCGTGGACGTGTGCACATAATCACTAATTGTGGAGAATCCTGTAAGTTGTATTCTCCACAACAATAAAGAACGAATTTATGACATTGCAAACATTAAAGAATAAACTTAACTATTGTGAAGAATCCAATGAAAAATGTATTTTCGCCATTGCAAAGAATACAATGACTATCCATAGCAAGGATGACTGTACTCATTAAATTCTGCATTTTGAACACAAAAGCATTGCTTGCTACTCACAACATAGCATCTATAGTTCGAAAAAATGCAGGGATTATCATTCTTGAGAGATAATTGAATTTGGTGTACGATAGCTCATCAAAGAAACGAAATACCAAGAGGTTGGAGATTGATTGTTTCCCACATTTCAGACCGAACTTGATTCCACGGCCTGTGGGAATTGTCTGATAGAGTAAACAAACAGGCCGTTGTGAGGAATGCCTTGACCTTGACTCTGTGTTCTTGAGTCTCAACACTCAGTGAATGCCCAGGCCAATCACTTTTATAACTCTGCTGCAATAATATTTTTACGCCAAATTATTAAAGGCTCATTTGCCAGTTTCTAACTGGGCAATTTGCACATAACACGGCCCTTGACGTATTTCACATGCACAAATGGAGCACTAACATTTAGCTGACAATGTTGAAAACACATACTATATTTTGTACAAAACAAAGGGTGTTTAGGCAACAACTTTTACGTTTGCCTAAACACCTTGTGGGCAAACCTACGTTTGCCCATAAGGTGTAGTAGGCAATTATTTACGTTCAAGATAGTTGTTTCGTAATTATAGAGAGAGACCATTTTTTCCTAGCTTTAATTATGCGTAGGCTGTACTATTTGTATACATACTTTAGACGTTATATGGAAATAAAGATAATTTGAGTTGAAGTTTTGAGAGCCCCCTCCCAAAAATAAAATTCAACTCTGGGTACGTCCTTGTGATCATAGGTGATTATTAACAAAATCATTTATATAATCTGCTGACATTTCAGTTATCTCACTGAACTAAAGTTGACGTCAAGATGTGCGATTTGTGTTGTCCGAACACACTGACCGCTGTTATCACAACAACCGGAAGCGGTAAGTCGTACATCCGGTTTGCGGCGGTAATCGTAGCACTAGTCCATTTGTGCATAACTATGTGCTCCACGAGTTTAAAACAATAAACTTCCGGTCACCGCTGCGAGTGAATACCACCGTCTTTGGCTCCGACAGAACTGCCTTTTGTTCTGGAAGACATCGGATAACAGGTAAATGACGTCACCCTTGTACTAAGTGCTGGACTGTCAGTCGGTACGAGAGGAGGCACTCCTGTCTGGAAGGTTGACATTACCCTTGGTCCTGGAATGTCTGAAACGTAGCCTTGACCTGGCTTGACAGACGGGGACACGCCCACGTATTCCTTGAACCGACGCCATACACTTACCCGAAGACAGGCTTTATATATCTTATCCGCGTACACTTTACACACTTCTATAGGTTGTGTTGAATAATATCCAGGCCAAGATTACAACTTTAAAACTTCACTGATAGACGCGTTAGAACGTATACAGTGTTGTTTTTGATTGACTAAAATGTTGACCACAGAAACAAATATATTGCCAAAGGCGATGCATTACCTATAGACGCGCCGATATGCTGTTATCTAACGATAATTGGTTTCAGTTAAGCGAAGTATATTTTGCGTACTATTTATTAGTTTAGCCATAACCTGCGCAACTCAGATATACCTATAGATACTTCAGCGTGCGCTGGAGAGAGGAAGGCCGCTGGCGCTATCTGTGAAGGAAGAACAAACACTAATTTCAACGGACAGAAACCCCGACTTCACGAGTACGATCCATTAGGATCCAATATTCGGGAAGTTGTGTTGATGGTTCAGGCGACAGAGTTCAATGTAAATGAAGTGCCAGAGCGGACGGATTCAACGTGAAATCCATTACAAACTAGGCATTGATGTTGAAATTAAAAAAAATATTGTCTACATACTTAAATGAGTATAGCTGCAACAATTAATGGGGCAAATGACCAAACAACAATTAATGGGGCAAATGACCAAACAATGAACCATGGTGAGAAAGCAAACTTGACGAGTGTGACTGCAGTGACACTGTAGTAGATGAGCCAGCTGGCCAGTGACCTTGGAATGGTACGTGAAGGTCGAAGGCCTCGTCACGTCACTCACAGTCGGTGAACAACATTCCGTCACCGGTGGCTTGAGACTTATTAGGAATGGTCTTTCAGCCCGGTTCTACTATCACAAGATTTCTGCCTGCTTAGCCTTTACTAAACCCTGAAATTCGCTGAAGGTTCGCTGAAATAATTACTACATTAGACATAATCCATAGCATTGCTTAATTTAAAAATATTTTTAACAAAATTATAAATATGTTGAACAATAATTACGGTCGCTTGTTTCAAACCCTAGATCTGTGTAATGCATGTACTAACTAGATGAAGTTCATGTTTGAAAAAGAATGTAATATAAAAATGTTCTACAATGTTCAATTGGAAACATGCACTAAACAACCTTATATCTATGGTTAAAACTGACTTCTGTCTTTTAGTGAATTTTCATAATCCACGCATACGCTGAGATTTGACACTACCGTAGCAATAAATGAGTCCAAGACATAATACACTTTCTTGTTTACAGTTTATATAGACAGCTATGTTTTTTAAGACACTGTTTTAATTATTATATTTCAACAAGAACATTTTTAAATGTTCACCTTACGTTAAAATATTACACAGCGTTTTCTCAACTAAATAAATTAAGGATGTACCAACTAAATTATTTAAAATGTATTGTTATTAATTAATTGTGTTTATACACAAGAAGACAGAAACAGAGGTCGCATCCAATATGGCGCTAAATGTCTGTCGAATTATTGTGTCAAGTAGTTATTTCTTACTTTGCCATGCGATGGCCAGCACCTTGTCAGTCCCTCATTCATTACTCCCCAACCCTGAGAGGGATTATAATAATTACTACTGCAGATCTATAAAGACGTAATACATCAGTTGTAATCTAGATATTCCTTCACGAGCGCAGCGAAGCGTGCAGGGGTGTCCCCTAGTCTACTTAGAAAGTTACCTCTGTATCTTTTCTCCGTTAGCTAGCGCAGTTATGTAGTGGTAATGCCAATTCGATCACATGTTTTTGAACGAATGACCGGAACGATTTTTGGTCGGTTAGACAAACAACTTTAAAATCAAAATTCCTTAAGGCAATATTATTCATTTTCAATATATTGTTCCTTATTTTACATCTACACTAATACTATGTGTTCTCTACAACAATCTTCAAGCTTTCCAGTTTTTTTTTTTTTTTTTTTTTTGTGGCTTGTGTCACTTTAAAATCTGGCATTTTCTAGTTACATAAAAAATTTAAAAAACATCTTATGACAGTGTTTCATTCATTGTAATTGAGAGCGGTCACTGACAATTAATGTTGAATTATGACTGCTTTGTTCCGGGAAATAGGCCAACGGACAAAGCTCTATTATAAATCCCAATAGTCTTCAATCAGTAACAATTACTAACGATGCCAAATATTTCCAAGTAGCGATTAATTAGTGAAGAGTTCATGTCCTAATCCATACTATTAAGGTCAATTAGACGAGCATTTAACTGTTTGTTCCAATAAACACAATCTTTTGCTCCACAAAAACATCATATCAAATCCGAAAGTTGTCCTCCACCTGCTTAAGTATATTTACAGTATGTTTTCAAAATAGTACACTGGCATTGTACTGTTTTTAAGGAATAAACAGCTTGAATCAAACCCATAAGTTGACCAGTTCTAACTTACTCTGTTGCTTTCCTGAAATATTATTTTGTTGCTAAAGTCGATTACGAAACATTGAATAAATAGTATAAAAACTAAAATTGAACACGTCAAATTTACTCAGAATATCCGCTGATTTCATGCCGTTTACTTTGGTCTTCATTCTCTACCTACAACGACGTGTCTGATTCAGAATGCATCGTATTTAGGAGAGTTTTTTCCTCAAAGAACTCCATACCATAAGAGTCACTAAAGTGTTCACCAAACAAGTTCTCAAGTGTTTTCAGAACAAAGCTATTGGCGATGATTCGTCGTCATTTCAAGAGAAACACTCATCAGCTGTTACTGCACTCGACACGCGGAGCTCAGCTGTTACACGGCCAACACAAAGCCGTGCGGTATATAACGCACGCCTGTTCATAACCCACCGACAACTTCCTGCAAACACTAGACAGCCCAGGGTTTTATCTAGTAAAATTAATCTTTGTGACATCAAAACTAGCAGTATGTGAGTCTGAATTACATAAAAAAGTTGTATTTTTCTTCACGATACGGTAGATGTTCAATAATCTTTTTGGAGTCTACAAAAGTTCATCATTAATAAAATTTTCAAAAATATAGCCCAATCAAACACAATACAATCTAGGGCAAGAGGGGCCAACACAGCTGAAAATGGCCTACGGTCTGTAATAGTTGCTCTGAGGAGAGACGGAACATTCACGACGCATAACAATTTTAGATGACTTTTCGGATTAACGCTTCGGATTATTAGATGGTACAGAATACGCAGATCTAAGGCACTTAAAGATTAGTGAATTGCAATTAGAAGGAGATGGCAATTAAAATCAGCTGCTAGTGTATCCCTACATTACAAAGGAGATGTTCTAGATCCCACCCAAACGACTTTGGATCACCTGATGATCACCGACTGGGATTTTATTCATTAATGTAACTATATAGTAAGATAATAATTTTTTCCATCATCTTGAAAATATAATGCTGGAGGCAATAAATTCATTTGACAGTGTTTATTTTAACGACTGTACTGTATCAATTTGCACTGAAGCATACAGAGATACAGTACAGCACTTATATGACCTCTATAATTAGAGCCACCTTACTTTAAATTTGCTCCAAACAATACGTACATTCTGTCAGCACAATCTTGCGGAACACATAAAACTTGTAGTTGGCTGCGAAAAACAACGTTGTGCAACGTAAGAGAATACACTTGACAGCAGTCGTGTGGCCATGAGTGGGCAGTCAATTCGTGTGTAGGAGACCACGGCGACGTTTGCCAGAACTGTTCAGGTAGTTAGGTAATGCACGAGCCAAGCACAACATTCCAAAACTACGACAGGTGAAAGAAGAATCCAAAGGAAAATGTTCAAATAAAATTCTCAAGGTTAGTTTGATTAATATGTAATCAATTTTGTAGTCTTCATTCTTCTTGTAAAACAAGCAGGTTTGATCAAAACCAATATCGAGACCCTCTCGATCACCCCATACGCACTGACGAACACTCTCGATCTCCCCATACGCACTGACGAACACTCTCGATCACCCCATACGCACTGACGAACACTCTCGATCTCCCCATACGCACTGACGAACACTCTCGATCTCCCCATACGCACTGACGAACACTCTCGATCTCCCCATACGCACTGACGAACACTCTCGATCTCCCCATACGCACTGACGAACACTCTCGATCACCCCATACGCACTGACGAACACTCTCGATCTCCCCATACGCACTGACGAACACTCTCGATCACCCCATACGCACTGACGAACACTCTCGATCACCCCATACGCACTGACGAACACTCTCGATCTCCCCATACGCACTGACGAACACTCTCGATCTCCCCATACGCACTGACGAACACTCTCGATCTCCCCATACGCACTGACGAACACTCTCGATCTCCCCATACGCACTGACGAACACTCTCGATCACCCCATACGCACTGACGAACACTCTCGATCTCCCCATACGCACTGACGAACACTCTCGATCTCCCCATACGCACTGACGAACACTCTCGATCTCCCCATACGCACTGACGAACACTCTCGATCTCCCCATACGCACTGACGAACACTCTCGATCTCCCCATACGCACTGACGAACACTCTCGATCTCCCCATACGCACTGACGAACACTCTCGCTCACCCCATACGCACTGACGAACACTCTCGATCTCCCCATACTTACCGACTTCCCACAACTGTCCCCATTTTACTGACGATCGTCTCGCGCTCCCATACGTATTGAGGAACCCTCTCAATCTCCTCTAATACTTTTTACATACGTAGTGATGACCTTTCACGCTCTTTCCATATACGTACGTATTTCCGAAACCCTCCTCCAAAGTATTGACTTCCAATCACTCTCCCTATACGTATTGATCAATAGAGATTTCGATTTGTATCTATTGTCATCAGTAAACGTTTATATCACCTTTTAGTGTCTGAAGATGCGACGGAATGTGTATAGTAATAGTATACACAATCCCGTTTACAATACGTAAGTAAATAAATAATATGCTTTATTACTATAGGACAGTAAATGTATTGCATATCATGCGTCTGATATTTCAAATACAAAATAACAAAATATTAGCAGCACCCAGATGAAGAGAGAAACTTCTTCAGATAAGAATGATGTTAGTGTAAGTAGAGTGACTTCATTGATATTGTAGGGGCGTGAATGTTATGCACGCACTTCTTCCCCACAGGCCTGACCAACCCCTCGTTAGTCATCGTGTGAACCCACTGAACTGGCTGATCATCGCCACCGCCCAGGGAATCCCTGTTGAGCTCACGCACAAAGGTGACGTGTGCGTTTCTTCTCGGATGACCCTTTAGGCCCAGTCACTGTGAAATTGAACTGATTATTCTTAGTAAACTGCCGTATATCTAATACGTAAAACAAGAACCACTTTTAAAATATTTGCAACAATGAAATACACCCTTATTAACTATTTGTTTTCCCGACAGTGTATCTAAACAAAATATGTCCAAACGGCACTGGTATACAAGAATACATAAACTAGTTAGCTACAGGTCTTTGTACACCTCCACTTAATGGGTTTTCATGCATCATATCATAACTGATTTCTCAAAAAAATTTATCGAGATAAATAAACACAATTTTTGAACAGAAGAATATAATGCATCATGCTCGAGTGAAAAAGATTGTAACGTTTCCAAATCCCTGCTTTCTTTCAAGAACAACTTTTAAGCTTGCATTCATTTTTTAATTCTTCAACTTAAATATTTTAGTCTTTCTTAATTGGAGTACTGAACTAGTCAAAATGTTAACTGAACTACAGTCCATTCACAAATCATTGCTTAGTCGTTGTAAAATTAAGGTACATTTAAAGGCTTGACTGCCGTAACAGATTTGCTGCTAAAATCATGAGTCATCCAGTTTTCCCATACCAAATCTGTTGAGGTCGCCTTCCCATTTAAAACCAGTAGTAGGCGGGTTAACAAGTGTATTATGTCCCGTGTGATAACGCTCTATAAGGGCCTGTGACTCACTCGCTTGGTTAGTGGTCCCGCAAGGAATAGAACTGGTCCTCTTACTATTTCTAGTTTACAATGTGTTCACTGCATATTCTTTGTCGGGTTAACAAGTGTATTATGTCCCTCTATAAGGGCCTGTGACTCACTCGCTTGGTTAGTGGTCCCGCAAGGTATAGAACTGGTCCTCTTACTATTTCTAGTTTACAATGTGTTCACTGCATATTCTTTATTTTCGAACAAGACAGTGGTTTTTTTCATGAAAAACAGCTATATTCCCGGAGTAATTATTCAATTTAAGAACAAGTTAATTACAAACCACCGCCCATTTTAAAGGTAGATTAAATTGATTTATTGAAGTGACACTCGTAACAAAAACGCACAAATAGTTAAACTACCTTCCTTTACTTTCGTGTCACTTACTTGCTATCGCATACTACTTTTCTATGATATCTTGCTTTGCCACGCTTATTTGCTTAAATCGCGTAACTTTCCTATAAATATTGCTGTAGTATCAACCTCAAGAGGGTGCACTCACCTGCCTTAATTTCCCTCTCTCGTGCCCCTTTGATTCCCCCACCCCTTTTGTTTAGATGACATGCTACGGACTTTCTATATGTATATCATTCATTTACATCATTAGTCGCCTATCCTGTGCTGCGATCTTATTGCGATCCTATTGAAGGCACATTCACTGCCCTAACAATAGGAATTGATAACTTTATATGTGCAGTTAATTTGTTGTTTGACCCAAAAAACACACGAATTTATTTCAACTACATTAATCCTCTACAATTTCCATGAAACCTTTAATATCTGTTAATACATATTTATCCTTTTATATGTCCATATTTGTAAACAAACGTTAAATCCTTTATAGTACAAAACATAAGAGTGCCCAAGAAAGGGGCATTAAAATTAACGTCCGTTTGTCCAAATTTATTATATAATGAACTATCTGATAAATGATAATGTCTTTACAAATCAGTTATATTCATTTTGCATGATTGTAACTATAGTATTAAAAACTACCTAAACTACCGTCTGGTCGTCCATTCTGCTAATGACTGATGTTTGAATCGTTGATATTTTACCCACAGTAAATTTATTTAACAAGACGATATATCTTATGTTCTTGAAATGTTCGTTTTAAAATGTTATGTCAGATGATAAAAAAATAGGCCGACACTCGCCAAAGAAAGCCTTGTAGCCCATCACAGAGTTGTCAGTTCCCGAAATGGTCACGGACACTCCGTCCCCCCCCCTTCTTCGGACCCCAGTAGTGGGCGACGACTCCCCCGCTGCCAATCCAGAAGTGATCCTCAGCCCAGATTGGGCACCACAATTATCACCGTGTGGTTGCCCCTACACAGAGACATATTCGCTCTCATTAGCGGCGCATTCATAAGCGATCCCTTTGTTCCCTGGAGGTGTTTGGATGAATAAACTTGTCATCCTATTCCCACGCAAACAGAGCCGTCACCCTCTGTGATTGTTTGTCTCACGGTCACATCTTGATGTACACTCCAGGTACATGAAGGTCCACCGTTAAATAAAAACAATTACAAACGTACAAATAAACATGCAAAATTACAAACTGAAGGGATAAAGTATCTGAAAACAAATGAAAAAACACACAACTAGAATCTAAAGTTTCCGGTGACAACCGCGTCAAGGTACAATCTACAATATTTACAAGATGACCAGACGTTTCGCCCATACTATGATGTCATAGCATGGGCGAAATGTCTGGTCATCTTGTAAATATTGTAGATAGTACCTTGACGCGGTTGTCACCGGAAAGTGTAGATTCTAGTTATGACGCCGGCCGCTTAAGCCTAAGTTCTAAGAAAAAAATACATAAGTTGTGAAACACTGCATCTTATGATGTGATAACCTTAATTGCTTCATGTTATTATCTGTGAGCAATAATAAAACAAAAGCAATTAAAAACACTCAAATTGATGAAAAAAGAATATTTGTAAAACTAAAAGACGAAAATGTAGAGAAAGAAATGTATAACCCATAAATTTGTATTATCTTCATTCGTAGGTTTGATGTTTCAGCACTATCGTCAATGCAAACTATTTTTTCACGATCGAAAAATTACGACGAATAACAATAATCCAACAAAAGGATTCTTAAAAAACATATTTGTACACATTTCAAACAGTTTGCAATGTTCCTGAACTGATATGTTCAGCATAAAATAAATCGTTTTGGCGTCAGCAAAATATTCACATAATGTCAGACAAATCCCCAAAATAATGTTAACGCGATTCTATTGGTCGGTATCGTAGTTGGTTGAAGCTCAGTTAGTTCGATCCCAACCAAAGTCACGTCAAATTGTGAGAGAGATCAGCTGATTAATGTCACTTTCTAACGAATAGTCGGCCTTAGTTTGTAACAGGCTACATTCATTCCTCTACGTTCATTTACCATCTATATTCGCCCATATCTTGGCGAGCGGCGTCTTAAGAATAACTAAATAATCGATGAATATATTTTAATAACGGTCACGACGTTTCTTACTAATGTTCATTGCTGTTTGGGTTGTACCCGGCTGATAAAATATTATAACACAGCTGATAAGACTGTCACAATAACACACTGACGATTCAATTAAACATTTAATTACACTTGATTACTTCACGGTGACGTAACTTGTAAGTCTCCGCTAAAGTCTACGAAAGTCCAACGTTGATAGTTATTCTACTACTTATCACTGTTCGTAAATGGCAATTTACACAGTTAATTACACTTGATTACTTCACGGTGACGTAACTTGTAAGTCTCCGCTAAAGTCTACGAAAGTCCAACGTTGATAGTTATTCTACTACTTATCACTGTTCGTAAACGGCAATTGACACAGTTAATTACACTTGATTACTTCACGGTGACGTAACTTGTAAGTCTCCGCTAAAGTCTACGAAAGTCCAACGTTGATAGTTATTCTACTACTTATCACTGTTCGTAAACGGCAATTGACACAGTTAATTACACTTGATTACTTCACGGTGACGTAACTTGTAAGTCTCCGCTAAAGTCTACGAAAGTCCAACGTTGATAGTTATTCTACTACTTATCACTGTTCATAAACGGCAATTGACACAGTTAATCTGAAATTATATTTTTGACAAATTAAGTGGATTAGCCATAAAAAGATTATCTTAAAACTGGATTACATTATGTCTCACAAAAAGATATCGATAATGTATTTTCTAACGGACTTGGAATAAAATCTTGTTTACATTCAAGATCAGTAATCGGCTCAATAGTATTCATACTGTATAATGACATAACTTTTTCAGATTCAACGTTTCAGATTTGTATCTCAATGCGGATGAAACAACGTTATCAATTTTAAATAAGAATAAAATCAGATTTAGAAATAGAATGATATACTGAACCTAACAACTTAGTTCAATGGTAATGGGTTGACAATAAAATAAAAAAATAAAAAATACTTTCAATCTTTTATAAAAAAAGATTATATATTTATTGAAAATGAAAGGAAAACCTGTCCAATTACCAATATTAACTTTTCAGATATAATTAAAGATAAGAACTTTAATTTTAACAATTACATGTAACACAACACGTCAAAATCAATATGTGTGATAAGGAGACGGTCAAAAAGTTCAAGAAATTGATTATTGACTGTATAATATTCAACAATTGTACCTCAATTAATTGTATTTTCGGGATCTGCTGATACAACCGATACTATTAAAATAATAAAACCTAGTAGTTGGGAATTAGGGGGCATTATTACAAAAATACCAATTCTTAAGTCTAAATTATGCTGTAAATGTTGTTTTTAAAGTAGAATATATAGTTATGTTAACATATAAAGTAAAACCCCCACCCACCCTCCAAACCGAAGGAAAGTAACCAGTGCTGCAGTGTTTGATTATTTCGGTGCGCCCGAACTAGGCACTTTCCAAATCTTAGGTAGACAGGGTCTTAAGTAGTGAACCGTAAGACTAATGAGGAAATGCATTCCTCCTATTATACTGTGTAAGCCTACTGAAATACTTGTCTCGTCCTATCTCTAAATGATTTTTAGCTCGATAAATAGAACATTCAATAAATGTAATTCAAAGAGTTTGTTTAAAACATGTTAGTTATATACTGTCTCATTATGTCAATAGTAAACATGTTAGTTATATACTGTCTCATTATGTCAATAGTAAACATGTTAGTTATATACTGTCTCATTATGTCAATAGTAAACATGTCAGTTATATACTGTCTCATTATGTCAATAGTAAACATGTTAGTTATATACTGTCTCATGTAACGGGTCCACCAAATTGATAGGGAAATTTAATTAATTTAGATAAATAATAAATAAATTATTATATAGAAGGAAAGAAATATATTTAATCAAAATAAAAAGAAATTTTAAATCATATTAGAGAATTGTCGTGTGAAAACAACTGTGGGACAGACGAGAGGCTCCAGCAATAAATCACTGTAAACAAATCCTTTGTTCAACACAGGATGGGTGGGACAAATTCCAAGAACTGCAATCGTAAACATGTAGGAATGCTTCAGGGACAGGAGTGAAAAAGTCGAATGGAAAGTTCCACCAGAAGAACACCAGGTCTCTAGCAATTTCAATGTACTAAACAACGTAGACGTCAACTCGTGCCAAGGACCAATCAGAGCAGGGCAAATAGTTTGAGATATTCTCACCGAGAGCGGTAGCAGACGGGGCGAAGCCTCTTGGCTCAATCGGAAATGGATAGAAGTCTTGAACCCAAACTATAATATCCGGTACCAGAAGAATAGTGGGGGATAGGACCATGAGGTTGGACGAAGGAAAGTGAAGCGCGGACTCACTCACTTTTACTCTTGCTTCCTAGCATTGAACAGTTCGCCAGGGTTGAGGTCCTCAGGACTTCAACTGATCATTAGTTATGATTAATCAGATATAGACTAACAGTGAAAAGTAATATCTCAATAGATTATCATCTTTTATCATATATGTGTATTAAATAAACAGTAACTAATTAGGTGCAAAAGTAATGGCCTTCAATAGAAGTATCTACTAGAACGTCATTGTATCAGATAAGTTTTAATTAAGTTTTAGAATTTAAATTGTAAAACTCTTTAAATTAATTATTTGAATCCTTGTTATATTCAAAGTATTGAGAAGTAAATCATTCATGAAAATTTTAATAACATGTAATAAAGAATAATGTTGTAAAAGAACTTAGTTTGTTTCATTGCATCATACAGTTTTCACCGAATTACCCATAAGACCCTGAGAACAAAAAATTAAGAGTTATCATGTTATAAAATAAAATAAATCAAATTTCTGCTACTTTTGTTTTTAAGAATCAAATGTTGAATCAATGTGATACGATAACCTCATCAAGGTAGCAAGTCATAAATTTTTAATAAATACTTTGAAACAAAAAAGAAATAAATTGTAGAATTCTGATTTATTGAATATCATTGTTCTAATTTAATCAGTGGATTAAATTAAAATAAATAAAATAAATAATGTAACAAAAGGCACAACGTGACAGATTGATGCGACAACGTGAGGCTTTGTTGTTGCAGATTTAATTAATAAAATTAATTGGTGCATATTTGCTTAATTATCACATGTAACAAAAGGTCAATACGTTACAGAATGGCCCCCAACAACGTGAAGCTGTATGATGCAAATTTTAGGTTTTGATGTTATTTAAAAAATACATGAAAATAATTGGTTAATAATTTATTAAAAAATCACAGCTTATGTGAAATTTCATGTCAAGTTGATTAGCCTATAAAAAAAAAAAATTGTGATAGGCTGTATATCTTAGTAGTGAATTAAATATAGCTGAAAATATTTAAAAATAAGATAAAAGAAGCCTAGGAAAACATATTTTAATTTCATAAAAAATTTAATTAAAAAGAATAAAAGATTCATAGGATATATTTTTTTTTTTTTTTTCAAATATTTAAATTCTAAAAAATAAAATAATCATGTCAAACATAGACATGGTGGAGAATACGGACATTGATTCCGATAACTCTGACACCTCTCTGAGCGTTATCAGGGAGATTAACATAAATAAAAATAAAGATAAATCTGATGAAGTTAGGCCAGATTTAAATAAAGAAGACACACTGTCCAGTATAATGGACATGTTGTTAAAAATAAATACAAATGTAGAAACTAAACTAAACAGCATGAATGAAAGTATGAATACTAAATTTGACAGATTTGAAAGCAAGCTTGAGGAAAATAATAAGAGACTAGATGCAGTAGAGGCTAAGTTAGATGCTAAATTTGATGAGTTTAGGAGAGATGTAAATGAAAGAATAGATAAGTTTGAAGATAAACTTATAAACAAACTAAAAGAGGTAAAAGTAGATGATAGCAAAGACAGTAAAGATGTAAAGGAGAATAATGTAGTAAATGAAATAAATGAAGTTGAAAATAAAGTTAGTGAGATAAAGGAGGTTAATGTTGTGTATGAAGTAGAGAATAAAGGTAGGCAAGAACCTATCAAAGTAAATAATGATAAGGACAGCTTATTGTCCAATAAAATAGAGTTGCTGTTAAGAGTAAATAATGACATAAATACCAAACTGGAGCAGATTGAGGTTAAGCTAGGAGGAACAGGTAGTAAGATGAAAGAGATGAATAATAATAAGATGAACTTAAATGAGGAGGAAACTAATGTGAGGTTAGATTTGCTGATAAACATAACCAATAAAATAAACTCTAAACTTGATAAAATAAATGTAAGGTTAGATGAAAAAAGTTTTGAGGTAAAAGAAGTAAATAATGAGGCAGTAGGTCTGGACAATGAATCTAATATGAAAGCTAATGAGCACATAAAAGAAGTTGATGATAGGATAGGGAGTACTAAAGACAACTATGTCAATGAAACTAAAAGAGTAAATGTAGACTTTGTTGAGTACGAGCTAGATGAACACTTAGAAGCAAATGCAACACTAAATGAGATAGGCTATGAACTAAGTAACCAAATCAGTAGGCCTAAAATAAATGATGAAATAGAAAACCAGATAGGGCATCTAAACACAGTGTTAGATAGCAAAATAGGACAAATAAATGAAACTCTAGCACTAGGTAACTTTAATTTTGAAAGTTTAGTAGATGACTTCAAATGTCAAGAAAATAAAAAACTAAAAATGATCAGAAGTAGGATTGAGGAGCTAAATGAGTTCTTTGAATTTGAGATGGAGATCATAAATAAATATTGGGGAATAGACAAACAGAAAGAGTTTGAAAACAAATTAATGGGGGGTGGTACTTATGATGCTAACAGGGATGACATGGTAAATTACATTATGGAATACTACAACATATCATGTTTTCTAGATCATAAGCTGAGCATGACCACTTTTCTTAGTTTCATATCACGACACCTACCAATAGGGATTAGTGCATCAGTAGCGACAGCTAGTAACATACAAAACGGAGATGACCTAGAGACCTATTTGAAACAACTAAATCATGTAGGTAAAAGTCAATCTGATTCCAATAAAAGACCACAAAATAGATCATATGAAAACAATAATAAACAAATAGTAGTCAATAATAACCATAGTGAGGTTAGAGAAAACCAAGAGGTTCCTAGACGTAGAGACAATGACAGTAATAGAAGAGGGGGTTACAGAGGTAATTTTAGAGGGAATTACAGAGGCTCAAATAGAGGACAAAGCAGTAATTATCATCATAGCAGAGAAGATGTTAGAAATGAATGACAACTACAGCAAGGCGCAAACACAGGTAGGTCCAGAGAAAGTAAACAGTATCAATGTAACCTAGAACAAATAATGGAGAAACCAATATATTTAGATTATGAGCTAGCAGGTGATAGTCAATTAAGTAGGTTCGCTCAAAATATATTAAATAAAAATCCAGTATTTGTATTAAACAAAAGAAGAATAGGACTATGTGTAAGTGGCCAAAATATTCCTGAATTAAAAAATGAGTTTAATTTAAATAAGGATAACTTAAATAAAAAACTTCTCATTATGATAGGGACTAATGACTTTTTACAAGAAATCCCAACCAAGTATATCATTAATGAATATAAAAGCATGATAGAAGAGTTAGTTAGTTGGAAAAAAGAATTAATTCTATTAACTTTACCACCAATACCAAGACTTGCTAAAAGTGATGCTTTCCATTTTCATAAACTAAATGTGTTTAATGATTTTATAACCTCTTTGAATAATGATAAAAATATTAGGGTAATAAACATATCTAATGTTTTCATGGACACAGAATTTAAAAATAGATGCAATCTAGACTTGTTTGAAAAAGAAATTTTCTCAAGGGGCAGTAAAAAACCTGACCTTGTTCATTTAAATAAAAAGGGATTTTGCATTATGAAGGAAATAATAAATGACTTTGTGAAACAAATAAAATCAGAGCAAGAAAATAAAATCCAAGTAAATACTAATGAAATATTTTTACATGGGGATTTAAATAGTGAACTAACCAATGAAAATAATTTTCATGAAATGCCTATTAAAGGGTTAACTCACTTTCTTCCTGAAATAAATGTAAAAATAGGCCAGAAAGAATACAGATGCATAGTAGACTCAGGATCAGAAGGGACAATAATTAGTCAGGACATTTATGAAGATATAAAAAATAATGTAGACTATCAAATACCTCAATTACCAGTTAGCAATTTACAAATAATAGGAGTAACTGGAGTTAGGTCAAAGAAAATAAATTATCAAGTGCAAATAGATTTTGAGATAAATAGTCAAATAGTCCCAATAACATGCCTAGTAGTAAAAGAAATTCAAGCAGGAATTATTTTAGGGTGTGACTGTTTCATTGAAAAATTGGGTAAAATAGATTTTGAAAGAAAGTGCTTAGAACTTAAAATAGATGACAAGAGACTAGTAATACCATTTGTACCAAGAAACAAATTAAACATGGTAAATGGACTAAGAATAATACAAGTAGGACATATTACTTGTTATGAAAGTGAAAAAGAATTGAATAACTTAACCAATGAATTAATAAGTATTATAAATAATGACCAGCTTGATAAAATATTTAAGTCAACAAATAATGAACAAATACACAATAACATGACTACAAATAGGAACATAATAATAAATAAAATAAACATAAATAATCAAAGTGAAGTAAAAGAAATAGTAACGTCAGATATAATAAATAATGAAAACAACTTTGAAAAACAAATAAATAAAAAAATACAAGAAATAAGTAATGAAACTAAATTTCAAAATAAAGAACAGGTTGAAATGTTAAAAAATGTTTTAATAAAAAATAAAGCAGCATTCTCAGATAATCCTGGTTGTATTAAAAACTATGTAGCTAAACTTAATGTTAAATGTGAAGTACCGTTTATAGGAAAACCATATCCGGTACCTTTTAGTAAAAGAAAAGCAGTTGAAGCAGAACTAGAAAGGATGTTAAATTTAGATGTAATAGAGCCATCAAGCAGTCCTTATTCAAATCCCTTGGTATGTGTCATCAAAAAAGACCTAACAATACGAGCTTGTTTAGATAGCCGAAAACTAAATCAATATTTAATAGCAGATAGACAAAGTACCGAACTGACTGAAGAGATATTTCAAAAATTTATAGGAGCAAAGTATTTTACAGTGTTAGATTTATCACAAGGATTCTGGCAAGTGAAACTTGACCAAGAATCAAGAAAATATGTTGCTTTCACTTTTGGAGGAAAGAATTATCAGTTTAAAAGAGTTCCATTTGGACTTAAGGTAAGTACGGCACTTTTCACCAAGGCATTACAAAAAGTTTTAGGTAATGAATTTTCTGAATTTTTAACCCAATATGTAGATGACTTATTAATAACAAGTAATGACTCTTTTGAACAACATATAGAACACATAGACAGAGTACTAACAAAGTTAAGAGAAGGAGGTGTTACAATTAAATTTAAAAAATCAGAATTCTTAAAAAAGGAAGTTAAATTCTTAGGATTCATTTTAAGTGAAGAGGGAATAAGAATGGATGAAGAAAAAATGGAGAAAATAAGAAATTTTAGAACTCCAAGGGGATTGAAAGAATTACAAAGTTTTTTGGGGTTATGTAACTACTATAGACAATTTCAAAAGGGTTATGCTAATCTAACTAGTAAATTTAGTCATATCCTTAGTTCTAAAAAAGCATGGAAGTGGGGTCCTAAAGAAAATGAGACTTTCAATGAAATAAAAAATGCATTTTTAAAGTCAGTACTTTTACATCATCCTAATTGGGAGAAACCTTTTTACATAAACACAGACGCATCTGACATTTGTGTAGCAGCTGTCTTGTATCAATTAAATGACAATGGTGAAGAAGAGGTAATTTATTTTGGAAGTAGGTCCTTGCTTGAGATAGAGAAATCTTACAGTGTAACAGAAAAAGAATTGTTAGCAATAGTGTTTGCATGTAAAAAGTTTAGGAGTTACTTGATAGGCCACTTTGAAATAATAATTAGATCTGATCATAGAGCTTTGTCATTTCTAAAGAGCTGTAAATTAACTCATGGTCGCTTACTAAGATGGAGTCTAGTGTTACAAGAATATAATTTGACTATTCAATATGTTAAAGGAAAAGAAAATATACCAGCTGACATACTTTCTAGAACAGACAACAATGATTATCAAGAGAATAAAGATAAATATAACTTAAAAGTTTTAATAAATAAATTAAATGTAGATGTACCAGATAGAGTATTTAAAAACATGTTTAAAAATTTAGAGAAACACCAACAAGAAGATATATTTTATGGCAGGATACTAGAGAAACTTGAAAACAATCAGGAGATGAAAATAAAAAATAATTATTTAATGCATAATAACATACTTTTTCAGAGAGGTTTACTAACGGGGGGTGAGTATAGAGTATGTATACCAGAAACACTATTAAAAGATTTAATAGAGAAAACTCATCTTAAATATGGACATTTAGGAGGCCATAAAATTTTTACTATACTAAAAGAATATTGCATTTTTCCAAAAATGGAGAAAACAATAAAAAAGCAATTACAAAGCTGTGACATATGTCAAAAGGCAAAACCATCTAATAAAAAACAAATAGGTAGTTTAAAGCCAATCATTCCTAACAAAATCAAAGAATTAATTTCAGTAGATTTAGTAGGAGAATTACCAACCAGTAGAGGGGGGGTAAAATATATTTTTGTCATAGTAGATGTATTCTCAAAATTTGTTAAACTACAGGGTGCGGCAAAATGATCTGATGGTTTTAAAATATAAACAACACAAAAATTAAAAGCAATACAAAAGTTTTTATTGCTCATTACAAAATAGTATCCATGTAAATTAATGAAAATAACGTCAGTTCAACCTGTTCCATCAGTTTAAGATCTGAAGATAACGTTCTTCAAATGGTGTCCTTCTTTGGCCAAGCACTCTTCTACTCTCGCACTGAAGCTGTCAAACACCTTCTCTAACGTTGCACGAGACAGGTTGGTGATTCCTTGGCTTATGGCTTCCTTCAGTTCATTCAACGTGCGTGGTTTGTTTATGTAAACTCTTGCTTTAAGAAAACCTCACAAGAAAAAATCACATATGCTAAGGTCTGGGGAGCGAGCTGGCCATGCAATGTCCCCAAAACGCGAGATGACTCGGCCACGAAATTTGGTTCTCAAAAAGGCCATCACCTCATTATCCGTATGGGAAGTTGCTCCATCCTGCTGGAACCATATCCTCCTGTGCAATAAATGATTTCTCTGAAGTTCAGGAACCAGAAAGTTGTTCAACATAATCAGATAACGTTGTGAGTTGACCGTAACTGTTCGACCATCCTCTTCAAAGAAATACGGTCCAATTACACAACTTTTCGATACACCACATCACGCAGTAACCTTAGGACTATGCAAAAGACGTTCTTCAGGATTTTTAGGTGACCAATAACGAAAGTTTTGTTTGTTTACATAACCATCCAAATGGAAATGTGCCTCATCGCTCGTAATGAGAATTGTTTCATCAGTCATGAGATCAATAATTTGTTTGAGCTTTGCTTAGTCATTAGGCTTTAACTGCTGAATAATAGCTACCTTGTATGGGTGAAAATCCAGATCAAAATGCAATATCCGTCTTACCAAGTGATCAGACATGTGCAAAGCAGCAGCTTGTTTACGAGCCGGGCGTCGAGGACTTGCTTCCACAGATTGTCTTACTTGATCGATGTTCTCTGGCGTCCGGGCTGACCTTGGACAGCATGTCGACTTCCGTTTAAAACGCCGAACCGGTAGCTCTGAAGTTACTCACCCATAGTAGAATTGTGTTACGAGTTGGAACTCTTCCTCTTGGACCGACATTAAAACGCCTACAGAACTGCCGCTGAACAGCAACGCAGGAATCGCCACTTTTAAAAAACGCCTTGACAACAAACGCATGATGCTCAGCCAACCACTGCTCCATGGCTACTAAAAATGTCCACGAGTGGGCTTTGCGAAGCGCATATCCCCACCACCCCCCACTACCTACTCGCTCAATTGTAAGGTAAAGAAAACCGTCAGATCATTTTGCCGCACCCTGTATATCCAATAAAGAAGGCCAACACGAGGACACTATTAAATAAAATCATCAATGAATACATACCATTAGTAGGTAATATAGAATCAATTCTCAGTGACCACGGTACACAATTTACAAGCACACTCTGGTACAATACTCTACACAACAAAAACATTAAAACTATTCACAGCTCTGTATATCATCCACAGTCTAATCCAACTGAACGTGTAAATAGGGAAATAGGAAAGATATTGCGCATCTATTGTAATGAAAAACATACAACTTGGGCAAACTTAATTGACTTTATAGAGCATTGTTTAAATCATTCTGTTCACGATATAACAGAAGAAATACCATTTGAAATAATGTTCGGAAGAAAGTATGAAAACATAATAAATAAAATAATCCAGTTTCCAGGAAACGACAAATTTGATCATGCACATAAAATAATCCTAGTAAGAAATAAAATAAAAAATAAAGCACTCAAAAGAAAACAAAAATATGATAACAAAATAAAACCAATAACATATAAACTAGATGATCTTGTTTTAGTAAAAACACACTTTCACTCAGACTTATTAGAGAAAAAGATTAAAAAGTTTTTTCTGTTGTACAAGGGACCCTATAAAGTGACAGCCATTAAAATGGAAAATGCTTATGTAGTCAATGAAATAGATACAGGAGATATAATAGGAACATATAATGTGACACAACTTAAAAAATATACACAAAAAGAATAATTAAACAACCTTTAATAATTATTCAACCTTAAGACAGTTTAAAAAATAAATTACTATTTAAATCAAAGAAACTTAGTAACAGTAAAATAATAAATAATAAATGACTAAAATAATATGATATTAATGACAACATGTGAAATGTAAAGATATTGGATATATAGAAATATTTTGTATAAAATTGTGTTCTTAAAGTAAAAGAAACTTGACTATGTCCATATTTTAAATACAACAATGATAGAATTTGCCATATATGTCAGATGAAGATGTATGAAAATGTCTAAAATATCTTATTGTCATAAACCCTGTATGTTCATATAAAAAATGATTCAAAGAATGATGATGATTAAGTTCACTTAAAATAAATGTGTGAAACACCTTGTAATACTTTGTGTAATGACTTGTTAATGTTGAAACAATGTCTGTATAACCTGTCAATGTTTATTTAAATAATAAGATGATATGACTCAAGGATATGTAACATCATGATGAAGTAAATAAAGTATAATGTAACACTTTGTTTTTATAACTCTTGTATGTTGACATTGAATATAATCCAAATACACACATTGTGTATACGCTGTTAAAACAATGAAAGGAGAATTTCTTTTACAATACTGTGTTATTGTAATTTGTTTATACTTATATTGAAATGACTAAATGAATATAAAACAAATGATAATAGGAGATTGATGTGATATCAAGCTGATTTAGGGAGATTGTTTAAACTACCCTGTTAATATAACTTGTTTATGTCCATACTTTGAATACAACATTGGTAGAATGTGCCATGTATGTTAGACTGAAATGCATCAAGCTTTTTAAAACACTTTGTATTTACAAATTGTTTTGTTTATAATGAAAACTACTCAGACAACAATATGATATGATTCCAGGATGTATTTAACTAATGTAATGAAAGGAGATTTTTGAAAGGTATTTTATTGTAATAACTTGTTTCTGTTTATATTGAAAATAATCAGATGAATGTAATTCTGATGTTGAATATGATGAGATGATACCTATGTTTTACTGAGATATAAAGGAGATTCTTTATAATAATTTTTTAATGCAACTTGTGTATATTGATGTTGAAATAACTCAAGTATGTACATTGTATATGCTATTATTGATATTTATGATGTTTAATCATCATAAGAATTTTATGAAGGGAGAATAGCCAGTGGTTAATAGCAGTACGATTCGAACATAATTTCAACTAGTCACTTTCTAAATTCTAAATTCCTTAACGCCAAGTACTCTATTAATCACACAATGGCACAGTATATCAGTTTTAGGTGGTGGTTAACCTTGACGATAGCGTCTAAAAACTAAAAGCTTACAGTGATCTGTAGCATGGCAAACCCCATTTACCAAAGTCATGTTATAGACACCTTTAGATTAGTAATTTAAAATATAACATTGTAAAATGAGAATGAAATATTGTAATAATGTAATGTAATTTTTGATGGCAAACTTTAGCACGGCAAGTGATACTAAGAACAGTGATAAGAATCACAATTTAATGAATAAAGTGTAACTGCAATGTTTGTTGATAAATTATTATGACTTTTTCACTTGTCAATGATGCAAGTCAGGAAAGATAAAAGATGATTAAATATGAGTTTGTTTAAAATGTTTTATAAATAATTTTTCAATCAATTTAGTTGCTTATGGAATTGAAAACATTGTAATAATTAGCAGTCAGTAATTAGATTGTGCTGTATATATTTTATAATAGAAAAGTAATTAAAGTAATAGGTTCAGGTAGAATGACATTGCCATGAAAATAATTGATACTGTGTGGACACTGGGAACAATAGTGAAACAACCATCAGGTATAATGATATTGCAGCAAAACCAGTGACAACAAGGGACATTTTGGAAAAGTGGACATGTATGGACACAAATAGCAGTGTGGTGCCACCGATGGGTGTTCGGAGGACCGACCTATTCCCGAGAGCCATGGTGTTGCGGAGCAGCCGACCCAGTGACATACCGAGTGACTCATCCCATTGGCATGGCCCGGTCAACTGTCTGCATCCAGGCACACTAGTCCTTCAAGACCAACAACTTGATAGTGCAGCCATTGTGGACACATGAATCAACCTTTGTGTCATCTATCTTTATGTGACTTTCACAACCCACGGGTGTAAAACAGACATAGTTGGTGTTTGATTGTACATTCATTACAATCTCTTTAATCTACAAGACTCTTAGTTTTGTGAACCGGCCATTATCAGAACTTAACTCTGGTTTTTCAATATTTTAAATTTAAAACGAAAACAAGTGCGAACTAGTGTAAAACTTTACACTTGGACCGTATCCAGTTTTATAAAAGTGAGTGACTGTTTTTAAGCTTTTGTCATAATAAGCAATAACTTCTGAAGAAAACCAATACTCTACAAGAACAATTACAATGTTCCAGAACCCTGGCCCATACTTAAACACTATGGTGTTGTAAATGAACTATCCCAAAGTACATGCAGTGACATCAGACCCACTGGCGTAGCAACAACTTGACAATATGTTTCAAACTAATAAATAATAAAAATAAATATTATGCAAATATGTATGGAATAAATAATAGCAATAAATAAATAACATATAATAAATAAATAACAAAACCAAAGTATAAATAATTTATAAATGATGAATTTTTAATAATGAAAAAATGACAATGGTGTTTATTGATAAATTTTTTATATTATTCAATAATATGTGAGATATAAATATTAATTCAAATAATAATTTTATTACTAAAAAGAATTACAATAATTTTTATAATAAATTATAAAGTAACAAATAATAATAATAACTTGCATCAATGACAAAGAACTATGTAATGCATCTGTTGATTAGTAAACAATGTATAATACAAACTATTCTTGTATTAAAATAGGAGTTGATAACTTATTGTTGTTAATCAATACTTGTATATAATTTGATGATATGTGTACCATGTATTTCAGATAAAGGTATCGTTTTGTTTGATAACTTTGATTAAGGACTGATGAATTTCATTCCAAATAAATAATAAGTATAATCTGATGACTTATTATGTAAATGAGTTGGTAATTAATGATGTACAACTTTAAGAATTAATCATTTGTTAAATGATAAATAATATGTAAAAAAGTTTTAAGGGATCTTTAGTTTATTGATTAATGATAAATGCTAAGATTTAACTAGGGATTAATGACATGTTGATGATTGAAAATGTTTGGAAAATTGTTTGTGATTAATGGCTGACTTGATAATATAAAGATTTGTTTTAGAGGTAATGATTTATTTGAGAATGTTGTGGATTGTGTAATGATTAAGAATTTATTCAAGAAATTAAAGAAAGATAAAAGATTGATAACGGATACTTGTATTTAAAGGAGGTTTAATGGGACGAGATAGGTTACAGAAACTAAAGAGGGGTTAATGGATTGATAATAGGTTACGGAATTTAAAAACGGACAAAGGAATGAAATAGGATTTTAGCAATGAAAGAAAGGTTTAATGGAATGAAAAAGATACAGAAATTAAAAAGGGCAATGGATTGAAATTAGGTTACTGTATTAAAAGAAAGGTTTAAGGAGTGATAACGGATACTTGCATTTAAAGACGGACAAAGGGGTGAAATGGAATATCAGTAATTAAAGATGGTTAATGGGATGAAACATGATTTTAGAGTTCAAAGATGGTTTAAAGGGTTGATAATGGGATTAAGTATCTAAAAGATGGTCTAATGGTTTGGTAATAGATATTAGCATTTAAAAACGGATTAAAGGATTGATGTCGAAGTTAAGAATTTAAAATTGGTTAAAAGAGTTGAGAATTTATTTGAAATATATGACTGGGTATTGAAAAATGATTAACAAATCAATATAGGATGTCGATGAAATACTTAAAATAAATAAATGATGATTCATTTATAAATTGATGAACTATATAACATGTTATTGTAATGAATAGTCATGTGATTTTAATGATGATGTTGAAATATAATAACTGAAAGTAAGTTGATAATTAATTAATTTTGAAGTGTAACCTAGTAACGGATGACTTATATTTTGTTGATTTTGATATATGACTTGTGTATTTTGGTGGATGATTTCATATTGTGAAATGGGTCATTGATTTTAAATAAGTACTTGTATAATTTTTGATGATGTAGTAATTTTAGATTTATAATTTTTTGAATTTGTACTAGCTGATGAAATAATTTGTTAACGAATAAGTAATCATTTAATACTTAAGAGGAAATCATAATTTAATGATTAAGTAATTTTGATAAATTCTTGTACATAACTTAAGGATATATGGATTGTTGATGTATGAATTTCGATATGTAATGTAGTGTTTCTGTTTGACAATTTTTGATCCAAGATTGATGAAATTTTTGATTGACAACTTGTAATAATTAAAGATATATTAACTTTTTATGAACAATTATGTACAATGAAATAAATGGTTAAACTTTTGACTTATAAATTATAGAATTGTTAGTTAACAATTTTGATTTATTGGATTATTGTTTGATGAATGTAACTTTTGAATTATTGATTTTTATTGATAACTGTGTAGGATGTGATAAATTTTTTGAATTTTTTAATCATGAATGACTAATTTGTAGTTGATGGTTTTATGATGTATTGAATTGTAATTAATTGATTTGTGTTAATGATTTAATGGACTTATTTTGATAAATATGGATTTTTAAATGTTAATAAGGAGATAATAATGTATTGCTATAGAATATGTGATCTGATATTGAATTATAGAATAGTTAATAGACTTAATTTACTAGACGTAATAAGTGATGTAAAACTAAAACTTATCTGAGAACAAACGACAATTTGGCGAATCGTGTTTAAAATCAAGATTTTTTGACTCGCGTTACTCACACATCGCAAAAAATCGGGGGGTACTGTAACGGGTCCACCAAATTGATAGGGAAATTTAATTAATTTAGATAAATAATAAATAAATTATTATATAGAAGGAAAGAAATATATTTAATCAAAATAAAAAGAAATTTTAAATCATATTAGAGAATTGTCGTGTGAAAACAACTGTGGGACAGACGAGAGGCTCCAGCAATAAATCACTGTAAACAAATCCTTTGTTCAACACAGGATGGGTGGGACAAATTCCAAGAACTGCAATCGTAAACATGTAGGAATGCTTCAGGGACAGGAGTGAACAAGTCGAATGGAAAGTTCCACCAGAAGAACACCAGGTCTCTAGCAATTTCAATGTACTAAACAACGTAGACGTCAACTCGTGCCAAGGACCAATCAGAGCAGGGCAAATAGTTTGAGATATTCTCACCGAGAGCGGTAGCAGACGGGGCGAAGCCTCTTGGCTCAATCGGAAATGGATAGAAGTCTTGAACCCAAACTATAATATCCGGTACCAGAAGAATAGTGGGGGATAGGACCATGAGGTTGGACGAAGGAAAGTGAAGCGCGGACTCACTCACTTTTACTCTTGCTTCCTAGCATTGAACAGTTCGCCAGGGTTGAGGTCCTCAGGACTTCAACTGATCATTAGTTATGATTAATCAGATATAGACTAACAGTGAAAAGTAATATCTCAATAGATTATCATCTTTTATCATATATGTGTATTAAATAAACAGTAACTAATTAGGTGCAAAAGTAATGGCCTTCAATAGAAGTATCTACTAGAACGTCATTGTATCAGATAAGTTTTAATTAAGTTTTAGAATTTAAATTGTAAAACTCTTTAAATTAATTATTTGAATCCTTGTTATATTCAAAGTATTGAGAAGTAAATCATTCATGAAAATTTTAATAACATGTAATAAAGAATAATGTTGTAAAAGAACTTAGTTTGTTTCATTGCATCATACAGTTTTCACCGAATTACCCATAAGACCCTGAGAACAAAAAATTAAGAGTTATCATGTTATAAAATAAAATAAATCAAATTTCTGCTACTTTTGTTTTTAAGAATCAAATGTTGAATCAATGTGATACGATAACCTCATCAAGGTAGCAAGTCATAAATTTTTAATAAATACTTTGAAACAAAAAAGAAATAAATTGTAGAATTCTGATTTATTGAATATCATTGTTCTAATTTAATCAGTGGATTAAATTAAAATAAATAAAATAAATAATGTAACAAAAGGCATAACGTTACACTCATTATGTCAATAGTAAACATGTTAGTTATATACTGTCTCATTATGTCAATAGTAAACATGTTAGTTATATACTGTCTCATTATGTCAATAGTAAACATGTCAGTTATATACTGTCTCATTATGTCAATAGTAAACATGTTACTTATATACTGTCTCATTATGTCAATAGTAAACATGTTAGTTATATACTGTCTCATTATGTCAATAGTAAACATGTTACTTATATACTGTCTCATTATGTCAATAGTAAACATGTTAGTTATATACTGTCTCATTATGTCAATAGTAAACATGTTAGTTATATACTGTCTCATTATGTCAATAGTAAACATGTTAGTTATATACTGTCTCATTATGTCAATAGTAAACATGTTAGTTATATACTGTCTCATTATGTCAATAGTAAACATGTTAGTTCTGTCTCATTATGTCAATAGTAAACATGTTAGTTCTGTCTCATTATGTCAATAGTAAACATGTTAGTTATATACTGTCTCATTATGTCAATAGTAAATTTTGTAAAACCCATTACAAAATAATATCACAGAAATATTAGTGTTTAATGGCAAATTTTCAAATCCCCAAAAATATAAGGGAGAGCGACAGTGGAGCGCCTGGCAAAAACTAATAAAACTGTCAGCCAAGAAATAGCACAACTGCGACAGTGGAGCGCCTGACCTTGAGGCGCTCCACTGTCGTACCCTCGCGGGTCCAATGTGACATGGGTTTTGACAAGGGTTCAAAAACTAAGGGGTCTTGATATCTACGGTGAGAGTGTGTTTAACTTGAAAGCAATAGACATATATTTATTAAAATAAGCATACATGTTATAGTATTTACATAAGATCCGGGTTTGTTAACAAATTTTACACTTCAAATTACTTTAAAAATAAAAAAGCCTTCAGGTATTGAAATTGTAAATATAAGCTACATTGAAATAAGCTGTTATAGTCCGATTCATTGACACGCTTCTAAGTAATAGAAAACGTTATTGTATAAGACGTAAAATCGTGGATTGGTTGGAGTTTGACGTATTCCTAAGTAACTAAGTAATTTTTCGTGGTCCTTTCTATTAAATCAAGGCTAAGCAGGTTGAACCGTCAATAATGTAATCATTTGAACAATAGCCATTAAATAATTCAAATCATTTAAGTAGGAGAAACTATTAGATTTAAGTAGGTAACTAAAAGGAGGTTTGTAAATTAATAATGATTTTATATTTTGTTTGTTTTAGAATATTGTAGCTTACAGATTGAATGTAAATAGTATTTTTTGTTTGAGTTTAAGTATTTTTTAAGTTTTAAATATTAGTAAGTATAACCCAAATTATTCAGTTTAAATTTAAATGTATATTTATTATTTTAGAATGTTATACAAATTATTAAGTGTTAAAACTAAGAAATACATATTTGTTATTTACAAGCCTATTTGTAGTTATTGACCTTTTTTTGTAACTTCAATTTCTTTGAAACAACTTGCCCAGTAATAAAATTAATATAATTTTGAAAACCCACTGCTTGGCTTTTACGAATTTGTATAAACTATGGTTAATATTTTATAATTAATACTCATAGGTTAAAGGGGCAAGTCATGATCAAATGAAGAGTGTCTACGTGTTCCTTTTACATAAAACTAAAAAGTATAAAGTTTATAGTTTTTTTAAAAAGATGACTATAAATACATCATTATTTTAGTCCTCGGGAGTTGATGTGGTAAACATGATGTGGCCCACCTCCGAAGACCAAGGTAGATAGTGTGCATGAACAAGGGTAGATGTTGTCTATCTGTACGATTATAAGCTTGTTTTAAAACAAGTCTGCAATAGTTTAACCACTATTGCAAGTTTAATTCAAATAAAATTAAATATGATTAAGAAACGTGATTAATAGTTTTGATTGGTCTTTTAGGATAACCCCTACAGAATCAATGTTACACTTACTCCTACAAAATATGCAGTGCACTTAACAAAGCCAATATGATAGTAGCCGTTGTGATATTAGATTGGTAGGTATTTAGAAGGCCCCGCGAGCTGAGCTTGATAGCAGGTAGGAAGCAGGTAGAGTGCCGAGGACAGGTAGTTTTAGGTGCGACACAGGAGCGCCTCCCCACCCTTTTTCGGAGGCGCTCCTGAGTCGCACCCCAAGCGAAAATTATTTATGACAACCCCTTAGCCAGGTAAGAGGCGCTCCTGTGTCGCGAATTCAAAATATAATATAGAGGGTGATTTGCGAAATGACGCACAGATTAAAGAAATAATAGTCAATACAAAACAAAGTAGCATTTTTCTTATATAAACATAAAGTTCTAAAAATCCTTTGTTTATCTGATACCCGTATAGTTTTTGTCACTGAATAATTTATCTCTGTTGAACGGCAAAACAAAAATATTTAAAACTCAGCAATTTAGAATTCAGTAATCAGTCCTAAAATATGGGCACCCTTAATGCGATGTATTTTTTAGTGGAGAAAATTGTTAGAGCTCTTGACAACAGAGATCAAGCAGTTGGTATCTTCGTAGATCTGAGTAAAGCGTTCGATGTTGTGAATCACAGAATTCTAATTGATAAAATGTATTGCATGGGCGTCAGGGGAAGAGCTTTGGATTGGTTCGAATCGTATCTTATGGGCCGTAGACAGGTGGTAGAAATATCTCACTTAGATAGTTCAAGATGCTTAAGTAAACAATATTCTGAAGAGCTGTCAGTAGCAGCAGGGGTCCCTCAGGGCTCAGTTTTAGGACCCGTCTTATTCCTTCTTTTTATGAATGACGTTAACAACAGTGTCAATAAGGGGGATCTTTGTCTTTTCGCCGACGATACGTCACTCATTGTTACAGGTAACAATAGAGATGAATTAGAAGTTACTTCATTCATTGAGGCAAACTCACTACTACAGTGGCTAACTCAGAATGGTCTTCTAATAAATTCAGATAAGACTAGCTTAATAAATTTTCACATTAGAAATAACTCTGTCACACACACCTCTCTCCAACTTGGCGAATCGTCTGTTTCGCCTACGGATGTAGTCAAGTTCCTAGGTTTACAGATCAATTCCCGATTAAACTATGTAGATCACATACACAGTATCAGCTGTAAACTAAGTTCATGCCTTTACGCTATAAGGAAGCTGTCATTTTTTTGCAATAAGGAGATTCTGCTGACTGCCTACTACGGTTGTTTTTTCCCATACCTCGTCTATGCTCTTCCAATTTGGGGTTCAGAGTGCTTAAGCACAAAATATTTGTTCTGCCTTCAAAAAAAGGTTATACGTACTATTTTTGGCCTTCGACAACTGGAATCTTGTGTGACTACATTCCGTAGTAATAATATTCTAACATTCCCTTCTTTATTTATTTTTGAATCCTTAATATTTTACATGAAGAATAGAGATTCTTTTCCAGCTTCAAGATCGGCAGCCTATAATTTCCGCCACCAAAATAATCTTCTAATACCTAAACATAAAACAACATTTTTACAAAGAAACGCTCATTACACCTGCATAAAGCTATTCAATGCCCTACCAAACCATCTCAAGAAAGTAAATTCAGTTAGTGAATTCAAGAGGGGTCTGAAAAAATTCTTAATAGGCAAAACCTACTACAGTGTTCAAGCTTATTTAAATGATAGCTTATGTGCATAATTTTGTTTTTAACAGTTTTAAGCAACTTTGATTTAATTAGTTGTATTTCTTTGTAAATTTAAGTATTGTTTGATGTGACCCATGCCAATGCTTGTAAAGTTTAAAGGCAATAAAGAAATTTTTGATTTGATTTGATTTGAAAAGAGTTAAAATATAATTTATTTTATTAGAAAATTTTAAACCTCTGACTCACGCTCCTCCCTACCCAATTGTGGGCCGTGACGTCACCCAATCCCGTACATCCGCCACTGTCAGTTTTCACTGCAATTGATACATCGATTATTGGTAAACTGTGGGATCCAAACGTTCTTCACACAACTGATAATTTCCCATTGTTGTATTTTAAGAAAACTGGAATATACACTTTGGGAATTTTTTTTGAATTAATATTTCTTAAAACAATAATATAAAAACCACTTGTTTGGGGCGTTAACGAACTTGACGGTTGTGTTTCATTATTTCCAATAATATCTACGTATGAAATGGTGATCACTGATGGATCACAAATTCATCTTTAAGTGACTAACCTAAAAACTCACCTCCGATGTTTTTTCCAATACGTTATCATTTAGAACTTGGATCATAGCAAGACGATTTACGTTCTACCCTGATTTTATACTACATACAATAAAAATGTCATAGGCCGAGTGGGAATATCTGTGTCAGTAATTTGATTAGTTACTGAGGTCTGCCACTACCGCTAGTTTAAACAGAACTATATTAACATACGGACTACACTAGCACTCCACTACTGGACCTCAAACCTACCTCATTGTGTGTAAAATCAACGGTCTACTAATTAATTCAGCGTATACTGTACTATTATCTCGACGGTCTTATAAAACTTCGTGTATCAACATTAACTACCGATAAAGATCTCGTGTCTAGGAAGATTGAAAACGTATTTTATCTGGATCGTTAACCTGATCGAATATTGCATGCCACATGACTGGTCGGCTTTTTAGCCAAACACAAAAGGTATGTCTAAGAGGAGAAAGTCTATTGACCGGAGAGAGTGTAGTGATGATTCGCCCGTCCAATAGCCCATTATAACAGCTAGGACAAAGAGCAACCGGACTTCCTCGGCGTGTCCTTGCGGTTCGGCGAGAGTTGACACATCGCCCGACAGTGAATCACCTGGACCGATAACCCTGGATGACGGCTTTGTTCAGGAATTCCAGAGCGATAGCGCTATCTGGGAGCCGGACGACAGTCATAACAAATACCGATGTAATGGCCGTGACTATTGAAACAATTCGATAGAACTGCACGCTTTAATTAACGACCAATCGTTGCATCACTTCAATGATTCAGGAATGTTCACTTGGTAAAGGAAATCCCGCTGTACTTTGGTGACATCTTAAATGTATGACTTACCGATCCCAAAACACGAACAAAAAATTGACGTTGATCGTTAACTTACCTAAAACAAAACATTTCAATTAGTATCGCAATTAAAGATAAACCTATTATTTAATAAAATAGACAGGTTTTGATTAATAATTTAAGGCAGCAGGTAAACCCAAAGTAACAATTCGAAAATGAATACATTAAGGAGTAAGTAGTTAATTAGAGAGTTGGTCTAGGGGGTGAGAGGGGAAAAGAACCGGAACAACCTGGTCCAATGAAACAAAGAGAGCTCATTCAGAAAGGACACAAACGGCATGGGCACAATGAAATAACAACTTACAAAGCAGCGTTGAGAGTTACTAAGAGTCCGATGGACCTATAAGGCGGAACGATAATAAAACATAATAGGAATAACAACAATAAATTATATTTAAAAGCCAATTGTTACGGTAAGTGAAAGTAAAGATTATTATAATCCGAAATTTAAAAAAAATCTTCGCATATGACATGCTTCTAAAAATATTCGTCCGTAATAATTAGCAATGTTCATCACGACTAGGGATGGCAACGATATATTGGAAATGTAGATAAATATGTTACGATATATCGATATTTTAGTATCGATTTTTTTCTCGATAGTATCAGCCATATCGATATTTTGGTCCAATACATCATATTACTTATTATTGACGTTAATGTCGCTTCTCAAAAGCATTACGATTCGGAAAAAACGCATTTAAATTGCATCTTATGCGTACAAAACATGCATTGAAATAATAAAGTAACTTTCTTTAGTTCACGTGAGGTTAACACACTAAAATGTAGTTTATTGTTGACCAGTGAGTGGAGGTATAGTGTTTATAAATATTAGAGTAAGTGCATAACTTTTAACAGATAGATCATTTATCAATATTTTCCACATACCGATGTATTGATAGTTCGATATATCGGTATGTGGAAAATATTCGCCATCCCTAATCACGACAGCCGCAGCGAAGGACACGCCCGACTGTGCGGTGGCTTGCTGAAGCAAGGGATCGGCCGCCTCAAATAGTCATTCCTAAGGATTCTTCCCCTAAAAGGCGAACGCAGACATGTTTAAGGTCGGCCGTAGTGAGTCACGTTCCGTTGACCACAACCCGCCGCAACACCGCAGCATGATTATTACATTACGGCAGCCTAGTGCCCGAATACACAGGCGTCGTGACAACACGCTGGCCTGTCGCCGTCATGTGCATGGCCACGTTCTCAGCGTGCTTGGGTTGGACACAAGCTAGAAACACTTAGAAAACAATTTGATGCCAAAACCATGGTGCATAAATAATTTCACCGATCCAAAGATGCGAAAGTTCCAGTAAAGTGTAGTCTATTAGTTCGATATCGCCGACTACAAAAAATAATCGTCAGTTGTTTCAACTTGACTTTATGTATTGGACTAAAAAATGGAAGTAATGTTACAATAAGCTTTTGTTCGATTTACGGTTGATACAGTTTTCTTAGTTCAAATTATGAATAACCTCATATAATGAACATAGACACTCTAGTAGAAGGGAATTGTTATAAACGTTTTTTCTCGGAAAGTTTAACATTTTAATATTTATAAAACTAGTAGAAACCCTTCCTATCAAAGAGGTATTAAAACATATTATAAGATCCATTAACGGATTTATTTAACGATGTAAACTTTATTAACAGTGAAAACTATTTAAATTCCGATACTTTTATGTTCCGACTAAGATAAAAATTATTAAAATTATGTGCACATAAGTAGACATTACCTAATTTCACGTGAAAACCAAATTTACCAAGTTGTTGTGTCATGTTTATGATTTTATCAGTTAAAAAAATTATTAAATTAAATTAATACCACTGTTACTCTCTACAAAAAAGTGAACTTCCCTCAAAATGTTATCAAAATTGGTTCAATTGTTCCGGACAATTCTCGGTGAGTCACTACGTCGTCCTTGTGTATGAAGATTAATGTTTGTGACATTAGTAACACAGTCTTCATGGATACACATCACCATACCTGACTATCCGAACGGATCGATAGATGGAACTAATGTCGGTCGTAATTAGTTGGAATGATCCCGTTTCCACTCAACATGCTAATGAGCGAAGATCATCAATGACGTAGGCTATCGATCGCAGATCTGTAATCAACTACTTAGGCACGTTTGAGCACGTGTCATACACTAGAGTCTCCCATGGTCGTGCCTATTCTACTAGTTGCCAAATTAGCGGATGGCTGGCAGGAAGGCGGGAAACGGTCGGCGGCCGTCACACCAATTGACCGCGAGACTTATGGTGACAATTGACGACACGTCTCATCTGCATAAGGCGGTTGGCGATGTACTGGATCGAAGCGGACCGCTCGTGAGTTTGGGCAGCATCCTGCTCTCGTGTTTTTCCACAAACATGCTGCCGTGTATGGCAACGATATCTTACGATAATATCGGCTATATCGATATTTTGGTCCGATATATCATATCACTAAACCTCATTCTCTCTCCTAAAAATCATTAAGATTCGAGTTGCCTCTATGCGTACAACACATGCATTGAAATAAAATATTAAACTAAGTTTACTTCGTATTTTTACATGAGGTTAGTGAATTAATTTGCTTAATTTTTAGTGTTTATTAGAAGCATAGTAGTATTTTTAAAGGTGACAAACAAAAATAACAATGTTATTTCATTCTTTTATAATAATTAAAGGTATACAATTATTCTTATTTTGAATGTTTTCATTCAATCCCAAAGACCACAACTTGTTTCGTATAGATATATGTATTTAATGTTTACATTCCGTAGGCTATTCTAAATAGTGATAACAAAACATGAATGTATTTTTGGTAAAGACATAAAGAGTTGGTGCATAATTTGTGGATCGTCCATTATTGGATGTGAAGGTTCACTGACCACTCTACAATAATTATTTATTTGGTCCAGAATGCATTAAAAAAATTTAACTTTAAACACAAAAATCATTCATAATTCGATATATCGGTTATCCGATATAACGATAATTTTCTTTCGATATTATCGTTAGATCGATATTTGGTTTGCGATACATCGATTTGTTGAAAATATTTGCCATCCCTACGGCAAGCTGCAGGCAAGGAGGAGGTGAGGAGATTCAATCCCGCCCTTGTCCCAAAAGGGAGAACAATTATTTGGTAATGTAAAAACGGAAATTAATGGAAACTAAGTATACTTTGTAGAACATTTCAAATTAAAAACTATAAAAATGTTTTCTCTCTTTTAACTTTATTTCAAGAAACAGACATCATAAAGGCCTAATAAATATTATGCGCGAATATATTTTGTAAATGTCAACGAATGTAGTCTTGTTATTAACCGAGGTAGACTGGTCATTGGAAATACAGTACTTATCCGAATCACGTAATATTGGTGTTATTTCGACTGACACGCTTAATATTAACAGTTCTCCATTGGACTACATACAAATCTTAGATTATCACCCTAAATGAACGTCCTAGGCACGGCACCAGTGTTCACCCTGAAGACAAATACTGCTACCAAACTACTACAAACTATTGATGTCAGGCAAATAAAAGTTACACTCATGTATCAGCAACTCTGTAGTCCTAGTATTTAGCGTAACTTTCCCACGGTTGTAGAAGGGCACGTTCCATTAGTTTCGTAATGTGACAGAGGAATGTGACAAGTCGATAATGTGATTGCACGTATTACGTGCACCGTTGCAATGATGCAAACACCGCCAACGAGTACACTCGACTATGTGAGGACCTGCATACTAATGTCCCAGCAAGGTACTCGAGACGTGAACGGCAACACTCACCTCCCTTCACGTCAGATCACCGGTCGGAACTGTTCTGTAGGCTATCAATAAACAGCCATACATGCAGAAATTTGTCAAAATGGCGTTTACATTTTTGTGTTTTTATTTTTACTAAATGATTTTGTAAAAAACGAAATCAAAATTAAGTTCCTTCATTATTTTATTTATTATTATCAAGGATTGCGAATGTGGTTTGCGAAAGAAAGTGATGAGTGCCCTCTTTATTATTAAGTAAGGTCAACAACAATTAATTCTTTAAAATGGGTCTTTAAAGGCTGGTTTTATGCAGCGGGTTTGAAACATGGACACTAATGCGTCCCGCGCCGGTCACGCGTCTTCACGTATGACTTTTAAGTTAATTTCTACTGTCGCGTTCCCGAACCAAATTAGTGGGGAGCTAAGTTAAATTGCTGGTGACAATTTAAGCGTGGGCCCAGGTGATATACACATTTTGTGTAGCGTGTATAAGAAACCCTGTAAACTAAGGCGTTGCTCAGTACATCCTATAACGTGTATGACTTCGAAGAGGGGTGTTCCATACGAATTGCAAGAATATAACGACAAATTTGTAAAATATTTCTGTGTGTCTCAAAAATTCTTTTATGAACTGGCAAGCAACATTAGAAAAGTCGTGAACATTGACCCTAATTTTGTAACTGGCTCCACACTTGTTACCGAGGAAATGATGGAACCACCCATAGATTCCAAGAAGCGCAGAGATCTGCCAAAGCCATGTCCCGGGATGCCGATCGCTCTACATTAATGCCCCCATTTGATTCAATAAAACGACTGTGCTAAACGCGGCGCGTCTGACGCACGTTCTAACATCCCCCTTCTGACCAGTCTTTCGCGCGTCCGTCTTCGTCTTGTTGCCAGTTCGCCCAAGTTACAACACAGGTGGTGTGGGACCCACGCTGCGCCGCTCGTTCCTGTGCGTGTGGCCGGCGATGGCCGGCTGCCAGCTGAGCGCCTGCCAAACCCGCGTGGAATCCCGCAGCGTCCGCACACCACCGCCAATCTCCAACCGCAATAAAAGTCTGTCAATAGACCTTACGATTTACCTCTTAATTACTCTGATTGACGCCGCTCGTCTTAAGGATCGATAAAGGGGTTGCTTCAGCTACTCCCTTACACGGGTATCTGGTACGGCACAGTTCTCCCTCACACACTGTTACAACACGCTCTGCTGATGTTCGTCAAGCCACCCCTGAGAGTACCCTATTAGTAGACCGTCAGCAGGCCAAAACATGCTTTTTTATTTCAACTGTACGATTCGAATTTATTATTGTAAAGAGTTATAGAATTACAAGGGTTATAGTGAACGCTGTCTGATTATTAGATTCCAATTCCAGTATACCATGAGTGGATATTGTGAGTTTTTCTATGTAAAATCATTAAGAATGTCACCAATTTACTATCCTATAGAATAGGTCTTGCCTTCGAAGTGATACTTCAAGTGTATTACGGACCTAACCATTGAAGTGGAACACCATGTTTCACGTGTTATTAACAGTCCCCTTAATAGTTTATGGAGACAGAAAAGAGGTACATATAACTAAATTAAAATTAATTTGCAATAACGAACGTGACAATGAAAACCTGCTAAGTTTGTCATCTTAGACATTTATACTAAATATCGATCTATAAACTAAATACTACGATTAAAATAAAGTGAATAGGGGACACCGTCGCCAACCACGTCACTCGATCTTCCGTAATATCGACTTTCTGACGTCAGATTAACTCGACGTACTAGTGACACCTCGTTAAAATAACTATAAAATAAAACGATCAGTTTATAGAAATTGTTGCCCAATTCCGCTTCTTTTGAATGATGACAACACTGAATAGCCAGCCAGCAAACTCAAAACATAGCGATGTAAAAAAACTCTAATTTTATTCATTTTTCATCATTAACAAGCCAATCGTAGAGATATGGACGAATATGAGGAGCGACTAATTAATTGTGATGAGTGTAGATGAACGAGTGTAGTCACTGTTACTAACTATGGTTGACTGTTCCGAGCTATTTATTAATAGTCCGATAGTCACGACAACCGAAGGACTTACAGCCTTATGTGGAACCCGAACCACGTAGAATTGGCTAACTGATATATGCCTCGACTCGGTTCTCTTCTTCATACAACGTACCGACCCTGACTACCAGCCAACATGGACACCCCCGACTTCTCTAGTAGTGTCCACGTCGATTGCAACCATTGATCGGACGCCGTGTTGCACTGACGTACGAGTTGTTGAGACGAGTGCCCAGGGAATGCGGCAGTATGCGGTGGTCAGCCGGTCCGCGGACATTCCGCTGCGGGACGACGACTCAAGGCCGTCGTAGCGGTGATAAATACACGGTTAGTGATTACATACAGTTGACTTGTGCACAGCGTGTGTCTGTTGTACGGTACAAAACGACCTGAGACGGTCACCGACACCGAACGTTAATGAACATACTTAATTGTCTAGCATGTAAAGTGTTATTGTTGTCTAATCCGTATTACCCAATGTTGACTATTTAAAACGCAGTATTTTTTGTGCTGGAAGCGTAAAGTAAATCAATCAATGCAAATATGACGGACTAAACTAGCCGTATCTGCCAAGGCGAATAATTGTTTCAACTCTCTTAGTGTTGGCAATAACGTAACGGAGAGTAAGGTCATTTAGACAGTAGATATGTCTTTATAAACTTTAATGTACACAATATTATATTCAAGAGTGAATCACCACCATTGTATTCAACAATGTACAGTATAACCATTATTACATTGAACGACCTATCACCACCGCGATATTCAAGAAGTATCGCCATTATCATACTCAAGAATGTAGCGCCACCATCATATTCAAGAATGTATCGCCATCATCATATTCAAAAATGTATCGCCATCATAAAATTCAAGAATGTATTACCACCATTGTTTTCAAAACTGTATAGCCACCATTGTAATCAACAATGTATCACCATTATATATTCAAAACTGTGTCGCCATCACTATATTAAATTATGTTTTACTACCATTCTATTCAATAATATATTACCATATTGACAACGGATTCTATTTATACCGAAATAACAGCATTTTCTGGTAAATAACAACATAAAAAAAATTTTTACTGACTGACTTTCAACCACTGTTTTATCATTGAATTATT
The DNA here is from genome assembly GCA_035578905.1 of Stictocephala bisonia. Taxonomy (NCBI): domain Eukaryota; kingdom Metazoa; phylum Arthropoda; class Insecta; order Hemiptera; family Membracidae; genus Stictocephala; species Stictocephala bisonia. Next base: position 265,581 of record JAQJVL010000559.1, on the reverse strand, counting down.
ATTATTATTTTTAGCATTAAATGTTCAATTACACAAAACAAATATTCAAAATACCAAACGCCATATTTTTTTCAAAATATATATGATTTCTCAGTCTTGTTCGTCATCACCTACAAATGACGCTGTAATTATACCACAATGGTAGTTTGCCCCCCTTCGACGGCTCTGTGAAGCCGAATGAGTGGTTGAACGTCCATTGAGTCCTGCCAAGTCCGGAGTACAACGGAGCGAGGAATCCGCCAACTAGAAAGAGATTTGCTATTTCCATGCACTTTATTCACTGTCCCAGCATCCGGCCGTGTGCTCCTCCTCTGAGAACTACACATTCCTACGACACAAGGAGGAAAGTTGGATAAACGGATAATGCCAGGTTCACTAGTGACTTCCCCAGTGACATACCGAAGATAAACGGATGAATGCCATGTTCACTAGTGATTTCCCCAATGACATACCGAAGATAAACGGATGAATGCCATGTTCACTAGTGATTTCCCCAATGACATACCGAAGATAAACGGATGAATGCCAGGTTCACTAGTGACTTCCCCAATGACATACCGAAGATAAACGGATGAATGCCATGTTCACTAGTGATTTCCCCAATGACATACCGAAGATAAACGGATGAATGCCATGTTCACTAGTGATTTCCCCAATGACATACCGAAGATAAACGGATGAATGCCATGTTCACTAGTGATTTCCCCAATGACATACCGAAGATAAACGGATGAATGCCATGTTCACTAGTGATTTCCCCAATGACATACCGAAGAAAAACGGATGAATGCCATGTTCACTAGTGATTTCCCCAATGACATACCAAAGATAAACGGATAATGCCAGGTTCACTAGTGATTTCCCCAATGACATACCGAAGATAAACGGATGAATGCCAGGTTCACTAGTGACTTCCCCAATGACATACCGAAGATAAACGGATGAATGCCATGTTCACTAGTGATTTCCCCAATGACATACCGAAGATAAACGGATGAATGCCATGTTCACTAGTGATTTCCCTAATGACATACCGAAGATAAACGGATGAATGCCAGGTTCACTAATGATTTCCCCAATGACATACCGAAGATAAACGGATGAATGCCAGGTTCACTAGTGACTTTCCCAATGACATACCGAAGATAAACGGATGAATGCCATGTTCACTACTGACTTCCCCAATGACATGCCGAAGATAAACGGATGAATGCCATGTTCACTAGTGACTTCCCCAATGACATACCGAAGATAAACGGATGAATGCCATGTTCACTAGTGACTTCCCCAATGACATACCGAAGAAAAACGGATGAATGCCATGTTCACTAGTGATTTCCCCAATGACATACCGAAGATAAACGGATGAATGCCATGTTCACTAGTGATTTCCCCAATGACATACCGAAGATGATTTACTACCGCCAGCTATTTAAAATGTTGTAAGAAACGTTGCTGTGAAAACAATTCACCTCCTAGACCGCTGTAAACGGTCGTACAAACAAACACAATGGTGTAGTTTCCTAACGTACGGATCCCCAAAATATGGTGGTCACGAAATCTCCAGAACCACCATATTTTGATAACATTTGCAGGGAAGTTACCTTCTGTAACCAACTAAGAAAGGATTTTTCGAAATTCCTTTCCTAAGGAGTAGAAACAGCCCCTCAATGTTTCCTTTTTTCCAGAAGAGTAATATTGGCTAGTTATAGTTTAATTTAAATTTTATTTCAAGTAGCTGATACAAAAAAACATTAAATGATACAAAAGTTTGGCTAATTTGGTTTACACAGTGAAACGTTTAAGGTTATTTTCAATAATTCCGGCGTGATTCACTGCTTTGCATCCTCTTAAAAGTAGACTTATAGAGTTTTCTAGACAGTAAACGTTTTATCTAGGAGGCTGAGCTTTTATACTGATGAGAAAACTTAACTATTGTAACCGTGTGTTCCACAACTTGTATAAATACAAGTACTGTAGAAGATAAATATATGACTTCAATTTAGTCAGGCACTAGAAACGTAATTTTTCATAATGTCTACTAATTTTGCAAAATATGCCAAATTATTTGAACAAATTTCACCAGACGTACAAGTATACAACGTTATACAACAGACTGTGGGCGTTGAAGCTGACAGGTGTGCGGCAGCTGTGCTCGAACCCAAGAACACCTGCTCCACCAGGTACAGACAAGCGCCGTCGGCAGCCTACATAAGTAAAATGAACGTTACTTCAATAATAATTATAATAATTGGCACGTTTGTTTAGTAAATAACAGTAGAGATTATAGCGGCCAGCTCAGCACATAAATAAACTAAGGCATAATCGTAGAGACCATTGAAAGGCGGTCAGATTAGATCTATAGTTTGAGGCGTGTAAATTTGCAGAAATGAATATATACATTAAAAGCATATCTAATCGTCTAATAAAACAACACCAGGTTTTACAATATCTTTAGACACTAAAGCCCCTCTTGGCTTGGTCCTGTGACAGAATGCAATGTTTTAATACGTCGCAAGCATTGTAATAGTTTTATTTTACTTTTGATTTTATTATACCTACAAATAGATACCTCATATAACAGGAATATTTTATTATTTTGTGTCAGTAATTTGGTAAGTTATTGAGGTCTGCAATCACAGCTGGTTTAAACTGCGTTACATATAAGGTATTTTTAAAAGTTGGGCCGATTTGTTTAAATATCATGATTTTTTTTATATATTTATATTTTTCTACTACTGTACTACTCTACGTTTTCTAAATAAGAGGGTATGTAACAATACATGTTTATCTTTACATAATTCAGTATGATTTTCTCTCAGATTTATACCAGAAGTAGAAATATGAAAAGGTAGTTAAGAGACATGTTGAGAGCAGGTACCAAAAACCAATTCTAAATTCCAGTGTCCGCGAAGAAATGCCATGCGCTCTCAGCAATACAAACTGCTGAACGGGCATTGCCGAATTTGCACGATATAAACAGCTCAATGGGCAAAGTCTACGGCCTACTTGTTAAGTACCGTAATGAACGATAGTGAGGTATTGGCTTTGTATAAAGTTAAATTTTTGAAACTAACACAATAAAACCAACTATTCAGAGACTACTAGTAGTAAAGCCATCAGGTATGGGATGTGCATGAATTTATTTTTTGTATTTATTTATAAATATATAATCATTGCCAAAGTATTAACATTTATTTATGAATTGAGAATGAATTTTAAGGAATACCTTCAGGAGCCCTCAATGGTCCATTATAGACCCTCTTCTGTTTCTTATTTTTGTATATTCAAATAATCTGCTGTCAGTATTTCGAATATATAGTTTCCTATGAAGACCGTAGACCGAAATCCCCTTTATGGATGATTTCTGTATAACAATTCATTTTTTGACACCAAATACAATGCTTGAATTGGTTATCAATTTTGGATTATACAAAGTTTCCGTTACTACGAGACGACATAAAAAACCTACTGCTACTGATTTATACACCCGACAGGTGACAACAGCCCCAGGACATCGTTTAATCATTCATTTTGTAACCTAGTTGTTTTTTAAAAATATACTCATATTTTTAAGTGCATAAATTGGTCTTTCTAACGGAATGATGATGATCATAATATCTTGGATTCGGACCAAGGTAAGAACAATTTTAAATGTATGGTTATTTATATAAACAATAAACTTAAATATAAATTTCCAATAATAAAGTAAATCAATAAATGTTGGTTCGTACAGCAAAATGGATTAGGACATCATTTTTATTCGCCCTTACAGCTCCTATACTGTTTCTCAATTCCAGTCGGCTCTACAGTCATTGTCCTTTTTCATTCTGCAGACGCCGAGCGCCGTCTGAGCCGTCACCGCTATTTTAGGCACCTCTCTCTCTTCACAAATAGCCCTCCTGAAGACGGAGGTTCAATGTCATACTATTGTAGAACACTCTTGCAAGGACTCGACGCCAGCGGAATTTGCATTCGCACAAAAGCCGATGTGTCTTTTGTTATACAGTACAACTAGGGCCGTTAGACGAGATTTCAGGCCGTACTAAGTACTGAAATTAGGCCTACACTTGAAAGTGTTTCTCATCATTACTACTTTTGGAAAGCAAAAAATATATGTAACACTTAAATTGCTGTACGAATATATCTTACGCACAGGGTTTACACATGAAAGCGTATTTCCATTTACTTTTATGATGTTTGAATATTGTAGATCTTTAGGAAATTAACTGATTTCAATTCAGTTAAACTGGCTAATGAGATAAATAATAATTTTATGGTTTTTGAGGTACACTTCAGAAATTTAAGTTATACAAGTATGCCAAACGTACAACCGAGACAGACGTTGTATCAAACACAATGATAAATTAGCCTTACTCCAATTGCCTATACAGTATTTAGTTATATAAAAACCACTAACGCAGTATTTGTATAAAAGAAGGTAGTAAATAACGCAATTGAACGTCAATTATGCAGCAAGACGAGTAAGTACTGGTACAACAAGTATTTAGACTAAAAATCAGGATGCAACTCCTAAAATAATTTTACTCTATTTATAGGTCTACATTGAACTTAAAAGTACTTTATTATTCTTAATTTTTTTTTATGAACAGTTGCTTTTTTAATAGATTGATGTGTGTATGTATCTACATGATAAAAATCGTAACGATTTTTTTCTTTTACCGGTGTTGTTTTAACCATGTTTAGAACGCCTTATACAGTAAGTATGTATTATGAAAGTACAGGAGAATTCTTATTCTGTGCTCTGTAGTACTGAAATACATTTTTGTTATGAGATCTATGAAAGTGACAAGAGCTTTAAATCAGTATTACATATATAAAATTATACTTATTTATTGATTGTTATTTACTTAATTACTAATACATTATTACATGTTATTTATTGTATGTTATTGTATATATAAATGGTCTAAAATCTTCAATTCAGTTCGGAAAAGTTATTCAGTACGCTGATGACACGACTATTTGTGAGATAGATGGTTCATCACGTGAATTAGAAGTAAAATCATTTATTGATCTGAATCAATGCATTCAACATTTTAGTAAAATGGGCCTGAAAACAAACAATTTAAAGTCAAATTTCATAACATTTTGTCAGCCTCAACACTTTGAACAGAATCAAATTACAGTAATGGTGGATGATGTACTCTTAGAGGAAACGGAGTCCACGAAGTTCCTTGGAATACACCTTGACAAAGGGTTGACTTGGGACGTTCACATTGACAGTGTGTGTGCTAGAGTTAACTCGGGCATTTTTGCTCTGCGTAACCTAGCACAATTCTGCTCCCTGGAAGTCTTAAAACTTGCATATTATGGCTTGATCCATACCCACTTAGCCTATGGTATAAGACTTTGGGGTAGTTGTTCTAAATACAAGCTGGAAAGGGTATTTAGACTTCAAAAAAGAGCTGTCAGAACTATTTTAAAATTAAACGTCAGAGAGTCGTGTCGAGAAGCGTTTAGGGAGCTTAGATTATTGACCCTACCCTGCCTCTATATATTGGAGGTCGCCCCGTACTGCAAGTCAAAGTGCACTTTGACGCGCGGCAGGGATGTTCACTCTTATGAAACTACAGGGAGGAATAATTACAGAACGCAGCGGCATAGAAGCGCAGCTTTCAAGCGTCTGCCATCACAAGTGGGTGTGAACATAATCAATTTGCTCCCTGAACAAATTAAAAATCAAAACCTGAATTTGTTCAAAAGACGTTTAAAATACCTTTTGGTGGAAAGTGCTTTTTATTCAGTTGAAGAATTCTTTCAAAGCCGCTGGGACAATCAGTAAACACCCTATCATGCAATTCTGGTGTCAAGTGTGTGAATGTATGATGCATGTGCAAGATGTATGTATGAATGTGTCCGATTGTGAGTGAGTGTTTTAGGCCAAAAGAAATTTTGACTTTTGCAACACAATTGTTAATTGTATTCATGCAATAAAGAATTTATTTATTTTTTTATTTATTGTTATTATACTACAATAGTGTTAAATTGTAACAGCGACTAAACAAATGTTAATTTGTTGTAATACTGTAGAGTGAACAATTACATGAAAATATAAATTACCTTAATAGTTCAAAACGTTTTATAAGTTTAAAACTAATTGAAAAACAATATTCACAAATAGAAAATTAAAAACTCAGACGGCTGATGGTACTACATACAACTCCTACGACCACAGAGCGATACAAATTAAATTGTATTTCTTACTCTGTGCCTACGACGTGCACTGACAGTATAGTCCCTACCACGGTAACTAGAATAATACGGTAGGGTTCACGCGCATGGTGCGCAGTAAATCTTGGTGTCAATGACGTCACACAGACATATCAGCTGTTTCACCTGTTACACTGAATGTAGTAATAATCAGTAACTGCTTTTCTTAAATCACTATTTTCATTAACCACAAACATAATACCCGTTAATAACTATTATTAATGTTATACAAATACTTTCAATGATAATATTATTAATACGAGTATATTATATTGATGTTTGTTTAACGGTTGGTTAATATTAAAAGATGGCTCCATCGGCTTGTCCAATTAATCCAATTAAAATATGGTCGTTTAGTTTTTATTTGGAAATGTATCAATAAATAACAACTGTCAAGTATTGAAACAGCTGTTTATATTGAGAATAATAAATATAATTCAGTCTTGAATTATTAGAGTTATTATGCTTTTTTTAAATAAAAAAACAGTTCTTTTGTCTTAAAATGTTCTATTTTTATTTAATTTGGCCAAATTTCAGTAATAATAATATAAAATAGTATTATTCTAAGTATTTTTAGTGTTTTAGTAATAGTTATTAACCGGTTAAAGCCTAGTTGTTAATGAAAACAGTGATTTAAGAAAAGCAGTTAATGATTATTACTACATTCAGTTTAACCGATGAACCAGCTGATGTGTCTGTGTGACGTCATTGACACCAAGATTTACTGCGCATCATGCGCGTGAACCCTACCGTATTATTCTAGTTACCGTGGTCCCTACTATATGACAAAAATTGTATGTCGTAGAATAAAGAACGTTGAATTAATTAAGTCTAGAAAGTTAGAAAAAGTGAAAATGAAGTTAACAACAGTTTTCTCCATTACAAATGTTCACGTAGTAGATACATAAAAACAACAATGAGTGTAATAGTCATAGTTTCCAGTAGTGATAAGAGTCAAGAAAATAAAAGTGAAATGTCTCTTTTCAACCACATAACATTAATTTTTTTGGAAAAAATGTACCCTGAGAGAAGCACTTCACAGCGCGATCGATTGAGTTAGTATAGTTGTATTTAAATTAAACGTCAATTTGCATCTGAAACCTAATTGACAGTTTCAGAACGGAATAACTTGTAACAGCAAAAAAACTGAAAAACGTATTACTATATAAAAAAAGCATGACAGCTTTTTAAAAAACAAATGAACGTCGCAAAACACAAATTGATAATAGTAATAAATAAATACAAAATATTATGGTGATCGCTTTCCATAAACCATGATTACTTTCCTCAGAACAGAGAGATTCGCAAGGGTGGCCATATTTGGTAATTATAAAACACTTGTTTTGTGTGACGTTCACTTGATATGCTGATTCAGGTGGCGGTTTTCCTTCGCATTATTCTACTTCGTTAGTGCCATTGCGTGTTTGGTGGTTATAATAATCATGTCGTAAAACTTAAAAGTGACATTTTACAGGCGGAGACCTTTTTAGTGGATCATAAGTTAGTTTTCTAATTGAGTATTTTTATGGTTAAATATATGAGAAACTGTAACTGCTATTCTTCATGATTTTACACTAAAAACCTCATAGTATCAACTTATGGTCAATTTAATAATCATAGTGTTCACTATAACTCATCGATAAACACGAACCGTGCAGTTGATTTATAAAAGCATGTTTTGGCCCGCTGACGGTAAGGGCTGTCGACTTCCCAGCGGTGGGGAATGGCCACCTTACACCCTTGTGTACTCGTGAGTGGGGGGTGGCGAACGGGGACGATCTGATGATCAGAATCCAGCGACCTTCCTCTGACCAACTGCGGTGGCGCCGCTAGGTCAAACTACATAATCAAATTCAACCTTTCGCCAAATCCGCTACCTTATAAGGCGGGGACTGACGACAGGCCATATGGTCGCCCGTTCATTCAGGGTTGACAGCCCTGGGGCGTGTGATTCAGAACCAGCAGGTACACGACTGTGTCGACAGACACGTTCTGGGACCGATAGTGCGGCATGTCTTGAGGTGTAATCACTTATGTTGAACACAAGTTACTGAAAAAGTATCTTATGAAACTAATTAAATATAAAGGGTGTAACAAATAATAAAAATGAAAAGGACATACTATTAATGTAAAATGAACATACGATTTTAATATTTAACTTAAATGGCTAAATCTATATATTATTACAATGTTAATTTGGTATTATTCGTTTTATTACTGATTTAATTTTAATTAATAATACTTAAAGTTTAGAAAATCAAAGATAATTTTGAATGGGCCCATCTTATTAATTTTAATACGTTATCGGAATTTGTTTCATGTTTTTATGCATTTTAAACGTTCACTTTTGAAATAAAATGTCCATCAGTGTTGATGAGTAGTTCACAACTTCAGAATTTTCTCCTCGATTAAAGTTTATTTATTTTTTTATTTTTTAATTCAGTTAATTTTTTTATGCAATACTTTTTGTTTGTGATCACAATTATTTCACAATTCATAACCATTATTTTCAGCGTATATTTATGTGTTAATTTAGTTTTAAATGTATATTCTTACATTGAAATATTAGTATTTGTGCGTTTTATTAATGTTTTTGGTTTCGGAAGTTTGCACAAAATAAGTTTTAAATGTTAGTTTCAATTCAGTTTACTTTAATTGTAGTTAAATTGTAATTAAACAACCAATTAATCTCCACTATCAGTACTATAGCAATTAATTATTTCAATTCAATTAATTAATTGGAGTTGACGATCCAGCTCCGGCAATACAATGGTATGATTCAAACAGGCTTCTGGCGGACCGTTCCGCCAGCCAGTCAACAACTCGTCAAGTTTAATTCCAGAAATTGTTTAAATTAGCAGTTAAATCCTCTTGGACTTACACATCACCACAATGGCAAGGTCCTGCGAACAGATTTAGATTGAAACTTGAAATTTACAAAACACAAGTCATGTCTGTAAAACACGATACCGTCATCAGTGAGTGGCGCCGTCAACCTGTTGCTCACGTTTATCGGAAACCGGTGTTTCCCAGTTTGAGTCATGGTATTGCTATCTGGAGCATGAACGAACATTATCTGCTAAACAAAACCGATTAAATTATATTTTAAAAAAATCTATTTTATAATGGTATAGAACCATTCAATAAGCAATTGGACTACATCAAATAGAAGAAAAAATAAATTCAAAGTTAATTAATTACGGTACTTAAGAGAACATCCTAATATAAAACTGAGGATTTCCCGGAAGACAATTTAATGAAAAATAAATTTACCACCTTTGATACACTGTATTTCGAAATTCTATTTAAACAGGTTGTTTGAAAAGCACCTTAGCTCATTTTGTTATTTTAGACATGTGACATTTGTTTGCGACAGTTTTAATAGATACAAAGGGCTACACAAATAAGGAGTTTCCAAATTTTTTACACGCGGGGGAAAGTGGGTGGGGGTTACTAAAAATGTTCAAATAGCACTTATAGTCTTGTAACGTATCATTTTATGTTATGTCTTGATTAGGTATTAAAAAACACGTGCATAATATATAGAATAATTAATAACATTCAAACGCCCTGTCTATATAATCATTAGAATATTGATAAATTTTATTAGAATTTATTTAATTATTATTACCGCATACGATTATACTTTTTAATTTTTTTATAACAAACAATTGAATTTACTTTGTAGGTGTATGCACGATGTAGGCAAACTTGCAAGTTATAATCAGTACATGTAAATAAATATAAAAAACTGTTTTTCAATCGTATTCACCAACTATTATCTTTAGTCTATAATTTTAAATATTAATCTCATATTTAATTGAAAGTAATACAGGCATATCGGTGGTAAACCTTTATTTAAAGAATGATAAAATATAGTTAACCCTTAACTACCATGGTGGAGTCTTTTTAGACCCCCAACAGTTTTTAATTTAATTCTTCATCAATTAAGCGCTAAGATAACGTATCCTAGTTCTAACTATTCCTGTTGGATGTTTGCAGTGATAAATGAACGCCATAGCTTTTATTTTTATATTTTAGTTTAGGAGTTATTTAGCCTTGGGGTCCCAATAGACCCCATCATGGTATTAGTGTTGGCGTTTTCTCAAGGTTTTTTGAAGGGCTAATTTTGCATTGCTCCGTTACCTAATTTACCAATTGGCTTTTTCTTTATTTTTAGCTGGAAGAGACACTCTTTAAAAACAGGGGTTTTGTCAAAACAAAAAATTTAGAATAAGTTTTGAATTTTTAATAAAATAATCAAAACTATATGTTCTGAAAAGTATAAAACATGCAGTGAAAATAAACATTAATTTTTATAAAATCATAATAAAGTGTAAAATTGTATTTTATACTCTCAACATAATCTTTGATAACTACTCTACATCATAATAAATATGTTATAAAAAAATCGTTCATTTATTTTCTTTCCATTAATTTGAAATTTGGGGTCTTTAAAGACCCCACCATGGTATGAGTGTTACTAAAATACACCATGGTAATTAAGGGTTAAAATAGCAAATTATTTTCAGCAATTAGTAATTTTAGTTTCTGCCAACGTTAAAACAACAATTAGGTATACCCCTATTGTTGTTTTAGAGAAATTGTGTTACTAGTACATTTCAAACAAAAAGGCAATGTTTTAATCGGTGTAAGAAAAAAAAACATAAAATCTATTTTTATCAATGACAAGGTTTAAAATAAATAAACCTAATTGAACTTCAGAATTCGTTCGCATTAATTTTAAAATTACAGAATGCTTACAATAAAAAAAAATCGCCATGAAAATCGTTTATTTAACTAGTTTCGTCGTTCTGAACCATTACGGCTACCATAATAGTTAATAAAAAAAGTTAAAGAACGTATTACGTGTATGAGGATATCCTATCATGACGTGTCATGTATCCACCTTTAAATCTATTGTTCATGTTGTTAAGTATTATAATAATAATAAGCAGTGGGCTTGTAAAGTATTGAACATCGCAAGGTCACTGGTAGAAGGCGGCGTGTTATCACTTGAACGTGGAATGTGTGGAATGTGGTGATAACAGCTGTCAGCTGTGTGTATATACTGCATACCTATGACTACACAAAGTCCCATAACACAACCGGTCCTACAATAGGTGTTTTTTCTTCTTCTAATAATCATTTCGCTGGCGTTTCTGTTGGAACTAGAAATGACGATACAGTTCTACAACAGTGTTTACTTAAACTTTCAAGAAAACATTCATAAAACTTATACACGCGAACTATTACTTTCATTTTACTGTATGTATATATCGAATTATTGGCACAGATTACTAATATCATCTGCTATCGGTGTTATTTATCTATAAACTGACAGATCTATTAAAAGAAAACTTCCTCATTTCCTCTCACATCCATTTGACGTGATTCGTTTATTTAAACATTTAATTTAATAATTGTACTTCTGTGTACTAGTGAAAGATAATAACTAATAAAGAAACTATCTTTAGGTGCACCCCTAAATATTAGGAGTACGTTAGCAAAGCAATAATATGATTTTCGTTGGTAAAATAATTTCACACGACTGGATCTTTACACGAAAAAATCGTAAAAAGGCGCTTTTATCAAATATTAATATAATTAGGCAGTCTAACATACTACCTATATACATAAAAAATCGACTCAACAAAATTCACAAAATCTATTTAAACAAAATAGATTAAAATAAATTTTAACAGACGTCGCAAAAATTCTACTTAGTACTCAACCAACAATACTACATAGACTAAGTCAAATTTCATTACCGTACGCCTTAACTTTTTACGGGGAAAGCATTTACTTTACACATACCGGGCGTTCAAAAAGTCTGGAAACCCCTTAATATTTATTAGCCTATATTAATAAACACAGAACAATGAAACTCTAGGATTACGTTCTCACTGTAGTTACTGACCTCTTGGCCATCTTAACTCTCCTTTTTCGCTTTTGGGGAACGTCACGTGGAGGAAATCTGAAAAATCTTAAATTAAGCATAGGTCGAAATATATCTCATTTTAAATGTCATTGTTAGAGAAACACATTGCCGCAACCTCAACTGAAAAAGGACTATTCGTTTGGAAATAGCAGCCTCTCAAAATTCCAATTGCTAAACTTTGAGAGGCTGCTATTTCCAAACGAATAGCCCTTTTTCAGTCAAGTCGCGGCAATGTGTTTCTCTAACAATGACATTTAAAATGAGGTATAACTCGACCTGTGCTTAATTTAGGATTTTTCAGATTTCCTCCACAGGACGTCCCCCCAAAGCGAAAAAGGAGAGTTAAGATGGCTAAGAGGTCAGTAACTACAGTGAGGACATAACCCTATAGTTTCATTGTTCTGTGTTTATTAATATTATATGGTAAATATTAAGGGAGTTCCAGACTGTTGGAGTATATAACAAGTACTCAGACCTGGTATATGACAAAACAAGCTTAAACACCGTTACATACGATTCCCATTAAATACAAAAGGGTAAATTCCAAAAGACCACAAAAGCGTTGCGTAGTGTTTTTAAAACCCTGTTAACCTAAATGAACAAGTATCAGTGTTCAATCTTATCCGAAATCCTTCAGGGAAAGGCCGTAGTGGGCGAGCGGTCCGGTGTTTACACGACTATCCACTTCCCCGGGGCCGTGTTTTCGCCACTACAGACAGCCAATGAGGAAGTGTTGAGCCCCGCCCAACTACAACCACGATTGGCCACAATATACCGTACCTGTTCCGGATATATATTAAACCATCTTTGGATTTCATATATTAAAATTATAACTGTCGTTACAACTTATGACATTCATTTCAGAACAGCTCTAAGGTCTTCACTAGTTATTTTCAAGTAAAACATACCCTATATCTGGTGGTAGGTGTATTAAATACTGCTCTCAGAGTTAAACACTGTCTGTAGAATCAAGACAATTGACCGCTAATAAGGTCCTCGTGAGGGCGATTTGTCTATTCGGTGAATTAGTTCATGTTTGATTACCACAGGTGGCGCCAGCGGTCTCCCCCACCGTCTCTCTCCAGAACATTCTGAGGTTACTAATAGCTGCGCTAATAGTACGCCAAACAGTAATCCTAGCACTTATTTCTAACCGATCACCGTTAGATAGGAGTAGAGGTGCGCGTCTGTAGAAAATACATCGCATTGGACTGTTTGCTAAGCCAATGATCTAAATCATCAACCGTCATAGCATATATACCCACTACGTACCCCTAATAATCAACAGTTGGGCAAGGCCATTACCACAACACATACAAAACAGTTTAGTACATATATTAGTTCCCATACATCGTCAAAAATTATTTCGTGTCAACACGTCTTCAAATAAAATTAAAGATTCGACAATATTCCAATCGGGGACACAAAGAATCCATTCATTAATTGCGCATTGGTAAAACTGGACTGGCCCAATTAATTTGCGTGTTCAGTGGCGCCGAACTCCCCATTACCAACTACTGTCACACGTGTCACTTCCGTGGCGCCAGCCCATCGAGCATCAATGGCATTGGATGTCCATCGGCGACCCGCGCCCGCCCGCGCTCCAGTTACCGCCAGCACGCTATTCATACCGTCAAATCAAATTGGCCTCTTTCCTCACAACAGAATCACATTCGGCGAGTCACAGTAAGCCATTAGTTAAATGTTGACTAAAGTCAAACGCGTTTTTAATCGACGTAACAACAACAACAATCTTAGTTGATTATTTTTTTTTCATATATATATATATATATATATATATATATATATATATATATATTGTAGCCTTAATGAAGCTACTATTTATTTTTGATATGTTGAACAACTTAAATGAGAGATTTAAATAAAAATTCTTCAATGATAAAAAGTTTCTTTATTTTTTTTTATTAAAATAAAATTGGATTTCTTATCTAAATAATAATAAAAACGAAAATAAAAGATCCTTCTTTATTTAAAATCAAAACAAATCAAATATCTTCAGACCAGAACCTTTTTTATTAATTAATTCTTAATTCAAAAATTTAGAAAATTGAAAATATCTCAAAATTGAAAATTGAAATTGAAATCAAATTGAAAATCAAAATCAAAGTTGCAAATCAAAATTGCCTCCGGGAGATCTGAAAAGAAATAAATAACCAGCTTTTAGTGACTTGAAACATTTTCCTTTTTTACAAAATTTTTTAAATAGAAAACAAAGCACTCTCAGAACTGTCACTAGAAGAGTGACTACAAACAGGAAACAAGTTTTAACCGCGCATGCTTGGTGGATCTTACCCTATCTACTAAAACCCTACTGAAAAACCTAACTAGAGAAAACTTGTAAAATTACTTACGTAGCTGTCCTGGAGGTTTTAACCCACAACGTGACCACAAACAAAGCGCGACATACGCTCACTCACTCACTAGCGACAAGGAAAATTGCCGATCCGGAAAACAAGACTCCGAACGGTTAAAATCGCCGTGAAGAACAAACGTGGTCACTCGCCAAAAGATTACTTAAAACTGCCCGAACGCCCGCAAACCTTCCACCAACGGACTTACCCCCTCCTTACTCTAGAAGCTAAATCAACCAATAAGAACCCTCTAAACCAGGACAACCGAACAAGTAAGGCTCACCAAACATGTTGACTTCAGAAAACATGTCGCATGAAATTGACAGGAAATTAACAACGTGAATATACTGGTTATTTAGCTAATTTAAATGGGAAAAAACTACTTTTTTATTTGAAAGGGGAAGATTCTGAATTTTTCTCAAAACTTGGAGAATTTATATTGAAAACTTTTGGTAAAAGAACCAAACACCTAAATCTCTCAGTTCTTACAATATTTAACATTTTCTAGACACAATTCTCTAAAATCATTATAATGAGACAATTAACAATTGTTACAATATATATATATATATATATATATATATATATATATATATATATATATATAATTTAATAAAACTAATCTGCAATATTTTAGATGTTACGAAAATGTTTTAAAAAGAACGCAGAAATTGTTAATTAGTGTATTTTTTCAGCAGCAGATATAAAATAAAATGTCCTCTCTTTAAACGAATTAAGAAACTCGTTTTCACACTTAACTATATTTTCATAATTAATTTTAATCCTGCCGAAAATTATGTTTTTCTCTAAACAAAATGTTTACCTCCATCCATATAAATAGGATTTTGTAGCTATATGACGGCAAAGGTACGTTAACCTTATTATTTGTCATATATATATATCAGCTGCTCAGGAGGCTTTAACAAGGAATAAATTTAAAACCCAAATTAAAAAATTAATATTACTTAAGACAATTCCGTTACTAAAATTAATTTCCGTTGTTCATAATTTTTGTTTTTAATTGACGTATTTTTCACGCTAACACAAATCCCAAAACAATTTTTGTCTATTGACAGTTAATTATTTATTGAAATATGAAATGAAGAAAAACCGCGGTGAATCGCGATTAGCAACTATATGCTTGATCGTTATACACGGCAACTTTTAACAGCAAAAGACGAATTTGCTTATATGATCGCCGAATTTAACGCAATTCTTGACTACTCATACGAATCCTTAAACAACTCCTTAAACTTAAAGAGTTCTTGTAAAAAAAGTTAGGTTCGTGAAAAGTGTTTATAAGGGTTACTAAAAACTTAAAATTCGTTTTAAGCGTAAAAAAAATTAACCCTTTTAGTGGCAGACTATATTTTGGTATACTTGCGAAAAATACCAACCCATTGTCATAAAGGGTGCGCGAAGAGTGCCAGGCCACTTTTGGCCATTTTGACAACTTTTGTTAAAATATTCCTAGCTCTTATTTTTTATTGGAAATTAGCAATTGGGGTCTTGTCACTGTCAGTGCCACTGTACTCACCCGCCCACCCATACACGCACAGTGGTACTGACCCACCCATACACGTACAGTGGTATTGACGCACCCGCCCACCCATACACGCACAATGGTACTGACCCACCTACCTACCCATACACGCACAGTGGTATTGACCCACACGCCCACCCATACACATACAGTTGTATTGTATGGGTGGGGCGGTGAGAGTTTGTAAGAATATGCTTGTTGTAAATAAAATATAATATTGAGTTGTTGACAAAAGTTTAAAACAATTTTCCATTTTTCAAAAATATTCAAAACAATTGTTTTTCAAGTTTAAATGTTCATAACTATCTTTTGTACAGGCTAAACCACAAAATAAAAATATATAGACTAATCTACAACTAATTGTGTAAGTACACACACAGAAAATAAAACATTTATATTGAACGATCGAACCCAGAAGGTAGAAGACCCCTTGGCAGGCTAAGAGATGGAGAGAACAGGTCCTCAAAGATATTCACAAATTGGGGACTACACCTGAGGCAGCAAAGAACAGAGCAGAATGGAGAGGCATTGTTTGGCGAGGCCAAAAACCAACTGGGGTTTCAAATGCCCAAGGTAAGGTACCTTCAAAAACATAGAAATTAACATTTTTGAAAGATCTTGTACTCTTCCAAATGTTAAAAACGTAACATTTTACAATTGTTGGCATGTGTCTTTAGAAATGTTTACTTGTATACTGTCTTATCTTCAATGATACAAATAGTATATAGAAACAATATAAAAATAATGTTACACTATAAAAAAATATTAACAATATATACATTTACAAAATAGTTTAGTTTATGAACACTTGTCTTTGCCGAAGCATAAAACTTGTGCTTCCATTTTTACATTTGATAAAAAAAAAAAATAATAACCAGTGCTTACAACTACCACTATTTACAACTAAAATTACATACAAACTAAATAAAAACACAATAAAAACAACTAATTTCAATGTAAGATGTAATAAATCACAACTAAGAATCAGCATAATACAAACGGCCACAAGAAGTAAACAAAGAAGACAAACTCTGAAGATATTCAGCTGTCATGACAACGACTAATTTAGTAACAAATTGTTTTTGCTAATTGCTATATTGTCTTCAATCACTATTTCAAGTTTGAAAGCATTCGGTCGACAAACAAAATTAAAATTATAATAAAAACATGACATGCGCCCGTCTGCAGTTTTAGAGGGGCCGAGGGGCGTGCGCTCGCGGCGTACGTTGGCGCTAAAGGGTTTTAATACTTTTTTTATATAGCACGTTTTATTACAAATGTGTTTTTTTATTTATTATTGTTTTTTTATCGCGTGTTTTCATATACCAAGGAAGCCGTGTTTCTCGCGCGGTGGAGTGATCTCAATATAGTCAAAATAATTAATTACACACCAGTTTGAAACAGCAAATGTTTTTGTGAGTAGAGACTGCATAATTATTGAAAAGTCATGACATAATTATATAAAAGTACTCATGCATAATTTTTTTACAGTACTTGAATTACAAGTAGGCTACCACGTTGTCACAAATGCCATTCACACGCATACGATAATACAAGAGATAATTACATTAATTTTTTCAATTACAATATTAACCAGGCCTTCCCCAACTACTAAGGGATTTGTACAGAGTAATCTAACAATATATTGAAATATTCCAGGACTCTCCGTGATTTGTGTGCAAAGGAATAAGACCGTACTTGATAAAATCAATGGGTAAAATAATCTTTGCAGTAAAAATCATTCTCGGGTTACATCTCGGACTATTTTTATTCCCGTGTAACTTGAACCGTCCCGAGAAGGATGCAACTCTAAACAAACTACAACCGGTTTCCACAGTCCGCTGCACTGCGGTGGATGCAGTGAACAACGTTGGGACAGATCGACTGAGGCGAGCGAGGAAAGTACAAAGGCGACCTTCACGGTGCTCACACTCGCTGTCGACTGTACAGTGACAGTTACAACCGGCTCACAGTGAAAAACTCTTTTCAAACTATCGCACATCAACATGTTTACAAGAAAGAGATAAGTTAGAATTGAGATAAATCTCACAGAAGAAAAAGTAATTGAGGCCGCTTTCTTATAGCAGAAGTGAAGTACTCCGAGTCAATTTTTTATTTGTTTGTCCTTCAGGATTTGGAGAGGAATAAGGGAATGACTGACAACGGTGCCAGCACTGCCAGCTACAGATGTTCAATCACCAATGTACGTGTACAAGTTGTAAGGGTGGGTCCAATGTACGTGTAAATGTTGGATAACTGAAGAACTACCCCTGCTAGACACCTCAAATATCTATAATTAGACACCCGGCCATAAGCATACTATTGGATACGACCTCTGTTTCTTTTTCTTCTCTGTGGATAAATCAATTGGTACTTAAAAATATTCATGTTGGCGTCATAAACGTAACAATTATTATTCATTTCTAAAACGCCGATCGTAGAGATGTGGGCGAATATGAGAGTTGAATGAGTGCGATGAGTGTATATGAACGGTGTAGTCATTGTTACTATCTGAGGTAGACTTAGATCAGAAAGGGCTATTTATTAATAGCCCAATAGCCAGGGCAACTATGGGACCTACAGCTTTTCGTGGAATCCTAACCACACAGTGTTGGTCTGATTTTCAGCTAACTGACAAGTATGACACTCAGTTCTCTTCCCTACACAACATCTGCTGAACCTTGACTACCATCAGATAAGATAAAATTCTATCAAAAGAGCATTATACGAAAAAAAGAAACAACAAAGAAACAGTGTTAATGTACATCTAAACCATGTTTATTACGTACAGTACTACTGAATCGAGCTTAGATTGACTGTGACAAATATGTATCACGAGAGATATGGAAGAGAGATGAGAAAATTCACAATTTGCTTACGATTATTGCCACAGGTCGTTCAACCGTGTAACGACTGTTGTAAACAGACAAGTTGCCTGGCCTCGTTACCGTCCACCTACTCGTGTCACCACGCGTCTACAACTCACGTGAAAATGTCGTACGACTAAACATGCACTGCTACTCTCTTAATACTTTCCATGTTAGATGCATTGCACAATATAATTGTACATTGCACACGACTTCATTACCATGATTAGCATTCTGAAATGTCACCCAAGTTTCAACGTTGGTTTACTAAGGCTTCCAGTGACCAAACGCAAAACTAAGAAGACCGACTGAGAATTGACAATATGAACGTTCTTTTGTAGGAAAGTTCTTGATTACTTTTTTCAATCTCCGCTGGGTTCTGATGTTTCAATTCAATCCAAATTTTCAAATATATAAAGAGACAACGTTTTGCTTGTCCTTTTTAATCTCCTTCAATAGTATGCTACTCATCAACTTGTAATGTATACAGTATCGCAGTCTACCAATGTGACCGTTTTATTGTGTGAGAACGTTCTGCTTGGTTACACTTTTTAATCTCCGTTCTATTGTGATGCTTCAATAGTATGCTACTCATCAACTTGTAATGTATACAGTATCGCAGTCTACCAATGTGACCGTTTTATTGTGTGAGAACGTTCTGCTTGGTTACACTTTTTAATCTCCGTTCTATTGTGATGCTTCAATAGTATGCTACTCATCAACTTGTAATGTATACAGTATCGCAGTCTACCAATGTGACCGTTTTATTGTGTGAGAACGTTCTGCTTGGTTACACTTTTTAATCTCCGTTCTATTGTGATGCTTCAATAGTATGCTACTCATCAACTTGTAATGTATACAGTATCGCAGTCTACCAATGTGACCGTTTTATTGTGTGAGAACGTTCTGCTTGGTTACACTTTTTAATCTCCGTTCTATTGTGATGCTTCAATAGTATGCTACTCATCAACTTGTAATGTATACAGTATCGCAGTCTATCAATGTGACCGTTTTATTGTGTGAGAACGTTCTGCTTGGTTACACTTTTTAATCTCCGTTCTATTGTGATGCTTCAATAGTATGCTACTCATCAACTTGTAATGTATACAGTATCGCAGTCTACCAATGTGACCGTTTTATTGTGTGAGAACGTTCTGCTTGGTTACACTTTTTAATCTCCGTTCTATTGTGATGCTTCAATAGTATGCTACTCATCAACTTGTAATGTATACAGTATCGCAGTCTATCAATGTGACCGTTTTATTGTGTGAGAACGTTCTGCTTGGTTACACTTTTTAATCTCCGTTCTATTGTGATGCTTCAATAGTATGCTACTCATCAACTTGTAATGTATACAGTATCGCAGTCTACCAATCTGACTGTTCTATTGTTAGAAATCGTTCTCCTTTATTACACTTATTAATCTCTGCTTTAAGTCAAAGTATCTCGTTGATTACCCAATGTAGGCACAGCAATCAGGACTTGTTTGCCTACTGTTTGCAGAACACTCCATTGATGAATTTCTTAGATAAATAACCACGTACTTTTAACCATATAACACACCACTGAGGCACTATCAAAGACAACGGATAACAATTTGTCAAGTGCTGGGGAGAAAGTAGAGAGCGCTGATAAAGAGGGTTTTTGTCCTCAGTAGCGAAGTCGGTACAATAGAAGCGGCGGTTCTGAGGGTTGAAAAGAGTCATGCAAATATTATCACGGTCTAGGAAGTGCAAAAACCGAGCCAGACTGCTCAAGGGCTTTTGAATTGTTCAAACAGACGAGTGGGACTTTGAGGGAACTAAAAGTGAGACTGCCGCATTACTTCGCTGAGCGATAATATCGCAGGCTAGTAGGGATGGCAAATATTTTAAACACATCGATATATCGAACTATCGCAAACCAAATATCGATCTAACGATAGTATCGTTATAAAAATATCGATATATCGGGTAACCGATGTATCGAATTATAATTGATTTATCTGCATAAAATTATGCACTATCTCTTATTTAGTGACCAAAAAATACACTGATGTTTTGCTGTCACTATTTGATGCCTACTGAACGTAAAAAGTAAATACATTTCTATACACGAAACAGGTTGTGGTCTGTGGAGTTGAATGAAAAAATTCAAAATAAGAATAGTTATAGCTTTAATTAATATGTTAATTACAAAAAATAAATGTAATAACATTGTTATTTTTGTTTTTAACGTTTAAAAATGGAATTGGGTTTCTTATAAACACTAATAATTCAACAAATTAATTCACTAAACCTACTTTCAATACTTGTCAGATAAACCATTTAAAAACAAAAGTTTGGAAATCAATTTTCCACTTTGTCTGTTTCGTTTTTCCGTACTAAATAAAGTTACTTTATTATTTCAACGCGTGTTTTGAACGCTTAATAGGCAATTTTAATGTGTTTTTTAATTGAGTTGTTTTTTAGTAGAGAGTAGAGTATAGCGTTTATTTTTAGTGATATGATATATCGGACCAAAATATCGATACTATTACATCGATATATCGAAACATACATATCGATATATCGTTGCCGTAACTATAGGCTTGTAGTCGTGAAGTCAACGAGTGACTTGCTGGCGGATTAACAAGATAGCTCCACTCCAGGTGGTGAACAATCAAACTATATGTTTTATTTAAATGATTTTTAACCATTCGGCAAATAATGGATAACACAGAATGTGCCTTCATATTGATTTACCAGTATGTGAATGTTTGTACCATTTTAACTAGTGTGGTTACTATGTAAGCACTTACTTGAAAATAAGTGAAAAATTACTTTATGTTTCATAATCACAAGTAACTTATAATATCGGTTTTTTTAAAAATAAAATCACCTATATGAATATGTAAATTAACCTTTTGTAAAATATATATCACGTTTTAACTGCATGTAATTGTAACTTTTTTCAAACCTTACCCCAGGAGTCACGTTCTAAATGGAAGAAAATCGACCACTTACCTGAAAAGAAAAAAAAAACAACAAATTAATGACAACAGAACGAACATTCAAAGAAAAACAATGCAGTAATTGATTCAGACACAACATGATAAAAACCTTTTCTAACCTTTTCTAGAGTACTGTTCATCTTCACTCATCAACTCATTCGCCCCTCATATTCACCTACACCTGCGATCGTCAACTTTATAATTGACAAGCACAACAAGGTAATTTTAGCAAGCGTAGGATTATGTACGTTTGTAACCAGACTTTATGTATGCAGAAGTGTATGCGTGGTGAAGACAGTCTATCCCACACAAAAATAAACAGCCGGTCAACAAGCAGCACAAATTGGGCCACGCGTTTGTCTGCAAATTTAGTGGACATTGTTTAGTGTCTTCTTGCAGACGCGCACGGGCACACACAAGATAAGTTGTCTCCTAGATGCGAATAGCGCAGCTCTACTATAAATACACACCGCTGGGGCACCAATAGCTCGGTCATGATACTGACAGCTAGCTCTAAATCGTTCACGACACGTCGTTTAATATGTTTACAACGTCCTTTGTCAAAAGAAAAATATTTACGTCCCGTTTACGACGCCTTGGGTCAGTTCAACATCGCGTATTGTTTTTTTCTGAACGAATTTCGTAACGAATTTACTTCATTCATGTTCTGGCCAATATACAAAGGCCGACTAGAAAACGTCATTTTCAACGCACTTGTGCGTGTGAGATGGGGAAATACTTTTGCCCCACTGTGTAATTACCGTACATTTAAAAGTTGTCATGGCAACCAGAGCGATAGGCCGCGTAGTGACAGGGCATAAGCAAGCCCCGCCCATTTTACATCATTAGCAGCAATAACCATTAATTGGTTTATTTAACACCGATGAACCAAGCTTAGATGAAATTAAATTAAGTCAATACTCGGTATTCAAACGACAATTACTAATAGCAATAACACAATGAATAGTAATGTGAACAATAAATAGTATTTAAACAAACATGTATAGTTCGTTAGTTATTGTTTCAACTAAACTCTGTTAAGGAAGTTGAATACTTGACGGCACAAGTTAGTCACACCCGTGAAGTAAGGCAGCTCAGCGGTGAAACGATTCTCCTGACGCTGGAACCCCTATTTGATCTAAATATAACGCGCAGGTAATTTTCTACCCGGCCCAATTATAGTGAAAATTTAACGATGTTATATTTTCGGCCTCGACGGTTAACTTTCAAACCATTAGTTGCACCCAAATGTGGTTTCAACAGGTGTTGTACCTCTTGACATTACTTATAACTTAAAAGAGAAAAACATGCAAGACATTTGGCTTATCCTATTGTGGTATTCTGTGTGTTACGTCAATGTATGTATATATTTATAAAATCTGCCACGCAACCTGCAAAGATTCAATCCAGGTGAAACGTGTGGTCTTGTGATTAGTCGAAGCCACAAGGGATGGGGTAGTGCACAGAAGTGTAAAACAGGCTTAAGATGGAGCAGGCTAACTTGTTTTGTTCGCAACTTTCCGAGTGGAAAGCTCGAAGTAACTGTAGTTTACTAATTAGGTCTCTGTAAATACTCTCTCAGTTCATTGTTACAACCCTAACGAGACGTTAGCCAGAAGTTCCCGTACAAAATGTATACGTTTTCTCTCTCTATTATTGCATAATAATATTGCTATTGTAACTTGTATAGTTACTTTAGACGATATTTTTCATTACTATCTAATCAACACAATTCGACCAGAAGCAATCATTCTAATATCTAAAATTGAAGTTTAATCGATAACTTGTTGGGATACTTAGTCGATATGTTTCCCTAGAATCTAATCAATGTAAATCAAATAAAAATTCTTCTTCTGTAACAATACATAATACTGCATAAAGACGCCATAAAACTAGATATGTTACTGCTAGACTTGAACCATAACTTGGATTTATTTTAATAATTGTATAAACCATACATTTAAATAAAATTGTCAGAATCAAAAACCCTGACACCAGTATCACCCTGTAATTGTATCAGAAGCAAGATATTTAGCTAACCCTATTTAATAGTTTAATATGTTATGTATTTATTTTATGTTAGGGTATAAACTATATTCAGAATGACTTGTCAATATATAGATGCAATTATGACTTTGTCAATGCTGTAAAGTTTGATGGCAATAAAGGATTATTCTTATTATTATCATTATTATTATTATTATTAATCATTCTAATAACTAATTGAGGTTTCGTCAATAACTTGTCACGATACTTTTGTCGATATTTTCACTAGAATCTAAGCATTATAAATTCGATCACAAGCAATCATTGAAATTTCTTCCAAACTTGTTTCGACACTTTTGTCGATATTTTCACTAGAATCGAATCCATATAATTAAACCGAAAGCAATAATTTACATATCTAATTGAAATGTCATCGAAACTTGGTGTGATGCTTTTTTCTATCAATTATTACGTTGAAGTTTCATTATTGAACTTATTTTTCTCATCTCCTTTGCC
Organism: Stictocephala bisonia; assembly: GCA_035578905.1. Lineage (NCBI taxonomy): Eukaryota > Metazoa > Arthropoda > Insecta > Hemiptera > Membracidae > Stictocephala > Stictocephala bisonia. Next base: position 241,151 of record JAQJVL010000559.1, on the reverse strand, counting down.
TTTCTACAGGCCAGTGGGATGTTTACTTGGTTTATTTCAACTTTGGCATGGAAGAAATGTCCAATCCTATCTGACCAAGTTTAGTCGGGTCTCCCGTAACTTGAACCCGACATCCAGAATTGACGTCAGTAGTGAAAGGCTTAATAAAACTGTAATTGATTGTTTTTAACTTTAAAACAATTTTATTTCATGACTATTTTAGTGAAACAATTAACAGTGATTAAACAGGTCAGTGGGCTGTTTACCTTCGTAGAATTCATAGTTGCCATGCAGAGAAACAATAAATTTGCTTTGCTAACTAACCGACTACTTTTACAATCACAAAATTAGTCAGAACAACTTTTTTCTAGTCAGAATTAAGTTATAATCCAACAAAAGGTGAAAGCTGTTTATAGGCTCTGGACAAAAAGAGTGGATTAGAAACGTGTAAAAAGGTAAGTACACAGGTAAAAAGTAGTTATTGAAAAGAAATTACAGTTTACATGGAATATTAAAACATTCTCTCTTAGCTTTCTAGAAAAAATCGACTCAAACCATACAAAATAAATATAAAAACTGGTCAATATAAATCCAATACCACTGTTCGTGTATGGAAGGGCGGGTGTAAGTAAGAAGGAGTGAACAACACCAAAATCAGCAAAATCGTTGTAATATTTGTACGAATAAAAGCTATTCGGATTTTGTAAAAACTCAAAGTTCTAAGCCCCCGTGGGTTGGTCTGTACTAGTTGGAATTCAGTACTATGCTCGGCTTATAATACACGCATACATTACGTGAATCGTTTCGGTCTGAGGATGGTGGTAAACGTGGTTTAGCGGAGGCTGACTCCACGACTCCTGGACGGCGTGTTCCAGCGATAACATTCCTATTGTGAAGTTGAGTGGTTCGGATTCCACGTGAAGCTGTGTCCCTTAGTTGCCCTGGCTGTTGGGTTACAGTCGACATTAGTTAGTAACAATGACACTCAACACACTCTTTCACCCCTCATATTTGTTCATATCTCTGCAATCGGAATCTTAATAATGAATGAATAATAAGTTTGAATTGATTGTTTAAAGCAATACAATAAGTTATTAATATCCAAAAGTACAAATTACTTATTTTTATTAATTTTATTTTTTTTATCACCAGTAAAACTTGTTGCCAGATGATTGCTGAGAAAATATCCAACAAAAACGTATTGGGGCTTTATTAAAAATCAGTAACTCAGTGTACAATATTGTTTCATTTCTATTTTTACTTTCTAATCCTACTAAACGACAAAAAAAATAATAATAATAATAATAAAATAAAAGCGTTGTTTAAACATGAGTTCACAGTCGACGACTAAATTTAAAACCACTGATCAAAATAACTGACAACATTAAAAAACTATTCGCGATTGGTCAATAACACAACAGAAACAAACAGAAGTCCGTCTGCTCTTCAAAATAAGGACACATATTTTACTACACAGTCTTAGCAACAGCCACTTCAAAATGACGTACAACAGTCGTACAGTAGTTGTAAGTGAATTAACTCCTCCTAACTCTAACTAATTAGACAGGGTTTAATAACTTACACCGAGGCCTTGCAGCAGACGAATGCATTGAGGTTAACAGGTTTAGCAACTCTGCAGCCCATATATCCCCCCTCCCTCTACTACTGTCAAAGTAAATAATACTATCTACAAATCTTACGTAGGAAAAATGTGCCACACTTATCTACTACAAGGAAGAGGATAGATTTCTCATGGACTTATTTTTAGATATTATTACTTATTCATCTGACAGGATACATTCATACATTCGACGACTCAGTTAACTATAAAAAGACTTGCTTAACTTAATTGTTGTAAAAGTTCTTTCGTGTTATTTTAGAAGAATTCTTGGAAAGAAAAAATTAGTTAAATTGTAAAACCAACCACATAGATTTGATAAAAAATTGGGTAAATTGTAAAACCAACCACATAGATTTGATAAAAAATTAGGTAAGTAGTATTATATCAGCACGACAGTGACGAGTCTTCAATATACAGTACATACTAAACTAAAAACATTTATCGTAGCACCAACTGTACATACTCCAATTTTATTTACTTTAGTCAACGTAAATAAACAATGAAAAACGCTTGTATTTAAATGCCTTGTGATGTTATTTTGCGACATCCGAGGTCTCAACATAAAATCTACTCTTTTAACGAATATACAAACTTTAATCATAACTTGATTTTTTTCCTAATGACGAACTCTTCTACAGCGGATAATTTCATATATTGACATTCAATAAAAAGATCTGATACATCTGTCCACTAAAATTACATCCAATTGTATGTTTTACTCCGGGGTTGTCTGCAACATGAAACTACACTTATTTTCCACAATAACATAAAGTTGTCTATCAACAAGCTGTATGTTCCACAATGAAGGTGGAAATGAAGGGTTATTTGAGGAACAATACAGCAGCAATTAAGGCAAAGGTTTATTTTTACGCCAGCAATTAAAATGAATGTGGTAATTATATAGAACCAGGGCCTTGTCAATTTTTTGCTGAACATTTGTTTCCTACTAGATAAATAGTTAAGAAACAAGAATATTGTGTTTTTTCCAGCGTAAAAGCCGGAAAAATGACGAAAATGAGACAAAATGAAAAAATACGATTTTCTTCTTAAATATATTGATGCGGGTACTCAAATTACGCGGAATTTTTCCCTGATCACGGATATCACGAGGGGTTTTTATTAAGCACGCAATCAAACCACTATTAAGCACGTTAGTACCTATTTCAGTATGGTTACGTTCTGTTATGATATGGCTAGCTTGGGTATTGATAGGTTAAGTTTGATTAGGTTATATTAGGTTTGTTTGTGTTATCTTTGGTTTGGTTAGGTTGGTAGGTTTTTTAGGTCAAGTTAGGTTAGGTAAACCTATGAACTTTGAAGGGTTTTAACATTGATTTTATACACAAATAGATTTCCCATCCAATGTTAAATTTTGAGTCAAAAAATATCAGCTGTTTTTGTGGTCCATTGTGGAGCGCTAGTGTAGCTCCATGTAAATGTAATACAGTTTAAAACAGCTGTGGTTGCGGGCCACACTAACTAACAAAATTACTGCCACAAATATTCCTATTAGATGGTTTATCTATTGCAGGTGTATATAATCAAGGGTTTTAACAAACTATGCTACAAACCAATTAATAATACTATTTCCAACATAAGCTAATCAAACGTAACATAGTCTAACCTAACTTAACATAACCTATCAATGGTCAACATAGCCCTATCCTAACAGAACGTAAACTCACTGAAATCACCACATGTCAGGCGCTAACGTGCTTAATAATAGTTCGCTTGTAAAGACTTCTTGATATTCGCAATCAGAGGGAAATTCCACAAATTCTGAATAGGTACTCACATATTTACGAAAGAATATATTTTTCTGTTTTTCCTCAGGTATGTAATTTTTCCGGTTTTCCGCTTAGAAAAAAAAACTATTATATTCTTGTTTCTTAGCTATATATCTACTTTGAAAAAAAGTTCAGGCGAAAAATGTAAAAGGCCTGTGTTCTATACCCTGAATGTTCCACTAGTATGTCTTTGATATTCAAAAATCCTTTTTTTAAACTTAGCTTCATTTTCAAAAGAGCTGCTGCATATGAGTTAAATAAGGTACATAATAGGACAAAGATCGATTTAAACTTGTTTGCGAAAATGGGTAAAATCGTCCAGTTTGCAAGCACATGAAAATATCTTGTACTTCCACACTATCATATTTATCCAGTTTACGAACACGTATTTGAAATGAGCCAAAATGAATGTTTCACCTACAACCACCGCAATATCACACTATTTACTACTGTGTCATTCGTAGGCTGATAAACTTAAATTTACTATTCTACGAGCTCAAATTGAAATATTTTTGTAGAAAATACATGATAAACTCTGCCAAAGTAAAAATATCCTGCTTTCTATCTATAGGACTGTTGTCTCCGACAAAACTGAGAGATCTGTTGGAATAGAGTCAATTGTACAACACGAAATGGGTGATTCAAGTATACGGTGGATGCCAAACGGTAAGTCGTTGCCGTAAATAGTTAGCGATGTCTATTATTACACAGAGCAAGTGGACTGAGTCATCCAGCGCTTCGTTCCATTCAACGCACGCAGTCAACAACCTTGCGTGTGACAAGAGTCATCCGGTTAGCTGCCGACAACCATCTGCTTGCTACCCAAGAGGAGAGCCCCTGAGTCCTCACTGACCCTACCAACTTCATTGGTGTATCACAAAGAGCAAGTGGATCGAGCCATCCGGCGCTTCGTTCCATTCAACGTACACAGCCAACAACCTTGCGTGTGACAAGTCATCCAGTTAGCAGCCGACAACCATCTGCTTGCTACCCAAGAGGAGAGTCCCTGAGTCCTCACTGACCTTACCAGCTTCATTGGTATATCACAAAGAGCAAGTGAGTCGATTCATCCGGCGCTTCGTTCCATTCAACGTACACAGCCAACAACCTTGCGTGTGACAAGTCATTCGGACAGCTGCCGTCAACCATCTGCTTGGTAACCAAGATGAGAGCCCTTGGAGACCTTACCACTTCATTGGTATATTACAAAGAGCAAGTGGACTGAGTCATCCGGCGCTTCGTTCCAACGAAAACGTTAATATATTCTGATAAAACCTTTTCATCGATTAAAAATTAATAATTGTTACAATCAATGCGTAACACATACGATTTACTTAATATGTTATTACGATGCTTAAAGGTGGCGTTTATTTCGCCTCAGTGTAAAGTAGTTGTCATCAGGTGCTAGAAGTGTTAACATAACCAATATCCGTTCATCCTGGAATTTGCAACTCAACAAGTCAAACAGTTGGAGGAGGGAGGAACAGGTGTCCTTGGGACTAACTTAGGCGTGACGTAACCAGATGAGTCAGTCTCGCCGGCGCGTTCCTCGTTCTCAGATCCTCCGCCAATAATAAATTGTTGAACTCTGAAAAGAAGACAGGATGTTCTGAAAGCACTAGCTATTCCCGTCTAAAGCCTCTTAAGGCCAGTAATCAACACAGTTAAACAAAATTTGCTCAATAGTTGAGAACAGTCACTTCCACCTCAATGTAGTGACCAAACGTAGAAGACGACGGGGAATCTGAGGGTACTTTTCCCCCCAAGATAGAATTGTTCACGAATTATTGAGGCCCATTATTCACCAGTTTTTTTGTGATTTGGTCAAGAAGATTAGTACAAAGTTTGGACGAAAAGGCACATCAAGAATCATAACTAAGGTTTTTTGACTTCCCAAACAAGTAAAGGTACTAATATTGTCAGTTGTGATTTTCACAGAATTGTATTCCATCCAATACATAAACCCTAAATTCGTTTGTGGTTAATTTATTATGGGCCCTAGCAGGCTACACTGATTGTACTACAAAGAGGTTTGTGATCATTGACATTTTGAAACTTACATTTAAATGAATATACAAAAAATATTCTGTGATAAATACAACTTGCTATACTGCATCGGCAAAGTTCAAACTGATTTCTGAAGATACGTTAATTTTTAGGATTCCGTTAAAATAAGTTGGTTTAATGTTAAACATTCATTTCTATTTAGTTTTCTTTCAATTAGTTTATACATAAATGTCATTTCAAGACATAGTACAATCTTCGCTGCTTGTTAATTTTGTTTTATTGAAACGTTTGGCCACCAAATGTTTTTCCACGACGTCATTAAGTTTATTATTGACAGAATACCTTTAACCTTAATTACGTACGAATGGTACTTTCATGAAGAATTAGCAGGTATTAGAACAAGGGGTTCCAAATTGGGAGGGGGCGTGAAGACAAGGGGGTCGCGAGACTAGTGGGAGGTAAGATACTAATCTATGGTATGAAACCATTTAAAACGCAACCTCATCCATCTCACTAACAGACTAACTTCTTTTCATCTTACCACCAGTACTTCTTTACTTAGTAAATTACAACCATTGATTTTACTAGCAAAATCAATGTTACACCTCAAAATGTTCTGTAATGTTTCTTGTGTAAGTAGAAATAAATAATTTAGTTTCAATGCAATACATTTTTTCCTTAACCCCGAACATACCATACATTTAATTGTGAACGTGTGGGAAGGGGCTTTCAAACCAACAAGGAGGGGGTGGGTACAAAACGATTTTAGACCCCTGAATTATAGACAATCATATGCGTGTACCTCTACGTCAAACACTTGATATACCATGATTGGAATTTCGAACAGTGTTCCATTTTACGGTCTTGACATCATATTTGGAATTTCTAACAGTATTTCATATTACGTTCCTTGACATCGTATTTGAAATTTCGAACAGGGTTCCATTTTACGTTCCTAGACATCATATTTGAAATTTCGAACAGTGTTTCATTTTACGTTCCTTGACATCGCATTTGGAATTACGAACAGTGTTTCATTTTATGGTCCTAGAAGGCAACTCAACAGCTGACTAGGTGGGAGGGCCGTAAACGCGCGCACACAAAGGTCCGGCAGAACAACGCGGAGGCTAATTTGAATATGAAGAGAGACGAGAAGACGCCTTTTACTGAGCGCTGCGACCTATAGGACTGAAACGAAAGGGCAGTCACGGCAGGAACAAACGTGACCGGGTCGCAAACATGTTCGACTTGATTTACAACCGTGAGTCAGGACAGACGTAGTCTCCAGAAGTTGAACGGTGAAGTGAGACAATGCGAGGGATAAGACGAACAATATTGGCAAAAACTATAGATAATATAAGAACCGAAGAACGATTTCGGTAAACCACGTTGACAGTGTTCAGACCAAAGGGACGCAACTACGTAGCCTTCGTTGCGTGACGTTTCTTTTGTTTGTAAATTCTACAAATAAGTAATACAATTATCAAAATAATACTTTGAAAATGTATTAGAACGCGTACATTCCATATGATATTCACAAATACATGGAATCTTCTTTGAAAAAAGAGAGGAAGGAATGTTTACTTATGAGCCCAAATCCTGTTCGAACACTGAATCGAATAGGTAAATTAATAATATTAAATTCTACAGATTAAAAAGAACGAAAAAAAGAAAGAATAAAACTGGCTGTGGTAACTATTTTCATCAACACGTATATTTTTACTTTCTTATTAAGTTTTGTGTCGCCACCGTGATTGACATGCGGCCTACTTGCGCCTCAGCGGTAAGCCTTTGTAATTGAGTTTCCAGGAAAACAAGGCAGCGCCGGTAGAAAAAATCTCTATGATGTTGCCACACAAGAAGGATCTATTTTCTATTCTCTTAGTCCATCTTCATTTGAATACTAAACCATTTTGTTTGCTAATATTGGCATTATGTTGAATTATTTTGCAATTTTATTCATTTTTTTATTTTTTTTTTTATTTATTTAACAATTTGTAATAACATCAACTGAACTTGTTTCGTATGGAAAAACCAGTAAATGTATTTCAGTTTATTTTAACAACTTGGGTAGCACTTATGATTGATTTGGGTAGCATCCGTGATTAGCGTGGGTGGCCGCCACCTTTTATCAATTCGGTTTGCTAGTGATCCTGAAAAGGACGGTGGTTTTGGGGGCTTATTTCCCAACGAGCAAAGCGAGTATTAATTAATAAGGTGATACAATTTCCAAATTGAACCTTCTTGTTAGATTCGCCAAACAATTTTGAAAAATAATTAAAAACTTTTATTTTTACATAATTTAGGTTTTAAATGTTTTTAAAATGTCTGTGTTTTTCTTACGAGTTTATGTATATGTATGTTGTGTATATGTATGGGCCTTCTGTCAGTCCCCCTTGAGTGGATTGTTGCACTTTGTGCGGAATATTTAATCAAGTCACCAGATTGTGTTTACTGTAAAGTTAAATTAATAACTTGTGTGTGCAAAACGCCAAGAATAACCACCGTATAGCCTAATGTTTGATTTGGAAATAAATTATTCAAAGCATAGTTGTCAATAAAGAACCTAAGATACACTGACTCCCCTTGACGACGTTCTACTTACATACACCACGCATGTGTAATAATGTAATGTATCTGTCAACTGATTAGATACGACATCCGTACGATTTTCTGTTGTAAAAAAACAACCTTGACTCTAAACTCGGCGTTATTGAACGTTTTCCTCCCTCTCATCGCCGTTATTTCTTTATTGAACAGGTCGTCAGAAGGAACTGCGTAAGACACCGTGTACTGTCACTACAAATTGACGATTTTTTTTTATTCTTGTAAATTTCAATCTTAGGAAAAAACGTAGCTTTCAGCAACGTAAATTGTCAATATCTAAATTCAGTTACTAACAACGATCAAAAATGTTTTTATTTGCAACTGTGCTCCAATTTTCCACTCATCAACTGTTGACTTCAAAGAAGTGTTATCTGTAGTACACCTGCCGCCATCAGCCGTGCTGATGTTATAAATCCTGATTGTTCATTTGTATTTTCATAAACGCAGATGGTGACTACCTCTGCAGACATCACCTACATAGAGAACAATTTGTCTAGGCGTCTCCAAGAATGGACATGATCGGTGATAAAAGCCACATCCGACCTGACACTCATGTCCTTAGATGTACCGGTGAAACTCGTGTAGTTCAAGTTTGTTTAGCTGTCTTTGGGCTCAAGGGAAGTTACGGCTTTCCCCGATCCATTTGCCGATGAAACAGCTCTATGACTACCAGTTTATGTTACGTACTTCAGTTCACGACCAGTAAATGTGTTAGGGGAGTTTCTCCTTGTCAAAATCTGTCCGTTTACGGTTTTTACGACTTGGTGATAACTTTACGTACTTACCCAGTATTGCTGAATGCTGTAGGTACGTGAGATGTCAACTCAAGTTATGAGGCAATACAAAACAACGTTATATAATTGTGGAATTTAGGACTTAGGTCGGGGAGAGGTGTAGTGTGCCACTAATTCTTTAAAATGTCGGTTTGAAACACTACAGTATTTACCTAGTTATCTTTTTACAGTATCCAAACTGTCCATTGAGAAGTAAATTCATGTACACTAACGTTTACAATTCAAGGTCTTTTCCATACAATACATCCTTTCAGTTGATAATAACTCTTCCAAGAGCTCGAGAATGAACAATATCTTGAGTTTGACATAGAATGGCACCGTCACTCTTTCGCATTCACTTAATCACGTTGAATGTTTTTTGATAGCTGACCTTGAATGTCAGTAACATTGTCTTTCCCTAAATTTGATAAAACTACAGACTCCTTCATGTATCAATGAAACGGCGTATCCCTCTAATTGAGTTGTGTTTCATGAGTTCCCTTCTGAACACTCACTGAAGAGAAACACGTACCGAGGAAAAGGCTTTATTAAATCCCAGTTTCATGCCAAAGTGACTAAACACGATGAAAAACAATTTGTCCAGTTTTTAACATTTTCTGTCTCAACGATGCCGACATTCCGACTATCGTAAGTTGTGCCGACTGGTACATCCCATGAACGACTATCGTATGTAATGCTGGCTGGTTCAGTAGACTGGTACATCGCATGAACGAGTGTAGTACGTTGTGCTGGCCGGTTCAGCCGACTGGTACATTCCATGAACGATGCTGACATTAAACGCCTCATTATTACGAAGGCGTTAATTGAGCCTGACAGCGGAATGGTGTTATAACCATCTCGGATCGCTAGCGGCGAATCTGTGTCAAGGACGTGCTACCGCCACCTTGAGGAGAACCCCCAGGTAGCTCCGGGCACGCGATAGATAACAATCATCGTAGCAGTTTATGAAGCTCATACCATTACTGTCACGACACAGCTTCTTCATTAAGGGTCGTTAGTGAGGCCATTGGTCGTAGACAAATTTTCCCGTTACAAGGCATACCTTGTTACTAAGTAATAAACCCATCTTGTTCAGGAATTACTGTATTAATATTTTCAGAAACCTCGTCATCAGAAAATCGGTACAAGTAAATACATTCCTAAAGGGATATGGACACGCCTTACACAAAATACCTTATGATGGAAAACAATAGATCAGAAACGTTTTTGAGGCAACAGCTGGAGGGACAGACAAATGACCGATAATGCTAATGGCTCCTCGACTATATTACTGACAAGCCTGATGGAGGAACAGTCGAGATCAACGGCCTGGAAATACACTGAGAATACATCACTAGATCAATATCCCGTCAACCCAAATAGTAGCAGACTACCAGGCTACAGTCATTCATGAGAGGCAGTTGGTCTACAGTGGCTCAAAACTGTTATACAAAAACCGTTGTCCTGTCTATTTTTTAAGGCGAAACAAAAGGGCTGTTGATCCAGTGATTCAAGCATTTTGTTCTGTGTAATCAGTTTTTGCTTGGCCATTTGTTTCAAATCAGTGTTTTTAAGTTATCCTCGTTTAATTGTTTGTTGTTTTTGAACTTCTTGTTAAGTTCATATTAAGAACTTAATACCTGCAGTGATATTCTATTAATGGACAAAATTATGCGGCACATATACTGTTTTAAAATAGTGTTTCTGATTTAATCATAGAGTCGACATAATAAGAGTACTCGCCTTAAAAAGGTATAAAAATCGTTTCGAAATAGTAATATGGAAAAGTTTGAGTACACAAACAAAACATAACGAGGCGCAGTTACACGCACATTCAGAGCAAGATCGTAAATAAAGCGCTCGGACTCTGAATCACGCTAAGGAAATTTGACTTTATTTGTTTAAATGTCCATTGATATTTCTTATACTTCCCGCAATTATCGTACTCCCTCCCCATGGAGTTCTCTTTACTTTCTTCCGTCCATTTTATACCGGTTCCTTGGGCTTACCAGTCTCAGGGCATAACTTCTCATTGTTTTCATATTCCCCTGTTATAAATTCTTTTGACATTTTTATTTGTGCTTCTTTCACATCTTTTCTAAACTGAAATATTCATGGAGTATCCGTCTTGAATTTATGTAAGTCGATTACAACCTTTGGCGATCCTGGTTTCTGGTAATTATTTGTGGACGTGTCCATTTAAATCTTCTTTTCCTGATGTCTGCAATGAGTTTTTTTACAGTTAATCTATTATTGTCCTTGATTGTACAGTCTAAATTGTAATGCTATTTTTTCTCCTGTGCGTTCAAGAAGTCCTAGATATTTTAAAATTGAGTTCTCTTTTTTAGATCTTCAAAATTAGTGTTAAATGTTTGTACATATGAATTCTATTTTAGTGAAACAGCTTTGTACATAGGTCACAGTGGTGTATTCTTACACGCTTGTTAGTCACGTTGATGTATTGTAATAAACTATTCAGGTAAAATACCTAACATTAAAATGTCACATACCAACTCTTGGTATTCTGTACTCCTATCGATAAAGCAACGAGGCGTACCTCATGAAGGTAAATTGTTGTTGTCAGAGGCACTTTATCTATTAGCGGTTGCTTTCTCATTTCTCCTTAGTACAGCACTTTTTAGAGTACGGATGTGAAAATAGTGACAGTATGGATTATTTTACTGCTTATTTTCGTACAAAACAGTACAAACAAAAACTGAAGCAGTCCTCATAAGATGCGGTGTATTCTTAAAAAAATGAATGGCATTCCCACTTATATTGAATTACATAACTTCACTATTACCGTCACCTACTGTTAAATTAATTATCTCCTGGCGTTCCTTGAAGGCAAACCAATGTCCCCAATCCCCAATTTTTTCTTCAAGTAGCAGCCACAAACCTTCAATTAAATCAGCCCGCTCGCCATATAAGTAAGTTTGACCGCGTGATAAAGGATTACTAATCTAATTTACAGACGAGGATCCTAAAAAGGACACGGGGAGTCTCCTAAAAGGACTCGCCACCGACTGTATAAGGGCATTCGACCCGGGGCTGTGCGGGTGACCCAGTTGGTCTGCACACACATTTCGCAACAGCCGCCATCGCTGCCAATACTTTATCAACCATCGAACAACAGCTGGGTCTGTGCTGAGCGGGTGACGTCACGCCGGAGGCCACCAACTGTGGAATATTTCGCTATCAACTGCCAGCGGGGGACTCTCTCAGGTGGGCGGGACGGTCTACAACACCGAGCCTGGAGACCAATATTGACGAGCCCACCCACCTCAGCCACGTAAAAGGCAATTGGTAATTCAGATTTACTGAGTAGTCTCATTTTGAGAAATTACAAGTAGCTCGAAAATCAAACAAAATGTAAGCTATTAAACAATGTTGGCGACACAACAAAACAGTGTTTGCTGACATGGTACTAATTCCCTCCCCCCCCCCCCTTTTAAGGAACCATTTCTCCGCGAAAAACGCAAAAAACATGGGTTTATATTTAAACGATTCGATTCGTAATGATATAATCGTAGCATTACACTTACAGTGTCATTTGAAATGTAAAAACTTGCTCAAGTGAACCATAAGTTGATTTTTCAAAAATAATTATAATAAATGAGTATTTTTACACTGGTTTCCTGGTTAAATGCGTGAACATATAGAGTTCACGCATTTAACCACATAGTTCACGCTCTTGATAGTTTTACATAATGAACTCTTAGAATCAACTTTATTATTCATACAGTGCTCACTGTAACCAATTATAATAATAAACACGAATCGTACAGAAGAAATAGAGCAGCATGTTTGGCCCGCCGACGGTAAATTTCGTCGCTACCTTCCAGCGGTGGCTTAACAGCCGCATTAAATAATTAGTCTTGTTGTAAAACAGAACATTAGTGTCTATGGTATTCTATTATTGAGAAATTAGAGAGCCCACGTCAGCAGGATTCAACATCTACGTAAAATACGTTACGGACGCGAAGTAAAAACCATTTAAAGTTCTTTATGTTATCTGTTTCTACTCGGTCTACCCAAATCTCTCTCCTAACAGAAGTTAGTTCACCAGTGAGATATAACAAACCTTAATGTTGCCGTACAAAACATCGCTATAAAACTTAATGTTGCCGTACAAAACATCGCTATAAAAATTAACTACAGCTAGAAATTATTTAACATTTTATTCCGCGCGGATGTTTGAGATGTTTGTCGACGCCCTATTAGTTGGGTTGACAGATCTGCACGGACAGCCTTTTTATTTGTTTTAACTAGGGATAGTATGTCACAGATGTGACACACTATACCTGGTTGTGTATAATACAGTTATGTATTCATTGGTTCGTCTCACTGCGGAGGAAATGAACGTTTGGACAACTGATATACAGGGGGGGGGACCGAAGGATATGACGTGATTGAAACTACAGTATAAATTGAACTCAAATGATCTCCTCATATATGCGTATATCGTACACATTATACATATAAATAGTTTAGCCAACGAATAATTAAAGTTATGACGAAAAGGCTACCCTCTATAACCATGAAACAACTATTTTAAACTGGAACAACAGTAGGCCTATGTTTAAGGGGACGGGCCTCCAATCCCCCCCCCCCCGCGTTTCCGGCCCATTTTGTGAAAGTAGTGAAATAAGTTTGTCAGTTCAAATAGGCCGGTGGCCTGTGCGTTAACTTTATTCAACAAATTACGTAATGATCGTCAGCTCAGATAGTGATTCAAACCTGGACTCCGCAGTTCGAACCACTGGCATTCATTTGAGTTGTTGAACACCATTTTCCATTCTTTTGTGAATCCCTCTAATCTGAGGAAGGTGAGCGTAGTTCACCAAAATCGATCACCATAATATTCGTGCATTTTGTACTTGTATTGTAATATATTTGTGCATTTTGTGCTTATATTGTAATAAATTTGTATTGTGTGACGTTTACTTGTACTGTATTTGTACCAACACGTATTATGCTAATTTAAAAACTAATTATTTAACAAGAACAGATAATCGTCCACGCGTATAAAAATTATTAATTTTATTTTAAGATGGCAAAAATGTTTTCCGATACATACAATGTGAGAAAAATCAGGTACGGTACGGAGAGTGGAAACGCCCCTTTTCTCGACGAGTCGGAACAGTTTTACATAATCGCCCGTTCAACCTTGTGTTCCATACATTTGCATAACAATCGTTGCATATCAATAGCGGATTGGCGACAGTATGCACCTTTCACAACCGATACGCGATGGTGCCACGTGGTGTCTGATTTGTGGCGAGCGTGTCAAGTCCCATCTCAACGTTATCGTATACCGACAGGCGAAAAGTGAAAGATCGCAACAAAAAAAAAAAAAAAAAAAAAAACTCGGGCAGATATATTCACCATACGTCGTAGTCCGTATTGCATACACACAATTTTCAATCCAACTCAGTATCATATAGAATGTATATATACAGAATACAGAAGCAAGTACTGATAGAAACGGGCACACGTTAAAATCTTCATAGTTACACTGGAAGTGCTGGAGAATGTTGATTCTGTAATAGACACAGCAATGTCTTATGGTGTAAAAAAACGTGTCACAATAGTTGTGGACTTTAAGAGACATTTCAATTGAGAAACGTTTAAATCTGCTTTGTTAGATGCTCCCACCCACCCTAAGTATATACTCTAAACGTTAAAAAAGCGAGGTCATAGTTTCTCAGCTTAAGTAGCTTCGCAGAATAACTTATAGCAGGCTATGTTATATACCTACAAACACAAATGATAGGTCAACTGGCATTAACACTGCAGCTGATCGATCATTAGCACTACTTTGCAATTCTACAGTAATATACACCTACATACCACCTCAAAATCATTGTACGTGTATGGGTGGGCGGGTGGGTCATGACCACTGTACGTGTATGGGTGGGCTGGTGGGTTACTACCACTGTACGTGTATGGGAGGGCGGGTGGGTCATGACTAATGTATGTGTATGTGTGGGCGAATGGGTCATGACCACTGTACGTGTATGGGTGGGCTGGTGGGTTACTACCACTGTACGTGTATGGGAGGGCGGGTGGGTCATGACTAATGTTCGTGTATGTGTGGGCGGGTACGTTACTACCACTGTATGTGTATGGGAGGGTGGGTGAGTCATGACCAATGTACGGGTATAGGTGGGTGGGTTATGATCACTGTACGTGTATGGGTGGGTGGGTGGGTCAATACCACTGTACGTGTGTGGGTGGGCGGGTAGATCAATACCACTGTACATATATGGGTGGGCAGATGGGTCAATACCACTGTACAGGTATGGGTGGGGGATGGGATGACCATAAAATTAAATGTTTCATTATACATGGTGAGTGGAAAAGTCCCTCACGGCCTTGATAATTTCCGAACGATTACAGGCAAAGAAATAAAACTTGGTACATCATAAATACACCTATAAATCTTTTTATTGAAGTAATTACAGTTCTTTTCATGTTCCGAGGGATGGTCCGCAAGGTGTCAGAAGGAAATGAGAGCATAGGTCGAATAGTACATCAAATTAAAGGTAGTAGAGTATAACGCCGCAAATCCCATATCAAATCAATAACATATGACCTTTAAAGAGATGTAGCATTAGGTATAAAATTAAATGTAAAAAATCATGCTACTTTCAGATATGGAAACCATCAATATTTCTTTAAGAATCTTAAGTCTAGTAATACAAAATTTTAAAGGTCGTATGTTACTGATTTTAATGCCACAAAATCTCTGAGGGACCACTCTATCAGAAAATAAAGCAATTTGAATATTATAAATTTTAATTTCCAACTTGCTCTAATTCCTGATAGGTTGACTCCATAGAGATGGGACTTGTGGCATTCAGTTTGTTAAAGTATACCATATAAAATGATGTATCACAAACCACCATGGGCTTTAATTAGGAATATTGATGTTACCCTCGGTTCCCTATTAGAGTGAGATGGTTACAAATTGTACCTTAAAGTAGCTACCCAATAACTTAAGTGATTGTAAAAGACCCTAATTCATATCTTGTTTATTTTTTTAAAAAAATAGAAGGATGGCACGGGACTTTTCCCCCCACCCTTTATATCAGTTGATGTTAGCATTCATTTTCAATACCAACACAACATTTCTGAAAGAAACAATAGACGGAATGTAAAATCCCTAACTTTCTTAATCTGAAGCTGGATTCTGGAAGGAGCATAGTAAATCGAATCTGCTCATTCTAGCCGTACAACTTTATTGCTGCATTCTTTATTAACAGTTCCACCAATAACGAATCAGTGAGCTCAAGTTACATCTGTGACTCAAAAAGCTGACCTATGATTGATGACTTAAGTTGATCATAGTCTACCATGATATAATAAGAAAGTATACGATAGCGGCATTCTAGTACTGTATACACGATGAAGGAGAAAGTGGTATAAATTCTTTCTCCTTCACCGTGATCTATAAAATCGACGTTAGATCTATAAAAAAATGTGCTCTTGTTTACGGCAGGAATACGCTTTAACACGCTGTGTCAGACGTATTGTAAATGTGGCAACGCCGCCTTGGCCGGATCGACAGTAATGCATCAGCTGTTATAGCCCAGACCTACAAGGTCATCCACTCGCTTCGCTCGCTGCCTTCGGCTTTACTCCCTGTCCGATTGGGGACGTCTAGTCAATAGTCATACCACAGAATATTCCAAATCCCCAAAAGACGCTTCAACGTACTGTTTAGAAAACAAATAAAAAAGAAACACGAGTGAAATATATACTAGCCTAACAAATTTAATTTGAACTCCGCGAAAAAATGCAATTGTTCGTGAACGATCGCATTAAATAAAATTAAAACAAAGAAGCGCAACTTGCGATTAATTAAGGTACATCTTAACTGAAAAGTTCCTTATTATATATTATCACAATATATAAAGTATTTGCAAAATTTAGGCCTTGAACCTTTGATGAAATAAAAAAAGTTAGCCTATCACGTGAACTAATATATTAACCCTAATTGTTGATGCTATTTTTTTTTTCTTTGAATGGTACACAAACAAGTAAACATTTTAAAAAGAACTATAAAAACTATTATTCCAATAAATATTTAATTTTCCTTTCCAATTTAAATAACAAATTATACATAAAATGCATTTATTAGTGATCAATTAGTTGCTTCCATTTTAGGTAAATCGAGTCATTTATTAAAAAAGTTAAAAATACCACATTCCTAATACTGACTTCCCCGATTATGAAGAACATAAATGCTATCACTGATCTTACAATATTAATTAATTACTAAACATCGGCGCCGACACAGTTAATGAGGGAACTGATTATTTTACTAACTGCAAACACATTCGCGAAATCAATTAACTTTTCTTAGAACCATGGAATAAGCCTGCACTCCTGTGCTCTTATTGTATAACTCAGTATCCATTATTATTCATGTCTAAGACGCCAATTGTAGAGATATGGGCAAATATGAGGGGTGAACGAGTGTGATGAGTGTAAAATGTAGATGAACGAGGGTAGTCATTGTTACTATCTCAGTGCGATTAGCTCAGAAAGGACTATTTATTAATAGCCCAATAGCCAGGGCAACTATGGGACCTACAGCTTTACGTGGAATCCTAATTCCACGTAGTATTAGTCTGATTTTCAGCTAACTGACAAATCTGACACTCAGTTCCCTTCCCTACACAACATCCGAACCTTGACTACCATCCAACATAGACACCCCAGACTTCTCTAGTAGTGTCCACGTCAATGGCAATCATTGAGTGGACGCAGTGTCGTTATTAAAAGGACTGAGGATGGAACCTATCGCCTACAATCTCCAAAACACTGTCACCAAGTAGCTGGGTTACAGCACTGCGCCACCAAAAACAAATTAAACATTATATACTAAGAACATTAACCATTCCAAACGAACCAGCAATCAAATCGATTGTTTCTGATTCCTTTCACTTAGTGAAGATGCAATACTCTAAAAAAAACATGTTAAGACTTATCTGTGTTGATTGTAAGTAATTAAAAATTATTAATCTTTCAAGGTTTGTGTCTAGCAACAGCTGGCAGAATTTTATGGGAATGTGACATTATTAGAGATTACGTCAAGACTGCAATCAAGCCATCACTTGCGGTTGTAAATCTGTTCTGCCAGTTAATTTTATGACCAAGCCTTCTCAATTGATATGAACATATAACTCTCAGCATATTTACCCTGGCAGATGACTGACAGCAAATAGTATAGATTAAAGGACGCGCTGGTAAAACAGCAATGCTACAACAACAAAAAGACTTGATTTCGCTCTCTCCTACTCCTAAACTAAAACTTAAAAAATGTGCTCTTACAAAAATCAGAAATTTGATTCCAGTAAAAATGTCTACTCTTATCAGTTTAAATACATTTGACCAATACAATCGTCCATTTTAAATTTAGATGCAGATTTTATCAGAAGCCTGGACACAATAAACTAAATTATAATTTATAATAGATTTTCCCACGGGTCAAGACAGTAAACTCATAATTTAGAACAAAATGTTAACTTGGTTATCTCATTATACTGGTGTTCATTTGAACACTTAATCCAATATTATTAGTCACACAATCCAATAAAACTGTATATATTATGCTTGAGGCCTTTTGAAAACAAAGTTTTCATTATCAAAAGTGACAAACAACTCAAGTCAAGGTTTCGATAACAGATCAAATTTGAAATACAAGTAAGTTTACATTGGTTTGAAAAGTTATTTAATTATAATACTATTTTGTTTTGTTATTATAATCTTGTTCTTTCTATAATACTAAAACAACTGGGGTATACCAAAGAGATGAAAAGTTACAGCAGCACATTTAGCATTGTTCGTCTCCAGATGGTTTTGACCACTGTTCCAATTTGAAAGAATAAGCCAAACCTGTATATAATAACTGACAGTTGAGTTTTTGAGACAAGTACAAACTTTCATGTGTCTAGATCATCAGGAAATTTAAAATCCATCACTTTTAATGTGACAGACAAAAAAGCAGCTGAAATACAAGGCTTAACTATACAATCATCATCAAATATATTTTTTCTTGTAAGGGTTGTAGAACACATTCCAATTTTAACCGCCTTAACATTTTCACATATAGATTTTTTTACTGTTAGCCACTGGAGACTACAATCCCACCCCCAACAGAAACCTTACATTACATGGATGGTTCAGTTATGGAGGGCGGGGCTGGTTTTGGGGTCTATGGTCCCTCTACTGGGACTCACCTAAGGGGAGGTACTGTAAGATCTACCAGGCTGAGATCTTTACCATCCTTACCATTCTTGTATGCACCCAACAATAGCTAGCAAAACAAGTCAGGGGCAAATAGATTTGTATTGTCAGATGGCATATTCTCTCTTAAAGCACTTGACTCTTCCCAATTTACCTCACTTGGGAGTGTTTTTGAACTTTGTGTGCCTTGTTCCGCCTCAAAATGTTCAATTGAAATGGGTTTCAGGGCACAGCAGCATTACAGGCAACGAAGAGACTGATCTTCAAGCTCAGATTGGAGTGAGGACTCCGTTCGTAAGCTCAGAACCAGTATATATGACATTGGACTTAACACTGCTAAGACTGATATATCACCACCAAATTTCAGTAGTTTCACGGCCAAGTCTTTGCAAAATCTCTGATCAAACCACTCACCACCATAAATAAAAATGACATCAGGACGGTTATATATTACTTATCAGGCGTATGGATATTATTTGACAAAGCCACTTCAGGAAACATCAGACTAAGATTGGTATCTACAGAGATGACACTAGTTGCTGGCTTTGTGGTGAGGCTCTTTAGTCTGCCGAACACCTATTACTGAGTGTCAGGAGAAGGAAAATAATTGGGCACAAGCTCTCAGAAGAAAGAATGGTAGCTAGTCTGGGAAAAATATTTTTAGAGCTGGCTAAGCCTTTTGAGCATCCCTTTAGAGTAAGCAACGGGGCAGCAAAATAAACCTAGGGTTGAAGTGCAAGCTAGGAATGGCCTTAGATAGCTAGTTTTCCCCTCAAATAACTAAACTAAACATGCTCACATATGGGTTTTTAAGGCATTTTCCTTATTTTCCATATTGCAACTACACAAATGACAACTCCAACTACAGAGCTACAGAGCACCTAAGGCATAAAAAATCATGCCAAAAGCTTCATGAACTATCGTAGGCTAAACTAATTATTTTAAAACTCGTCGAGGATTTAGGTGAAGAAGCTAATAAGTAGCATGAGTAAGGGCTGTGCAGTACCATCAGCATCCATAACAAGCCAATTTAGAGTTGAATATTGATTAAAAATTAACAATTTAACTGTGAATTATATCAATTTCCCCCACTAAAAACTAATATTTATAAGATTTCAGCTTTTTAAATATTTACGATGATGTGAATATTAATTTATATTTTGACAAAAATCAATCCTGACAACAAAAGATGACACTGTATATCTAGCTGTAGTTTAACCGAAGGAATATTTGAAAACAATGTTGTTAACTATATATGCAGTTTACTTTTACCAAAAAAAAGAAAAATTATAATTAATTATTTAGTGTTTAAAAATAACAGATTAAGTTCATCAGGGGAGATAAATTAATCAGACATAAAAAATTTTCAGAATATCTAAAACCTCGTTAAGTTAGTACTGTATTAACATATTATTTGTTAATAATGTGTAGATAATACACAAATCTGTAGTTAATCTTGTGGATAACATTATTGTTTTCACATATAAAAACACTTTTCACAAACATTTTCCAACAACTTCAGTAAAATTTGAGATTTACGTTAAATTCGGATGGCTGGTCTTGCAGGCAGCCTTTCGGTATTCGACATGACAAAACACATCAAATTCAAAAAGAGATGATTAAAAAATGGAATTACTACTAAAAGAAATTTAAAAAGTTGTGTTATTTTGTTTCTAGATTTTTTTGAGCATAACATGATTTCCGAAGATTAAAAGGCATCCTCTCGTGTATATAGCTCATTTCAATTCTCAGTTTTCAAATTGTATTGGTATAATCAGCTAATAAACTTATCTTAAAATTTATGTTTATTTCATGAATCATCCTGGCTTGCAAATAATCAACAGTAAGTAAACTAATACAGTTTTCATTAGCATCAAAACAGTGGTTAATATTTAATTAGATTTTTGGGAGAGATCAATTCGTCGTGTGGAAAATTCAATTTCACCTGGAAAATCGCATAGGCCTAACCCGTTTGTACAAGAAAATTATAAGATTAACTTAGGCCTATTTAAAACCATTTTTTATTCCATGAATTTTTAAAACTGAACTTGAACACATAATTAGTTGAGTAGAGAAAATACAATTTTCACCCATTCAAAAACTTTCCATTAACGTCACATATCCTTCACAAAAATTCAAAATTTGAGTTAAATTCGGGCACCAGGCATCCAGAATACCTTACCAACTACCTCCAGTCAAATATAAATAAATAAGGTCTTTATTTTGGAGCGGTTTTCAACAAACAGTGCTAGTTTACAAAACAACTCGTCATATTACAATTATTTAAAAAATTAAAAGCTAATTTTAATTATTCATAATTAAAACATAAAGTTATATATACAGTACAGTTATATATGGATATATCAGCTTGAATTATACATTTTCTTGAATATATACATTATATGTAAATATTTATATTCATTGTTTTTATATGTAGTTTCAGATACACCCTGGCCTGTTAAACTGGAGGAAAATTCATTAAATAATTTGGAAGCAAAGTATGCAAATCTTTTTCTTTCAAATTCACGGAGAACGCGAGGGCATCTCCAAAACTTGATCCTGTTTAGTGCTGCGAGATCGGATCTGAGACCTGTTTTTTAGTTCTTCCCTCAAATATCCCGGCCTGCCAGTGCTAAGGATTCTATAAACTAGGCATAAGGAGCGCAGAGTACAGGTATCAGTCACAGTCAGCAAACCCAGTGATCGTCGCGCCTCCGAAACATGGTCAAACCTTCTTAGTCCACATACATAACTGACACACATATTTTGCACTCTCTGTAATTTGTCTAAATCCCCTTTAGACACAATATTGCCATACACAGGGAGGCAGTAATCGATCACAGTGAGCAGGTCTTTTTAGGAAATAAGTACCTATGTTTGTATAACATTCTTAGTCGGCTAAGGTCCCGCTGAAAAACAGCATTTACATGACCAGACAAAGTGATGCAAGTTCGATTTTTGTGGTTAATAGGTTGTGTTAACCCTCTAAGCGTCATGAGGAATTTCATTAACTTTGAGGTTACCTTACTTATATAGGAAAAATAAAAATTGTTGATCTCTCAAAAGTTAAAATAGTCAAGATAGTGGGAGTACAAAAAAAATCTCAAAATATTTTTAAATTATTTGTATAGTTGAATAACGAATAAAATGTATGTTACAATGTTTATTTTACACAATTAGTTGGTTAAAGTTACAAGTTTGCTAAAATTTGAATAATCATTAAAACGTATTTATATACGCCTATACACAATAAATGGTTGCATTTATGAATTACATAATGTAAAGTGTACTTTCTTATATTTTGTGGTAGGCCTAAGACCTCAAATAATATCACACACAAATTCGTCAAATTTCATGTCATTAATATGAGCCATATTTTACTAAATAGGACAGATAAACATAACACACAATTTTTTTTATTTTTTTTTTTTTTTTTTTACTTCACTCACCAGTTGACATGGGCCTACAGGCCTGTGCGTGAACTTTATTCAACGAGTGAAGTACCGACCGTTGGCTCAGTGGGGATTCGAACCTTGGACCTTGTCCTCCGCAGTCCGAAGCCTTAACCACTGAGCCACCACGCCGGCTGCTATAACATAACTAAAAATAAATAACAATATAAAACTACAAATAACAATAAAAGAACGCAGTATATTACAACATGCGCTGGAAATACTGATGCCAAAAAACGATGCAGGATGCAGTGCAAATCGCGTGGTATGGCGTCTATGACGTTATACATAAGGTAAAGGGATTAACTTCACCCACTTAAGCTGCCATTTAAATTGCGCGGTAGGTCCAAATGGCTTAAATACATTGTAAAGGGACTGATGGGAATAGGATTGACCCAAACATGATAAAATGGCAGTTAAGGATAGCTAACCTAATAATATAGGCCATTATGCTCAATTATGCCGTAATGCGTCCATGACATTATGAGCTAGTATAGCTGTACGAAGTACAGTGTCTAGGTAAGGGTTAATAATGATTGAGTAAAGCCCACTAATCAGAATTCGCCACTAAAGTAGGCCTAGTTTATCAAGAAATAATTGACATAGGCCAAAATATTATTCAAATTCGTGTTTAGCATAGGGAATAAATAAAAATGTTAAATACGGGCCTAAGCCTACTAAAGGTTAAATTGGAATTTACAACTTTGTCAGAAACAAATGTAATTCCCGCAGAATGAGACATCTATATAGAAGTCTGAAAATATAGGCTAGCCAATTACTGAGCTATTTTTTAACTCTGTTAGGTGAGTGAACTGCAAAATTGGCCTAACTGTAAGCATAATGAATAGGCTATTGGAATTGAAAATGTTGGATATTGAATCAATCCTTATTTACTGATGAATGCTCGTCCTACAGTGACTGTAAGTAGCCTACTTAAAATAAAACAAGCTTTAGGACTAGGCTTACTCCAGGATTAGTTTGAAGAGGTTATGTTTTTGGTTTACCTGTTATAGTTATAGACTTAAATCACTGATAGCCTATTTATATCTAAAGCCTGTATGCCAAATTCAACACAATGTAATACTCATCATCTGATATTGAAACTAATAACTTTGTTTAAATCTGATTGATAAATGACATAGCAACTTACATAGATTAATCCAGAGTAGTATCTATCCTTGATGTTATGAAGTACAGAAGCCTCGTTTAAGCACGTTAAGTCTGCCATATCCTCCACTTTATTGTATTTAGGAGGATTCATCTTTTGGATGTCATCTTTCGCTACAAAAGTTCTTTTACCGGTATCCGAAATCTCGACTTCAACCTCATCGCCCCTTTCACCTTTGATTCCTGCCGCAACAAAACCGTGAGTTTCGTGCGGAACCCAAACCAATCGCTTTTGGGTCCATTCCGCTTGAGTTGCAGGATCATTAAAAGTATTTCTATCTACTGATAAATACTTGAAATCCGGATCAGACCGATCACCTGCCGTGTCACTGTCCGCCATGTTGCGAATTCAATGCAACAGTAAGTAACTCTGCCGGTGAACACAAAGATTTATTGCTATATTTTAGAATATTCTTTTGTATAAAACACGCACTTTTAACAGGAGTTCACTCTTGTCCCATAAATGAAATGGAAGCACTATGGTAACACATAACACTAGCTATTTACACTTTTATTTATAATAGTACACCGAGGCGTAACGGACATAAGCGAAATGACAGTTAAGAACTCGGTCGGTCTGACTGACTGACTGAAGGCGGGAGTGCGGTTAGGAATACGGCCGACGCCCGCTCTCCTATTAGTCACGTGACCAACTTCTCTCCGCTAGGTGCCACCACCTGTTAAACTAGTCTATATCCAGTGCAAAGGAAGCAGGAAAGTTACCTAGAATGATATATTATAACTAATGCCATTATTTTCATTATCAGTTAAATTTGTATATACTAGTTTTCTTACTAATGTAATCATTAACTTAGCATGCTTGAAATTATAAAATCAGTTACTATAGTAAAACATTGTACAGTAATGGTAATATATGATTATGTGCGTGCATTGTCAAAGCACTCACAATTAATTTGTTTCTCTTGTCTAAGTGAAAATTGTTTGTAAATCTTACTTAATTATTTCAGTTTTTACCATTAATCTAGCTATTTTACTCAAGATAGACTTATACGTTCTACGGAATGTAATATCTAATCAAGTCAAATGTAATCGTACAGGTTTTTTTAGTCTAATGACGCCAGAGACATTTTTATCTTAATTTAAAGAAACCTACTTATGGTACCTACGGTATAAACCCACCAATCAAATCTGTAGTGGACCTACCGAGATTTGAACCCGTGACCCCTTGCATATGAAGTAGAAGTGCCAACCACTAAGCTAGCGAGAGATCTTAAAGTTTTTTATCTTATCCAAATTTTTTTTAGAAACTAACTGGTCAAATTCACTTTTTAATGGGATGGAATGCAAATATACCTAGCAGAAGTATAACTAGTAATAATACGTCGGACTAATGTTATCTCCATCCGATCAAGTTTAGAATATCATGAATTTAATAAATTAAATTATTTTAGTTTTATTTATATTCATGTTATTTTGCGTTGGACAAAGGTAAATAATACCTCACTCCAGATGAGGTACAGTATGTCCAGGACACATTTTAAATTATATAATAATTCGTTTGGTTTGTTGTGGTGGTTGTTAAAGTTGATAATATGGCATGGGTGTGGTTTTTTAGGATGAGGCTAAGCGGCTTGTCTCATTAGCAAATACAATGACCCCATTACTTGCTACAGATAAATTTGTATATAGTCCATATATATGTCAAATATGCATTGTATAGTACTTTTTCGTTAACATTTGAATTAAAAAGGAAATACTTTCAGTTGTTAATATTTTTATATATCAAGGATTATGTTTGGTCTGTGATATTAGCCTTTATTATACTAATGAATTATGTTATTTTACTACATAAAACTGAAAATTTATTGAATCTTACTAGAGGCAGAGCTGTCTATAATTTTCCCACTGCAAGTTTCACGCAAAGTGACGAAATTGTTAGTTAGTGCGAGTGTCATAACCCCAGAATTGATATTGCGCTCGGGTTGCACCCTTTACCAGTTGGTCTTTATTACTTGGTACCAGTTGTATATACTAATTACCAGTTGATTAAATAAATGGTAAAAAGTAATTAAATGAACACTTTGTGTGATTATCTGGGTTTTTATGTATACCGTATTTGTTTAATTTTGACTTTGTTCCTACTCTGTAATAGGATGAACGGTATCCAGACAGTTGTAACTTACCGTTAAAAAGTTACTGTCCATCCTTTTTTTCATATTGAGAGTGTACCTAAGTTAGTTCTAAAACTATTAATCTAAAGTAAAGTAATAGTTGTAATATTTCGTATAAAATTAAGAAGGCTGCATTATGAAACGTTTACTCTGTGATACCTCGTTGGTGAGACTTATCAGAAAGGGGGAAGCACATGGTCTGCAACCACTACCACTTCGATTCCTCACCAGATTAAGCCTAGTCCAATCAGTCTAACAAAAGCACAACAGCAATGTAACAATAACAACGGAGATAATAGCTGTGCTCGGTCGAACTACAATGAGTCGAACCTTGAGAATATTTCTTTACGTAGACTAAATCTAGCACACCTAAAATAACGAGAGCAAATTGCTAAATCCCCTTAGACTTCGAAAAATTGCATACGAGTTTAAATTTGATTTTATTTAACTAAGTGTCATTTGAATAGTGAATAACGATTTGGTCGTTCAAAACTCGATTCGTTAGCATTAATCAAACCAACCATTAGGCATGTCTGCTGATGACGTAATGGGCGGGGCTTACTACTGTATTTAGTTTCTATGATTATTTCCAAATGGAATTACTCAGTGGGGGAAGAGTGGTTTTCTATCTCTTTTCCACCACAGAACAAATCTCTTGCACCGGTGCTTTTAGAAAGTGCAATCTTAACGGCCTATCTGCAGAACGAATTTCAACAATATAATCCTTCGTGACATCTCAATATACAGAAACAAATCTCAATTATAGAAAACTGTTCAGGAACTTCATATATTCTCCGTGTATGAACACTATAATACTATTGTACTGTGCAGACATGGCAGAATGATATAGATAATGGTAAAGTACTTAATTGCTTTTAATATAATCAACACGCAGCAAACACTATTTAAGATAAAATACTTTTAATATTTTGTAGAATATATTAATAACCAAGAAACGCGCACAAATTAAAATAGAGAATTGTAAGGAAAATAAATGAAGAAAATGCCTGTAAGTTTCAAGATATAAAATTGTTAGGGATACAATGATTGTAGGTGCTATTGCTATTTAATTGATACATTTGCTAAACATGTGTGTAATAATGGATTTCTTGTTAAGATTGTGAGATTGGGTGAATAAAGGAGCGTTACTATTTTTCGGAATCTGTGCTCTGGTCTTCTAGTAAAGTAGAATTCTGAATTATGGCAAAGAGATTTATAACTAACATAGGTTACAATTTCACATTCCAAGTTTTTCCTAGCTTAATTACCTATTTGTTACATGTTGAATAAATTACGTTGTACCTCACTGCAGAAACCGTTTAGTTTTAATTAATTAGTGGTTTATTCTGACCAAATATAGACAATTATTTCAACAATTTATCAACATTTTTGACATTAATTATCTGTATACTATTATAAATAATTATTTATATTTTAATTGGTATGATTGTGCACAATAATGCAAAAACGAGGTGAAAATCTGTTGGGTCAAATGTAAATACATGAGGAGGTCGCGGTCGACCCGTCCTAACCTCAACATGACCAGCTGGCGGGATAAATCAGCTGATTGGGGTCAACAATGATGACGTGTCGTTTGAACAGCTGTTGTCCTAACCCAACGATACGTAACCTTGGTGTTTTCCCGTCGAAATCACGATCTCTGGCGCCAAGGCGAGTTTGGGTTTGATTCTGCCCATATACGGACTTAGAAAGCCTCTCTCAGCGTTAGTCACAGACGATTTGCCTATGCACATGTGGTATAATGTACTTACCACCCCGTATTTGGACTTGTCTGATAACAAGTTAGATAATTCGCACTTGTCAGAGATCTGTTCACTAATTATTCCTCAAGACCTTATATCTTGATAGTAAATTGACCAATCAAAATTACTAGTTATTTATCCTCAATAACACATAAATAAAAACAAAAGTAAAAAATAACGCCCTTTATTAACAGATTTTTATTTAAAATTCGTGGATAATAAAATAAAGAACATCACAACAATTAATTGAAACAATTATAAGCAAATTAAAAACATAGTATAACAAAATAATACAAGCAAAAAATAAAAATTAGGAGTTTTAGCAAACTGAAGAATGTTGTAAATTATGGAAAAAAAGTGATATTTTGCTTGAATACTTGATTTGTAAGGTATATTTTGTATTTTCTTTATATATGTTTATTTTATTTGTACTATGTGGAAATAAATTGATTTTTTGAAGAGAAATATTAATATGTATGTATATACGCTAAGAAATTAACATGCACCCTTACAACCCCAACAAAATAATATATGAAATATAGTTTTCTCATTAAGGGGATGGTCTTAATACAGAATTAATTCAAGATAGCAGATTACTTGGACTAATAGTCGGCCATTCCCCCAATAAAAAAAAAAAAAAAAAAAAAAAAAAAAAAATGGTGCAATTACAGAATGCTTAGCTTTACTCTTATTCACAATTATAACCTTGATATAAAACTGCATTGTGTGCCTACAAAACTGTAAAATAAAATATCTTAATCAGAAAATTGCTGCCATTCTAAATTGTGCTTTCAAAAATATGTTGTGTAATTTCTCTAATCAAAGGTCTGGAGGAAAGAGTTCCCCCTTAAGAAAAAATTATAGTTGATTTTGTTTATGGTTTAGTTGCAAGCTAGACAATAAACTTAAATTATTTCTTGTTAGTTTAATTAATGAAAAATATCTATAAAAGCTATCTTTTTTTCTACAAAAATCCTCCTTTTGTATTGCTCTTACATTTTTTCCCAGACTAACTCCTGAATAACACACTCTGTAAAAATGTATTTCTCCAGAAGAATAATATTAATGCCGAATTGCTTCATAGTAAGAATATCTTATCATCAATGATGTACAATCCTTTTACTGATAAAAAAAATATAATAGACATACTCTAACAAAATTAAACACAGTTTCAATATCTCAATTATCAAACAAACAAAATATGTTTACTCAAAAAGGTAGATTTTGCTTTGGAGCTAAACAGTGCAGTATTTATTATTAAATTTTATTATGATAAACATAGCATACAATACTTTTATTATTTGTATACCATATGGTTGATCTTATATAAGAATTACATATAAATTTTAACTATCTGTAACTGAAAATACACAGACAACCATCATATAAAGCAATATTTTGTATGAATTAATATTAACTAATAATTTTTAATTGGGTGCAATTTGTGACCTTTGTCTTCAAAATTTTTTAATTTTTACTCAGAGAATAAATCTAATGGTTCATATAAAATGTCTGTTTCTCTTTTAAACGTCCTGTGCAAATGGTCCTAGAAATGTAAGGCTTTGACATTGGTATGACCAGAGGTCAAATAACTATATTATGTTTGGTCTAGGCTATGACAATTGAAGAGAAAAAAAAAATTGGGTGTGCGTCGGACCACACGGTGGAAGTTATACTTCTTTGGCCATTCCCATACACCCACTCACGCACACAAACAGACAGGATATATAAATTAAATATAAGACATTTTTCAATATTATTCAATATATTTATCTTCAATATATTATACGTGACTTCATTATTATATTATACACCTATATTATCATTATCAGTAATTTCTTCGATTAAATTTCTTCGATTAACAATCGATTAATCGATAGTTCTTAAAAATTTGTTCTTACTTTTCAGCGTGACGCGGTTTCTCGACCAACATCCCATCCCAAAGTGTCTAACGGGCGCAAAGAAGTATAACTTCAAAAACAGACTATCCAAGGCAATGCATTCGCTGCAGACCTTCCCCTCTGCTGTTATCCAACGATAATTGGTTTCAAATATGTGCTCAGACGACTGTTTATTGTACTATTAGCACAGATATTAGTCACCCCACCGTGTCCTGGAGAGAGTGATGAAGAGAGATAGAGAGAGGGAAGCAGATCATGTTACCTGTCAAAACCAAACAGGATATCTGGCTTAACGAGACTTATATGAGTGGATAGACTTGTTGTTTCTATAGTCAATGCTTTGAAATAACAGGTACCGCTGACTCACCTCGCAATATTATGGTCTCTTGCAATTTGACTATTTGTTGATGTGAACAGTCAAATGCTGCAATATTTCTACAGGTACTTCTAATCTCGTAGTTTTAAATTCAAGAACACCTTTGTAATGATTTCTCTCTATTTTCGGAATTTGAAATCTAAACAACTTGTTCATTGAATTTTATTTGTGATTTTGATAAGGATGCTTTTTACTGATTATTATGTAGTTACAACCAAGATAAAGATCATATTTTGATAAGGATGCTTTTTACTGATTATTATGTAGTTACAACCAAGATAAAGATCATATTTTGATAAGGATGCTTTTTACTGATTATTATGTAGTTACAACCAAGATAAAGATCATATTTTGATAAGGATGCTTTTTACTGATTATTATGTAGTTACAACCAAGATAAAGATCATATTTTGTTCCTAAAAAATTCTTGTGAAGATTTACAGTAACCTTAAAAGAAAACAAAATACAAATTCTTTTGCCTTCAGCACTCGTTATAAATGTAATAAATATCAACTGTCTGTTTTAGAAAGGTTTAGAGTACTCATCAACAACTCTCAGGGAGTAAAAAAGTACAAATTTTGTTCTTTATTCCCACCCATTATTGGTGGCACACCATACCTCTGTAGACAAAACCATCTCATTATTACTGTATGTTTATGAGTGCGTGGGATGATCTTAATTACTGTACGTGTATATGTGGATGGGAGTGTGTTTACCAATGTATGTGTAAGGGTAGGTGAGAGGGTCCTCACCAACGTATTGCAAGGGTCGGTAAGAGTTTCATCACCAATATCCTTGAAGTTGAGAGGTTCCCCCTTACAATATCCTACGATCTGCAGGCCCGACCAGAGGGGGGGGCAGGGGGGGCAAAATCCCCGGGGCCGGCCGCAATTTTTTTTTTTTTTCTTGGAAATTCCAAAAATCCTTTATTAAAATATTTTACAACAGATTGAATTTACTTGCGGTTTTAATTATGAAATTATTGTAAGGAATATTATGCATTTGGAAAAGGCAATATGCAAGAAATTATTTTTTTGCATAAGTTACAAAATTAATAAAAATATATCGGGAATACATTGCGCGCGGGAGCGGGCGCGCCACCTGATCGGAAGCTCGCTGAGAAGAAAGAAAAGATTCCTGAGCACCAAAACAGCCTTAGCCATAAAGAATGTTACTTAAAATGGAAAGATCTGGAATTAAATCTTAACAAAGGAGGTACTATATTTGGTAGCATTGAAAAACAATTGCAGAATGAAATCACTACCTGGAAACAGATCTTACACAGACTCCTTCACGTAACTTTATTTTTAAGTGAGCGAGGTCTCTCTTTTAGAGGGGAAACTCAAAAGGTGGGTCATGCAAACAACGGCAATTTTGTAGGTGTGCTAGAACTTTTAGGTCATTATGACTCTATTTTAGCGAAGCATCTAGATCAGGTTAAGCAATCTCAAGAATCGTATAAGAGAATGCAAGTGCATTATTTGTCTTGGAGAACTCAAAACGAATTCATAGCAAGTTGTGCTTGATTATGTAAGGAAAGTTATTGTGGGCGAACTCAAGCGATCTAAATACTATTCTACTATGGTTGACGCTACACCAGACTCGTCATGTAGAACAGACCTCTTTTGTATTTAGATACGTTATTTTCAAAGAAGACGTAAAAGAATATGAATTCCATGAACAATTTTTGGAGTTTTTCGACTTCAATTAAAAAACTGGAGAAGAAATCGCAAATCTAATCAAAGAAGTTCTTAAAAAATATGACATATCCTTAGATGACTGTAGAGGACAAGGATTCGATAATGGCAGTAATATGAGTGGCAAGTATAAGGGTGTTCAGGCTGATATTTTAAAATTAAACTCCCTGGCTGTGTACTCACCCTGTGGATGCCACAGTTTGAACTTATGTGGAGTATGCGCTGCTGAGAGTTGTACTGAAACTTATGGTATCGAACTGGAACTCCCCACTTCCCGTGCACGAAAGAGGAAGACTTTTCACGATGAAACAGCTACAGAAGATGTAATGTTGATTTTATCCCCGGAAGAACGCTTCAAAACAGAAGTTTTTTACACAATAATTGATGTTTTGGTGGCCAACCTGAAAACGAGGTTCACAGCAATGAAATTTTCATTTTTATGGAAGTATAACGAAATGGACGAGAAGACGATCACAGAAAGTTGTGTCCCCAATGTGTGCATTGCTCTTCGCATATTCTGTTGCCTACCAGTATCCGTTGCTCAGGCCGAGAGATCATTTAGTGTTTTGAGCCGAATTTAAAATTGTTTAAGATCTACTATGGGTCAACAACGATTATCTGATTTGGGACTGTTAAGCATAGAGTAAAAACTTGCAAAAACTCTTGATTTCGACCACGTAAACCAAAACTTTGCGGATATGAAAGCAAGAAAAGTTATGTTGTAACTAACATTTCTATTGTAAATAATTAAAAGCTATGTTTAATTGTTAAAACTGTTTTGATGTTCTTCCTTCCTGTGTCAATAACATGAGTGTTTACTATTGCAAATCCCAGTTTATGAGTTAGCAGATTTTCAGGAATTTTCGTTCAACTAGGTTTGGGGGGGGGGCCCGGTCGGGGCTATAATATATATATAAGAGTACTAGGGATATATAAGAGTACTAGGGAACACCCCTGTACGCTATGCATGCCAACCCCGTCACTTGCTGTGCTCGATACACCTCGGCCTTTGGCCTCAGCATGTGACTTTTGACTAAACATAATAGTATATTAACTGTATAACGTACAATCACAATATTACATTTATTTACAGTATCTCACCCACTACTTGCTTTGCTATCTACAGTAATTATTAGTATAAATACCCAATGCCATTACTTAGCCTATTTCTAACGTGTTCATTTCATTTGTTTTTGTTTAACTGAAGATTAAACTCTTAATGCATCAATAGGATAATGTCAAACATACAAAATAAACATGTTTTATTTTTCAAACTCTATCCTTACTAGATTTATAACTTAATGTTATACGTTATTCATTCTTACATATGAGACGCAGACACAACGTTGTTGGTATTTTAAGGCGAATATGAATGATTATATGAGTGTAGGATGAGTGTGGATGAGTGTAGTCTGGTTACTAACTGAGTTCAACTGTTTCTCAGAAAGGGCAATTTATTAATAGCCAGGGCAACTAAGGGACCTACAGCTTTACGTGGAATCCAAACCACGTAGTGCTGGTCTGATTTTCAGCTAATTGACAAGCCTGATACTCAGTTATCTCCCCCACACAACACCCGCACAATGATCATCACCCAACCTGGACACCCCAGACTTCTCTAGTAGTGTCCACGCCGATAGCAACCATCAAGCGGACGCCATGTCGGTATTAAGAGAACCGAGCATCCAACCTATCGTCTACAATCTCCCAAACACTTTGTCCCCATGTAGCTGGGTTACAGCACTACGCCACCAGTGCCGACAATTATTCATCTCTAAGACGCCGATCGTAGAGATATGGGCGAATATGAGGAGTGAATGAGTGTAGATGAACGAGTGTAGTCATTGTTACTATATGAGTTCGACTTAGCTTAGAAAGGACTATTTATTAATAGCCCAATAGCCAGGGCAACTATGGGACTTAAAGCTTTATGTGGAATCCAAACCACGTAGTGTTGGTCTGATTTTCAGCTAACTGACAAGTCTGACACTCAATTCTCTTCCCTACACAAAATCCGAAATTTAACTACCATTCAGCCCGGACACTCCAGACGTCTCTAGTAGTGTCTACGTTGATGACAACCATTGAGTGGACGCCGTGTCGGTATTAAAAGAACCGAGCAAGGAACCTATCACTTAAATCTCCCAAACACTTTGTCCTCAAGAAGCTTGGCTACAGCACTGCGTTGTTACCGAAAGGCCTTAGAAAATAAAAAAAACTATAATTACAGGAGTGTTTGATCTATAACAATAAACATGTTTATTTATTTACAAAATTGCTGTTATTAATTCACTAAAATTAACCCAATATTATCCTTATGGAACAATCTTTTAGGGGTGGTTTCTACCCCTTTGGAGTTTTTTATCAAGATGTAAATACTTTATTTGTCCTATTGAAGACCTAAAGAAACATTGTTCAAAATGTCAGCTCTCTACCTACATGGGAAGTTGGAGAATTAGTGATGAGTGAGTGAGGGCTTTACCTTTTATACATAGAGATTTAATAAACATGACAAACTAACCTAATCAAGGAAAGTATCTATTTGAAAATCTTTCTAGATATCAATACATACTGTATTCCTGAATAAAGCTTAAAAGTTTGTATTCATGACTGTCCCTAGATAAAATTTCTCAACACAGCTAATACATAACCAAATGAATAGATCCATTGTTTCTTCATCCTATCAGTGCAGACATTGGTATGTGTGAAGAGATGCTGGATCAGGTGACTGGAAAGGAGTGAAAGTGAGTTCCATGTGACTGATGAGTCACCTTTGGTCATGCTATCAACTGATCTTTGCACTGGCATTGTCCAAGCCAGCTGGTGCTCCTCTGACATTTCCCTTTATTTAGCACAGTATAATCAATGAGATTAGCTCACTCAATTGGAACAATGCAATAAAACGTTAATTATTGCCCCACTTGGAAGAGAGCTTGTGTTGGTGGTGAAGTAACATCTGCAGATCAACCTTGCACACCAACTGGTTTGGAACGTCTCGATTATGCATTCTGATGATCTAACTCGGTATAAGAGTTGGAATAAAATCCTCAGCAAGACACATATAAAAAAAAGTGTTTACAATTAACTATCAAGTTCCTCAACTACACAAAACCATGACTAAATAACAAATTTACCGTTAAAATATGATTTTAATTTTCTATATATGTACTGAAGAAGTGCTTTTAACAAATATTAAATTTTGAGAGAAATATCAAAAATATTTACTGTACTTTTTTCAAGTCAAATGATCTTTTTATCGATTTAATTTGTGAATAAGGAAATAGACCAACAATAAAACCAACCACCTTTTTATAAATAGTAATTAAACACTGTCATTTAAATTTTATGTGTACCTTTTTAAGTGTGTTAACTTTCAAAGAACTTACAAAAGGAATTTTTTTAGACAAAAGCCTGCTTTCGTTTCCTAAACAAAGCAAAATAATTCTGCAGCACATCCTAAACTAAGTAATTTCTGAAAGTACCTTTAAATCAATCCCTTTATTACTGGAAGCAATCTCAGAGTTATGGATCCCTTTGTAAGTATTAAATTGCAATAAAGTGTTTTCCAAAGACAAAAAGAAACTATTGAAAGTCATTAAAATTGACAAAAGAAGTAAAATATACTTAGGAATCTAAAAAAACTGAACTAATTTTAAATAAGCATATCTTACCTGACTGTTGGATTGCCAATTTTGTCTTTAAAACCATCTAAATACTAAAGCTTAGTTATACAATTTCCAAAGATTCACTTCTTCAAAACTACTCCATATGTCAAGCTTCTGATTAATACCCAGCAAAAAGAATAAAAAATAAACAGTGAAAGCACTGAATGTCTGCCAACTTAAATGTTTTGCTGACTGCTATAATTCTTCTTTCACGGACTTCAACTAAATTCAATAGGAAGAGGTGGGCTCGTTTTTTGTAGCTATAATGGTGCAATACCAGTTCTCTGTTTGAGTAGTTTAATATAACAAATGTCACAATATTAAAAAAGTCAAGATATTGGTGAATATTGGTTGTGAATAAGTGTGATAATAAATATTTTGTGTTACAAAGGTTGACTGATATTGTTATAAAGGGCCATTTTATCGATAGAATAATATGTTTTGGCTTGTTTATTTCATTTATCTAATGTTTTACATTTTTGGGTTTCTTTTCTCGTTTGATTTGATCTGTTAACAACAAAACATACTAACAATAATTTCTTCTAAGAAAGTGATCATGTACATGTTAGTAGAATTATTTTTAAAACTTTTCACTTAACATTTTTAAATCACATTCTGAAACATAAGTTCAAAAACTGATCTGAATAACACATAGTTTACTTATTATCACAGTATAATAAATAAACAGTAGCGAAGCTCAGCCTTTTTACTTGCAACCAAGCGATGTTAGCGAAGCTAGTGATGGTATAGCAAACTGACCTGGCAAGCGGAGATGTAGCTCTGCAAAACGTCCACTATGATAAATAGCGTCGAACCAGTTGCATTTTCTCAAGAGTAAGCTTCGCTACTGTATGGTTATATTGTACTGTGATTAGATAGTTCTGCGTTAAGTAAATT
This sequence comes from Stictocephala bisonia, assembly GCA_035578905.1. Lineage (NCBI taxonomy): Eukaryota > Metazoa > Arthropoda > Insecta > Hemiptera > Membracidae > Stictocephala > Stictocephala bisonia. Next base: position 205,070 of record JAQJVL010000559.1, on the reverse strand, counting down.
ATGTGTGATGCAGATTAGTTTTGAACTTATGATTCAGAATGTGATTTTAAAATGTTGATTAATAAATGATTCCAAAGGATTGGCACAAACTATCCCCCATATTAAACACTAAAAAATCAAAACTGTAAGTTACCAAATATGTTTTTAGTCATAACTCAAAAAATAGTCAAGTTAGAGACATGCAGTTTTTACTAATATATTTTAAATTGTAATTTGCATCTTTCCTGAAATTTTTAATCAAAATTGTTAGAGCCGTTTTTGAGAAAATTCCATTTTTGTTATGTTTTATGTTCCATAAAAATATAAAAAAATTTAAATTCAAAAAAAGTGAAAAAATGTTCTGGAGACATTGGCTAAATACACCTACATAGCAAATTTCATAAAAATTGATCCATCTGTTTGGTCTCCAGCAAACTGCACATTAAAAAAAAAAAAAAAAAAAAAAAACTTTTTGGGTTTAGGGAATCCTAAAATGGATTTTTAGACCAACTTGTAGAAACATTTTTTTCTATGATCACGATACTTTATCTATGCTAAAACATATGGGAGAAAAAGTAAGAAAATAATTATACAAACAATAACGTGCACATGATCGCTTTCTTAAAAGAAATTACTGTAAGTGTATTTTCTTGTTAGCATTTACTGCAGAATAGCATTTAATATTGTGTTACACGTAAACACAAGATTTATTCACACATTTGTAATTACAGTCGCAACGTAAAAGCCTTACTTGGAACTCAACGATGTCATTGCTTCTTCTCTTTATCGTTATATATTGTCAGGAACTTCTTCAGGCTTGAGAAACTTGTTTGAAGCTGTTGAAACTGGCTTCCAGAAATCTCTTTACCCAAATTAACTGATTTGGATCAATAATTTCCATGATTACACAACTTAGACACTTACGGTTTGTATGGTATCTAACACGAAACACCACTTAACATAGGTTGAATCTTTCTCTAGGAATCGGATATAATTTTTTGTGCATGATTTTGGGGCTCACTTTACACATTTAGCGTGCTGTTTCATTGGTTGATTTCTTTACCTACAATGAACAAACAGATAATTCTGAAAAATAGAGAATGATACGTTCTGCATGAAAATTTTCATAACACTTGAAACTTCTGAAGACTAATTTATCGTACTATACATACATATAGTATGATAAATGCTTTAACATAACAAATTAATGGTTTTGAGGCATTTTTTTTTAGAGAATAGCCCAAATGTATCCTCTTCCAAAACTTACAGGGTATGTATATTTTATTTTACTCTGAAGACAAAATGAATGTTTACTTCGGTTATTGCATAAATGGAAATAGCCGCTCTGCAAATTGATTATTTTGGTTTGTCATTCACCCGAATGCAAAATTAAACAATGTTTGCACTCCGTGGAATGAGCGAACATTTTGAACAGTGCCCGAATTCATATACAAACTATGAAAAAACTGAATTAAAATATGTGTGTTGCTCTATGGATATGCAATCCCCTCCCAAACTACCGAATAACCCAGAAACAGTGTAAACTAAATAAGAATCTACTCACCAGAGGAAAGTGCCAGTGGTAAGTGTAAATTTGTGTTGTATCTATATTTGTTTCCTCCCACCTTGTATTAATGAATATTCTTCTCAGGTAAGAAAGATAATTTCACTCTGAGAATTTATACTTCTCTGAGAATTCATCAACCTCTCCTATTATACTTATTTACTAACAAAGAATTATTCATAATATTTTACGTCTTCGTCTGCAGCAACTATACCTTAGATTGTATTTCACATCTCGGTATAAACATCTACTACCCCCAAAAACAATCCATAATGGGATGGTTCTCAATACAGTTGAACCCCGGTTAACCGAAATAAGGTGGGAGAGCCGTTTCAGATAACCAATTTTTCGGTTAAACCGTCATATGCTAAAATTAGCCTATTAACATGGTGTAAAGGAAAAATTAATTTACAACCAATGCCTATATAAAATAACAGTATTTTATTTCAGCTACAACAAATGTTATAATGGGTTAGAAAAGACTATAAACTGAAAAACTTAAGTTACTACAGCATTGTACAGTAAGTATTACAGAAATAAGTGATTTTTGTTTGCTATTTTGTAAGTTCTTGGCATCGTTTTCGAGCAGCTATGTCCTGCCATTTTTTAATTAGAAGGCTGTCAGTAGGCATCAATCCGCTGCATTGTTCCACAAATTGTAGGGTAATCTAAAATAATCCCAAAAATGGTTGTAGTTTATCTTATTTAAAAACGAATCTCTATTAAAATTTGTCTGTGCCATACAGTAAAGTTTGACTTACCTCTAATACATGAAATCCGTCGTCAGGTGTCACTTTGCCGATTCTGTGATCCACGTCCTCTACTGTTTTCTTTTGCGTTGTCAGCTGGCTGTAACATTGCCTCTACAATATCTTGGTCAGAAAGTTCATCAGAATCATCGGCGACGACCCATGCATACGACTCTGAGCATACGCTTGATATAATTGTAATATGTTGCCCAAACATAGGCATAGAAATATTATTTGAAAGCCTATGAATCAATTCACATTTAGATGCCATTGGAATTCCCGTAATTGTTTTCAGACAACGTAATACACAGTAATGCGTTATTTACGAAATTTGTTTACTTTTAAAGTCTCGTTAGATGCTTGTATCGTGAGTGGTGTCATTGCCGTAGTTTCTTTGTTTTGATGTAGAAAACTAGCGTTGTGTAGTTTTGTACTTATAGTGTTTGGTTTTGTTATTACTGTATAATGTAATGTACTTATAAATATTTATGGAACCATTTCGTATACTAGATTTCGGTTAACCGGAGTTCTACTGTATATAATCATTATAAAGTTACATACTTACTCTTCTCAGGAGATTCAATGTTCCTGATCGTTTCTTGCATTGATAAGAACATTTAATTGAGAAAAGTTCTTTAATAATGGCAACAGAGTCAGTTATACCATTTCAATTCCAAGGCTATAATGGAAATTTCATTGAAACAAATAGTTACTCAGTAAATGTAACTAAAAAAATTAAACTTCCTAAAATTACATTTATATCTGTTGACAGTAGATATAATGAACATTAATCCTTTGTGTATTAATCTTAGAACTGCTTTCTGAACTGCCATCTTTAAAGTAATTGTACATTAAATTCATGGTTAGATGGCAAGTCGTGTACTTCCTTGAAAAATGGACTTGGGACTAAAAATTGGTCTAAGCACAATTATTTTTGTTTTAGATATTGACAATAGGATTTCAACCAGCATCATAATCCTATTCAAATATTACGTTTTGAACAAAGGTTTAGGGATATTTTTCTTTCTTTTAGAACTAATTATTATTCAAATATTTTATTGTATTCTTAGTAATATTTTTGTTTCAATTATTTCCTGTTCCTCAAATGCCATTGAATTAATTACGTAAAGTTTGTAGAAAACAACATGAAAAATCAATTTAACAGTTTTTAATCATAATTTATTGATTATTAAAAAGTAGAAAGAAATACTGAACGTAATTAGCAAGGGATTGTTATTTTTCAGAAATAAAACAATTACTTATATTTTTTAATAAACTGAAATATAATTCATATCATAGTAATATACCACAAACAATTTTAATAAGTTTTAATAATAATGAATATACTTAGATACTAAAATGTATATAATAATAGTTGTCTCACAATGTAAATTGAGTATGTGTTTATCACTTTATTACACAAGTCTTATTAACTTATATAGTAGATGAATAAATTAACCAATTAAACAAAACATGCCAACAATATTGCACATCGTTTCACAAAAAAGGCACATACTTAACAACATTGCAATATACACCTTATTTGATTATCGTAGTTTAAAAATATGTATAAACTTGTCAATACAGAAAAGATCACATTGATAAAATATAACACGTATTTCAAAAATATTTTATTAATATAAAAATAAGTCGTAATATATTATATGGAATGATATATTTCTTACGTTAAGCGTTAAGTCAATTACTTGATTCACTAGCAGGAAATGAAGAGTTAAAATGTAACAGTTTTCATTAGATGTAATTTTTGTAGTACTGATTTTGCAGCACAAAATGATCCCTGGGCATTGACTTTGTTTTAAAGGAGCTAAAAAAGTATGGACTAGCACAGCCAACCGACCAGGCATTCAGTCGATTTGTCATTGATTATACGCGTGTAGTAGCGTTACAGTGTGCTCATAGCTATCCAGATCAATGTGTACGCGAATTGATCAGAATAGCACTAATTACGAGAACACAGGAATTCCAAGGTTAAGCGGTCTATGCAAGGATGATGACCTTTCAAACATCAATGATTGCTAAAGTATGTATAGATGCTGTATCTTATGTTATTAAATGGATTCTACAAATAAGGAGGATAACCTAATGCTAAAATGTAGGCTATGGCATTCTACTAACAAAGGATAAATAAAGACTCATGGGTAAATTTAGTAATCACAGTGCGTTCCCACACTGGTTCTGAAGAGATCTTTTCACAGATTCACCAGATGATTCAACTATTCAATAACATACAGTATTTTCCAATAGTTTTTTTGCGTCTTGAATTATTTTGTTGCCTTGTGTTTATATTCTTTTAGTATAGCGTGTTTTGCTTATATTTTGTTCGTACGTGTTGTTTTATTGTTTTCATAATAGTTGAAAAACAGAAGAAAATTGTACTTTCACTTCAATATTTAGCCTGGTTACTAATTTTCACTACCGGTGATAAGGTTACTACAAATAACAGTGCTTGAGAAACGTTGTTCTTTGTGCATCATTATATAAAATGGAAGGGGCAGAAAATATAATGTTAAACAGAATAACTGGATTGGGAACTGAACCTGCCTACATTTGTAGCACATGTGTACCATTAAACGTTTATCTACCTGACTTTACTGCTTAAGAAATAAGCTACCTTTTAATCTGATTCAAACCGGAAAGATTCTGGATGGTCGCAATCCGAATAGTTGCGATGCCATTGTACGGGAAAACTGCTACATACCACAGATCATTTCAGGCTCAATAGTTAAAAAGTTTGTCTTAACCATTCGCACGCGGCAAACAGATATATACCCAGCCTCTACTTTGCCTCAACACAGTTAAGGAATATATCCGGAATAAAATATTTCTGTTGATAGTGTAAAGGATAGTTCCAAAAACACCCGCTAGAGTGCAGCATCAACTTAGACATGTCCTTGGCCAACTCCCTCAGCCTATCAAAAACCTTCTATGACTGAAAAGGAGCAGGGAAGACAATCGGAGCGTGCATGTCTACCGCGCCGGCTCTGTCTACTGCCTTTGCACATGCGTAAAACGGAAATATCATTGGTCTGTCGCTCCACTCAATCACATTGTTTTACACACTTATTGTTCTTTTTCTTTGTTTTCTAGTTTTCAATTATTATTTTTTTTAGTTATTATTGTATCGTAAATGACAGATACTGTTAAAATTTTCAACTTAAAAGTTATATTTGTACTTATCATTATAATTGTACATCTACAATAAAATAGCTTTAAATAATTTTAACTTTAAATATAAATCAATAATATTTTTGTTATGTTCCTTTATGTTTCTAAAACTTTAAAAAAATAACTTCACATTTTATTAAAATTATTATTTTTACATAATTACGCGTTACTTCAAAATAGGGTAAAACAGTTTTCACGTGCGAAGGGTTAAATTTACTTTTTATGTGCCTTTACCAAGCCCTAAAATAGAAAATCGTGGAATATGGTAGTGGGCAAGATAAATTAACTACATACTAGTTACAAGTACTAAACAGTAATAAAATATTAAATGCAATCATTGATATTTTAAAACTTAGTGGCAAACTACAATGTATATCTTAAATATGTTTATCCTACGTTTCTTTCCTAGAAGAATATGATCTAAGAATAGATCTTTTTATACATAAATTTTGGTAAATTACAGAAAGATGTAAATATACATATATATCAAAATCTTTATATCTACTTATATCACTTGATTATATGGAGGCACATAGCTACACTTGTAACCTTTGTTTGTTTATAGTTGTACTATCCATGTCCCAAAACTAAGACTGTCCCATAGAGTAAAAAGATGATTACTGAATACCAAATTTTTATTTAGTAAATTGTAATTGTTTTCTTAAATACGAATAAAATGTCATACGTTTACATTATTTTCTTTAATTGTGATCATATTTTAGTTTTATTAAATTTACTTGTGAAAAGTTTTACTAAGTCAACATTGTATTACAGCTTTACTCCCTCATCTGAGTATAAACCATCATGACAGGGTCACAAGCAGAGCTTTACGTCTCCATAAATACATTAATTTATATCTAGAAATATACAAAGCTATTGTTTAATAGAGGTGATGTCTATCTAGAACACTATTGTTTACTAAATGCAGATCAAAAGACTAGACTTGTATGCAACAACCATATAAAGGCACTTTTTTACAATCCTAGAACTGCCAATTCGTATGTCCTAAATTGCCAATTATAACACTTAATTTTAAATTTGTCAGTTATATTCACAACTAAACAACATTTTGTTTATATAAACCATACCAGATAAGATACATGGACGTAATGTCCACACAAGAATTTTCAACTGAAGTCACCGCTGTGTCAAAAGAGAGTCAAACAATAATTAAACTTGAAAAATGTCTCAGAAACTAGCTTTTACTCGATTTGTTAGAAACAATTTTTATTTGAAAAGAAATATGTTTATAGTTTACATAAATAAATTTTAGGTATGATTGATTAGAAATATTAAAATTGACTTGGTTTTCATAAAAAAATGTGATTATAAAAAAATTCATAAAATACTCTCTTAGCACATATTTATGATTACCTTTGATGTTACACTAAATTATTATAGACATGAAGATTATCTTATGTAAAGAGATTTAAATTTTAGCAGCATCCTTTAAAGTATAACAAATTGGCAGTTCCAGAATATTAAAAATACTATTGTTATTTTCACAGCAATTTTATGAGTTGCATATTCAAAGTTTACTTGAAGTTTCCTCTGTAATTTTTTTGAGGCACCACTGGCCACTAACAATATATCTTGAATTCATAATTTTAAATCCTCATTGAATTGTTTGAGTTAAGCTTGGTTACAACTGAAATTGAAATATTGGCATATAATTAATCCAAAAATATTTTCTACACAAAATGTTATTTTTTTAAAATCTGAGTGGGTTTGTTTCAAATTATAACCACTGATATAAAGGAAATAACATTATATATAACCTTCTTATATAAATGTTTAATATACAAAAATTGGAAATAAATCTTATACCTTAAATTGGATAGAATATAAAGTAGTAAAATAAGTTAAAATTCTTACATTCTTACATATGAGACGCCGACACAACGTTGTGCGTATTTTAAGGCGAATATGAATGGTTTTATGAGTGTAGGATGAGTGTGGATGAGTGTAGTCTGGTTACTAACTGATTTCAACTATTCCTCAGAAAGGGCAATTTATTAATAGCCCAACAGCCAGGGCAACTAAGGGACCTACAGCTTTACGTGGAATCCGAACCACGTAGTGCTGGTCTGATTTTCAGCTAATTGACAAGCCTGATACTCAGTTATCTCTCCCACACAACATCCGCACAATGATTACCACCCAACATGGACACCCCAGACTTCTCTAGTAGTGTCCACGCCGATAGCAACCACCAAGCGGACGCCATGTCGGTATTAAGAGGACCGAGCATCCAACCTATCGCCTACAATCTCCCAAACACTTTGTCTCCATGTAGCTGGGTTAAAATATAAATATAATTTGATTAACAATACTTCATGATATACTACAGTTACATATATGATTTAATTATTCAATAAATATACCTTAATACCATATTAACAACTTTGCAATATCAATATATATATATATATATATATATATATATATATATATATATATATATATATATATTAAACAACAATAAAAATAATACAATGTATAGATTTATATTATTAATTGTATTTCCTAATTTTGTTCACAAATATTTTCTGAATGCATGATAAATAAAAAAAACTTATACTAACAATTGACTATAGAAACAAGCAGACTGTCTGCTCGAATTGGTTCCATGAAGCCAGTTTGCCTGTTCTGTGAAATTAGTTCTTTTCTGTTTTCACATGTAGCGCAGAAATGGTCTAACTCTCTTTATATTTCTATTCATCTTTCTCTCTATCTTTCTCTAACACACACTGAGCTAATATGCCAAACAGTTATATGAGCGCTTATTTGAAACCAATCAATATTTGATAGCAGCACAGCACAGGAGCATATCTAGAGCAAATACAACAACAGCCTAGAGCGGGGAAGGAGAGTTAACAGCCAAGATTGTTCCAACTATACAAATGGTCAGGGACAGACGATAACAGGTTTTCTGATAGTCAACGGAGTTACAATTAGTTCAGTTGACACCAGGTAGAGGGTTGGAGGCTCGAGTGACAATTATTCACTGGAGAAGATTGTTAGTTACAAATCTTAACAATTCAGTACTTTTGATTCTCCCATAGTGGGTAAATTTACTACAAAATAATCACCAATGTGACAATTTTTGCCTTGATCTCTGTGTATTTTTCTATAGTCAATTGTTTAATGCTTATCTAAGTCACTGTCATGTATACAATTTGCATGTTAGAACATAAATTTTTAATTTAACACAAAAACCTTGCAAAATTGACACTGATTACAACAGATTAACGGTTAAAAAAATGAAAATTCTAAGTTAAAATGAAATTAAAAAGCCATTGTAAGCAGCATATTGCACCACCAGCTTATTTTACTTTAAGCTTTTTCAGGAACATTAGTAAAACACGTTCCACTCTTCTTGAGGGGTGAGTGCTGATCTAGAAGTGCGTTTCCATTCAGATATGAAAATTCTACACAAAAATTGAAATTGAGGGATCTAAGGCTCCTCAAATGTTAGATCAATAGATAGCAGTATGTTGACTCAGTTTCCCAAAAACGCTGATGCCCCATTCCAGGTACAATGCCATTTCTCACAAAAACACCTACATGAGATTTTCAAAGAATATCGCAACAATTTGAAGCTGTAAATTTCAGTCAAAAGGTAGAGTTTAAGACAAAGTTACCATCCAGCAACTTGCTGATGAAGTCACACTGAAAGCGGAAAGTTGACTCATTAAAGAGATTCACAGCTGTGGCTGGTGGCTGCGTCTATCATCCCAGCCTTATATGGTTTTTATGGAAGCCTTATAAATATTTATTTGTATACCTCCACACACATTGAACTTTTGACCTATTTTCACAAGAGAATGAGGCATTCAAACAATGTTTTACAGCGAGTAAATTTGAACTTGGCCCTTTTTTGAAAGAGAACACAGTTGGCTAGTACCTACTGTGACAGGTTTTTTTTCAAACTGTTTTGGTTTATTTTTATGTGCCAATAACTATTGTTTTATTTTAATTTTTTTGTAATAAACCAAAGCAGTTAAAACCTTTTCAGTGCCGTAACCATTTCCCAAAAGGATGTGCATAAATTGCCGGGTTGTTTTTCACAAATTTACAAGGGTTTGGGAAAAAGTGTTGTTGAAAAAACTATGTACCCTATATTAATAATTTTTGTTTTAATTTATAGAACATGAAATTCTCTACAAAATACATATAATAATAGGACAATTTATGAAGGGTAAATAATCATTAAAAAATAATAATAAAAAGTAAACAAAAGAAAGAAAATTAAAAAAACTAAGTTTGAACTGAATTTTCATATGTATAACATTTTTGTATACCATGTAAAAGACCAATAAAAAAAATCATATATAACATAAATTTATAATTTTATATTTGACTCGATTGAGCAATATAAATAGAATTCATCGTAAAGTAATTTTTTGTCACATTTCTCTAACTTGGTGGAAAAAACGTTGTTATATATAAAGTATGTATCCTAAATTCATAAATTTTTTAACATTGTTGAACATTAAATGTTATACAAAATACATATAGTAATCAGACAATTTTTGAAAGGAATATAATTGAAATTTTAGTAATAATTGAAAGTAAAAAAAAAAAAAACTATCATCAAAAAAACAATCACAACAACCTCATATCCTTTGATATAATAATGACTGTCACAAATTATTATATGTTTCAAAATAACAGAGTAAAACTGTATTACAAATTACTTTTAGTAACAACAGACATAACACTGTTAAACACAACCAAAAGAACTGAATAATATTCCTGTATTCTACTGACTGCCTTCTGAATCAACACCAGCTGACAAATGTCATTGTTATCTTTTTTCTCAATTACCAATTCAAAGGCATAAAAGAGAGAAATACGAAAACGATACCAATCGAAAGATCGATTCATTAGGAATACGGTGGATCTTTAACCGAGTCGATGAAATACATACTATATGAAATATTACCAACAACGGATTGTCGACTGGGTTGACGCCAGCAATTTATGCATAAATTACATCGTCGACTGTGTCGATGCTACGGCACTGAAAGGGTTAATAAATCTTTATCAGGCGGTACTAGTAATACTTGTCCTGTAAAGCATATTAAAACTTGAAATACATATGTTTAAAAATGTAAGCTTGAAACTTTTTCAAGTGAAGTAATGTTCAAATACAAAATGGTGACCAAGCGGGGAAAGAGAGTCAACAGCCAAGACTGTTCCAATTACACAATGGTTTGGGACGGACAAACAGACAACAACCGGTTTTCTGATAGTCGACTGAGTTGCGAGTAGTTCAGTCAACACCAGGTAGAGGGTTGGAGGTTCGAGTGTCACAAAATTATTCACTGCAGAAGATTGTTAGTTACAAATCTTAACAATTCAGTACTTTTGATTCTCCCCTAGTGGGTAAATTTACTAAAAATATATCAAAAATTTTTAACAAAGCAATAGCCTTTGGACATCCAGGGCAATAAAGGTGGCTTTAACTAGAAGAATGTATAACACTGTTGAAAAAAAAAAAACAACTCTATATTGAAGCACTATAAGAAACTTTGAAGTTTCTACTGCGAAGATCAGCAGTATGTCGTTACAGCTGGTTACGCATAATAAGGTGTTTCAGATGTACATACATGACATTGTTGCCACAGAAAAGGTAGATTTGAAGGAACTCTTGAGTCAGACGCTTCAACAATATAAATATGGTGTAAGTGAGGTAAACACATTGTGAATCCAGCAACTTCTATTTAAGCAGCATTTTCTAAAAAGAAATTTTGTCAAGTAACGGATAGATATTCAGTTTATTACAAATATTGATACTTGAATGGATTGGCTGGGTAAAATATGAAGATTAAATTATCGCAAAGGATATCGTTTTCATTATTTCATAGTTTCCTTAGTCCTATTTTTTTTTCATAGTATACTTATTTTTAATTTTTTCAACTTAGCCTTCTATGGACTTTATAAGAATATAATCATATAAATATATACAACTAAAAAGGTCTACTTATTTCTTTTTTGTTTATGATGTTATTTTCGATGTTTGTTTACCATCTTACCACGACTTATGTTGTCGTTTTAAGGCCTTGTTAAACATTGTTTTGGTCTTGAGGAAGGCACTTCGCTACAGTTGGGTGGATGGCCCTCCAGATGTCAGCAAGCTAGAAAAGTACACAAATAATCAATATAAATTAAATTTATAAAATCAACCTCGGAGTACAGACATTTGGATGAATTTGAAAACAGAATTCATAGAGCAGAAGAAATTTTATTTACAAAAATTTGCATGCAATTTTGAATGTGTCTTATGAATATTTTAATGTGAATAATGCTTTTAAAAATGTATACAACAATTGCAAAATGAATTACTAAGCTAAAATTACTATAAATTTCATAATAATATTTAATAAACAATAGGTGAACGTGGTTAAACAGTGAAACATGAATATATAAAGCAAGCTGGTCAAGCACTGAGAGGACACTAATGAAATAAGTACATTCATGAACGAACAAATATTGAAATGTGAAAGTTGACCTTCCCATCCTGTACATGTCCATTTGTCACACATTGTGTCTAAATATTGGGTGAAATTGGCATACCACAAGAAACTATGAATAAGCAAGATAGCAAACCTTTTTTAAATTAAACTTTAGTTTAAGATTTTGTTTTTGTGTCTTTGAATGATAGGTAAAAAAAATATTTGTATGATTTATTTTTTGTTGAATTATTTCACATACTTAATCATTTTTTTAGTATAATTGTGTTTGTAGATTTTAGGATTTAAAATTGTTTTCTTGTTTTTTTTATTTTTTTTTGGTTGATTCTAAAGATTTTATTGAGTTATTTTGTTGTATATATTAGAGTCCAATGTTACATTTATCCCACTGTTTGATATGTTATTTATTTAAGATTTTATAATTAGTGTTATCTGATTTATTGTTACATTGTTTTTGATTTAAGGAAGTTAAAAAAAAAAAAATAATAAATAAAAAGTGTACTATAATATATATGTATAAAAATATATTTCACATATAATTGTAACACTAATAATTGTAAAGAAAATATTATAGTTTTCCTCTCAATTAGCCTTGAGCTAGAGAGACAAATATAAACTGCTTGTATAGATTGTATTTTTTCGCAAGTAATAAATATATTTGAAAAATAAAAAAAAAGATATTTTTAACTGTTAAATAACTACTCATAATCCAACTGGAGTTTACTTGGGCGGTGTAGCCCATGTGAAGACTGTGAGTCACTAACGAGTTGGAATGGAACCAAAATAAATATCTTATTATCTATAACAAACCACGTCTGTACAAACTTTTTTGGCTCCTAGAATTTTAAATTTTTGTTGGTGTTTTCAACCACGAGAAATCGATTGGTACTAGTCTCAACCCTAGGAAAATTCTAATTTCTGCCCCAGAGGCTCCTAGACTTGCGTATCACGACGAGTCTGTGCAGTAGACTGTGATGTCACATGGGCCAAAACAGCTGATTTGTTTATTCTATTAAATACTGGTAACTTAATCCACTAATTGCACAGAAGCATTCTGCTAAATAGTAAGCAAGTTATTTGTCACTAATCAGCTGAAATTGTAATTACGGGAATTAGAACAGTATTTTTGTGTTCAATTTTGTCATTTAGCACATGTGACGTCAAGGAAGATGTGCGTGATACCCACATATCTTAAATTACAGTCTAAAGTAAAAATATACCTGGGTGTGTCCGTGAGCTTGTACAGTTACCAGAGTGTTGAAAACCGTAGCCAAGACTTCAAGCTGGGCATGGACAAGTTGAGTCTCCATGTGGACACAGTGTAGGGAGAAAGCTGCCCGCAGCTCTACTGAGGCTATCATGGATTCTTGGGCCAGCATTCGTCGCTCTAGCACCTCCACGCTCTCAGCCTAAAACACGCCAAGATGCTTTTAATTCATAATAAGTATAAACTTACAAGTTGTACACAAAATATTCTAGAATCAGGGTTGATTGGTCTGCGAGTATTGTTATCAAACCATAGATTAGTGCTTTGTTTTCATATCTACTGCCTTTCTTAAATACAAATGTCAGCACACAGTCAATACTGCCTTATTGAAAGCTTAAGTTAGTAATGCAACCTTAATCAATAAGAGACTTGTAAGTTGTCTACGGTAACTAATTATTTTTAATATTATAAAAAGTTAATTACCTGATAAATCTGTCTTTAGTTCAAATATCAAGTTGCTTTAGATTCCAATTGAATGTTGTTGTGAATTATATACACATATTCAGGGACAAGAATTCTTCTGAACAACCAACTTACTTGTAGAAATGATATTCCAAACAAACTTCTCCACACACACACACACGCTAATAAACAAATCCACAGTTACACTTATTAAACAAGTTAAAATAAAAAAAAGAAATAATAAGTTAAGCTTACTACAGTTTCAGAACATGGCCATAATAGTCAATGTGAAACACAGGTCATGTCCTCCCACCTATCAGTTGACCGTGAACTGCCTGCATCTCGATATCAAGTGTTTTAATATTGCATATTGAGCGAATTCTAACAATTTTATGCTTTTTTTTTTAAAGGTTTAATTCGTTTAAGTGTTTTAACTGTGGTTTTGTTCATTAGTCTGTGTGGGGGAGAATGTTAGGAATATCATTTCAACAAGTAATTTGGGTGTTCAGAAGAATTTTTGTCCTTTAAGATGTGAATGTAATTCACAACACAATTCAATTGGAATCTAAAGCAATTTGATATTTGAACTGACGACGGATTTATCAGGTAATTAATCTTTTACAGCAGTTTGCAGACTCTATGCATAAATATCTCTCTTAATAACATGATAAGTTAAATACACAGAAATGTCACTTCCTCCAAATGCAGACGTCGCAGTTATAAAAAATTCAAATTCTCAGGAGTACTGTCAAATATTGTCAAAATTAAATTTGACCAAGTACTACAGGGATAGAAAAGAGGATTTCATAAGACTTTAAACTCACATCTGAACCTCGGAGAACTCCCTGCATTTGGCGCCGCTTGAGTGCCAACATCTTGGAGAGTGCTTTCTGGTGGTCAGCGGCCACGCCACTTTCCACACGCTCACACAAATCTCGATGGCCACTCAATATATCAACGAGACTATGAAGCCGCTCACAGACCTCTGCCTCCTCAGTGCCTGCTACTGCTGTTGCTTTAGTCGACATAGTGCACAATTCCCTATTAAAAAACACAAATAAAATAATTTTTTAAAAAATATTATCACCTCAGCTCAGCAATAATATTTTTTAGTGCTAATTTTCAAAATGGAGTAAAAAATAAATATTAAATGCTGAATGCAGCAGCATTTTTGTTTGATAAGGTTTTAAAAACACACTTTTTGCTTAGTAGTTATTTTAAGGAATAAAATTAAAATTAGGGATGTGTTGATAACAAAAGTCGATTCTCGAGGAAAGTATCGGTAGTATCGAGAATCAACGATAAAATATTGATTCGATACCTGGCACCGGCGGCATTTGCTGGACTCGTTCCTTGTAAATAATCAAATTGAATTTGGAAAATAATAAAATAAATTATGTCACATTGTATACGATTTAAAAATGCATTTATTAAATTATCACAGACGAAATAAAAATATATAAAATCAATATTAATTAAGTAACTAATTCAAGATAATATCACAGACGATATTATCGTCTGATACACTTTAATTGACTCTTTTAATACCAATGTTGGTCAGCCATTGAAGTTCAAATCAACTAATAAATAATATACGAGAGTCATTTTTAAAGTAAAAACCAATTGCACATAGTTCCCGCGTGATTTTGCGTAAGATTTGGGTCAGACGCATTTCTGTTGTTGTTTATTTACTTATCTGTCATTTTTAAGCACCAAATGGCGGAGAGATCACTTATATTATACGAAAAAGAAATTAATGACTCTTTCAGTGCATATTGGTTCAGCACTTTATCTGAGTGTAGTGATCCAAGTGACAATATAAGACTCATTTTTACTAAAAAATACTAGTGACAACAGCAATTTTACTTATAATTTTAGTGAACTTATTTGTGATGTTTCTATGGATTAATGGTTTAGGCTGTATCTGTCCCTGTCCCTTTTAGTAACAAGACTACACTCAGCATAACAACTAAGCTCATTTATACATACATACATACATATATATATATATATATATATATATATATATTATAATTTTAATTTGTTTCTAATGTTTTCTTGATAGAACGTTTATGTATTCTAACAAGCATTGATATGATGAGTAACATGGCTACAATTATCATAACATTCAGATTTATGGAATAATCAGTATATACCATACAAAATATCACTAGGTCTACCATGGAAAATGATAAATTAAATTATTTAAAATTGCTTAATATAGAAACATAGTTAAGGAATATGCCAGAAGGGTTAAAAAAAACACAGGGCAACAGGGTACCCTATTAGATGGATAACTCTGGATTCAAAGGGTTAAAAGAGTGGTTGGTATAACATTAAACATTCTTAATTTTGTCTCAAATCCGTCTGCCTTTCCAGATAGAAAAAGACAATTTGTTGTTTATTTTCCTTCACTAAATACTTAAATCAATTTAAGATGCTTGTTTGAAAGTGGAGTTATGCTATTGTTACTAGGCCTAGGCATATTGGTATTACATAGACAACTATGGAAATACAAACTGTGACAGGACTTTACATCGCTGAAGTAATCCTACATGCCTCCACTCATGATCTCTTGAGGAATAATGATATCCATGGCTACCCAACAAGGCAAGCAGCTGACATTAATATCCCATGACATAGCTCCACCTTATTTAGCAAGAAACCTTCATATGCTGGAGCACTGCTTTTTAATATGCTTCCAAGAGATCTTAAGGCCTGTCCTCCAGTGACTCTAAAAAAGAACTTACTCAATTGGCTAGTAAGAGAATCTATCTACACCGTTGAAGAGTTCAAAAACATTGCAAGTGCAAGATATGAACAATTTTTACCATTTACGTACTCATTGTTACCTATTGACACTAATGTAATAATTTTATTATTTGACTCATAAACTTTATAAATTGTAATACTTGACGCCAATTCTGTTCTTGATGAATATGAAAATAAAGCTATTGTCTATTTTTTTGTAAAGTGAATTAAATTATTCCAATGTCTTCTTAAGTAGTATATATAAGAAAATATTAAAGACCACCAAACAGGATTTGTTCAAGGTCGCTCTACTACAGACCAAATATTTGCCATAAAACAATCTCTCTCAAATCAAATCAAATCAAAGCATTTATTGTCAGGATACAATGAATGTATATAACAACGTCAAAATGATACCCTAACCTAGCCTGTGAGATTATGTATTACAAGAAAAAATTCATCAACACTGTAAATAGCAGATTTTAACAACCAATATTTTATGGTATATTTGAAATTAGACCTGCTCATGATCTTTACTTGCATGGGTAGAGCATTGAAAAGCTTGATACCCTGGTATTGAAAGCTGCATTGAGTACTGGTAAAGTTATATCTAGGAGTTATTATGTTATTTCTATTGCGTGTAAAATAATTGTGTACATCTCTTTGGTTGCTAAGACTAGATAAGTTATCTTTAACATACAACAAGACATTTAAAACATAGATGGCAGGGTCAAAATATTAAAATTTACAAAAAGAGGTTTACAATGTTCCCTACTATGTACATTGCCAATTATCCTAATTGCTTTCTTCTGCAGCACAAAAAGTTTATTTGCTAAATGAGAATAGCCCCACAAAGTAACTCCATAGGTTAAAAAACTATTTATGTATGCATAATAAATACACAGCATGTGATCAGTGAAAATTGCACCATTTAGAGCCCTAATCAAAAAGATGCCCCTTGCAGTCTGAGCAGCAACATAATCAATGTGAGTTTGCCACTTTAGGTTCGACTGTAAATAGACACCCAGTAACTTAAGACTCAAGTCTTCATTGTCACTTGACCTACAAGATAAGGTGACTTGTAAATCATGGATTTTATTTTTATTTACACATAATTTGTTGGCTGCACACCAGTCGTTTACAATTGAAGTCTTAATACTAAGCATCTCCCTACAATCATCAACTGATTCTGCACAGACTTTGAGGCCCAGGTCATCAGCAAACATGTAGGTGCTTACACTGTTGTCATTAAGATTAGAGGGCAGGTCATTTACATAAATAATAAATAAAGTAGGCCCCAAAATTGAACCTTGGGGAACACCTAACTGAACAGGACGTGTATCAGACAAAGAGCCATTGAAATAAACATATTGGAACCTATTTGTAAGGTAAGAAACAAAGAAGTTTACAGCAGTAATACTAAAACCGTAAAACTTAAGCTTGTTTACTAAAATGACATGATTTACTGTGTCAAAGGTACCTGGAAAGGTCATAAGACCTAAAATTGACTAAATTTTTCGATTCCAAGCCTTCAAAACAATCATTAATAAGAGATTGGACTGCACCAACAGTGCTGCGCTTGGCCCGAAAACCAAACTGACAGTTGCTAAGTAAATTATAGGTTTCGAGATAATCAACCAACTGTTTATGAACTAGCCGTTCCAAGACCTTTGACACAATTGAAACAATTGATATAGGTCTATAATTACAAACTTGATCCTTGGGACCCTTCTTATGCACAGGAATTACTTTGTTAGTTTTTAAAACATCAGGGAAAATACCTAACCTAATACATTCATTAAACAAAAAAGTTAAAGGTTCACAAACAAAACTAGCAGCTAATTTTAAAATGGGGGCATTGACACCAAAACAATCTAGACAAGAACTATTACTTAAACTAATGATAGCAACATAAACTTCTTCTACTTTAAAAACTTTAAAACTAAAATTTTCAGCTGGGAGCCATGAAACAGAGTAATTATTTAAATAAAAGGAGTGGTCATTATTGCTAGGTGGTATACTGTCACAAGTCTCGGAAACTGAGTTTACAAAATATTCATTAAAGCTATTTGGATTTATTTTAATAGATGAACTAATAGGCCTAGACTGGCTATTTACCCTAGATAAAAATATTGGGAGTTTAATAAGGATGTTCACCTATTATTTATAGATTTTCAAAAAGCGTATGACAGCATAAATTGGATGAAAATGTATGAAAAAATGCAAATGTTTGGCATCCCAGATAAGCTTATAAAATTGACACAATTATGCATTGATAAATCAAGATGTAAAGTTAAGGTAATGGAGAATATGCAGAGGGCTTTGAAGTTAATACAGGAGTTCGTCAAGGTGATGGGATATCCCCTCTACTCTTCAACCTTGTCTTAGAAGATGCACTCATGAAGACAAAAGATCTAAGAGCTGGGATCTATGTTGGATCAAAAGTAAATGTGTTAGCTTTTGCGGATGACGTTGCTCTTCTTGCTGAAAGTAGAACAGATCTGAAAAATTTAGCAAAAGTGCTCATTCAAGAAACCAGAAAGGTGGGATTAGAAATAAACCAGGATAAGACAAAATATATGCATATAACCAGAAGACAGGGAATGAATAGAATACAAAATATTAAAGTGGGAATTTGAAAAAGTTGAAGAGTTTAAATACCTTGGCATAACTAGCACAAAACATAAAAGAGGAGAACGAAATCCAAAATAGACTAGTCAGCCTCTACGACCTACTGGGCAGTAGAGAAATTACTTAAATACAAGATATTGTCTAAGAAAACTAAGATCAAAATCTACCATACAATAGTCCTCCCGGCGTTACTATATGGAGCAGAAACATGGACACTGACAAAGAAGAATGAGAAGAAGCTTATTGTCTTTGAAAATAGAGTATTAAGAAAAGTGTTTGGTCCAGTATGCAAAGGAGATGTTTGGAGAATAAGTAAGAACAGAGAATTAAGAGAAATATACACTCACCCAGATATAATAGCATTAGTGAAAAGTAGAAGACTAAGGTGGGCTGGACATGTGTGAAGGCGAGAAAATACCTCCATTATTAAATATATTGAACGATCGAACCCAGAAGGTAGAAGACCCCTTGGCAGGCCAAGACTTAGATGGAGAGATCAGGTCCTCAAAGATATTCACAAACTGGGGACTACACCTGAGGTGGCAAAGAACAGAGCAGAATGGAGAGGCATTGTTGGTGAGGCCAAAAACCAACTGGGGTTTCAATGGCCAAGGAGGTAAGGTAGAGGTAATGTCTTCTTAAGTGTGGCAATATTTTACCTTTGACTCTCCGAATGAAAAATTTGCCAAATGGAACACATGAGAAAAAATTATTTCTCGTGGTGGTGTTAGTAAATCAAATTTAATTTAAAAATATAATCTCATAAGATAAAGGTAACAGGTTTGCTCACTTGCAGGTACACCAAAATGTGGTAATTTGGATACTTGTTTTAAGAAATGGAAAGATGAATTGTCAAAGGTTCCAGCAGTATGCTTATGTCTAGATCTTAATTAATTGCAGATGTAGATTACCAGATTTGTACATCATTAGCCTAATTATATTTATAGGTGTAAACGTAGAGTGATTTGTCTTAATAATAATATAAACCGCTGTAAAAAGTATTTATTGTTTATTTATTTATCTGCAAGAAAAACCAATCTTGGTAAAGCGTTTTATTTTTTTAACTTATTGAGAATATACAAATAACACCTACTTGGAAATGAAGGAAAAGCCTCGTTTCATGGTAGGCCAAGTCTTGTTGCCACCAGTTGCCCAGGCAGAACTGGTTCCTGGTTCTCCAGCAAGTTTGTTAAGCTCACTCGCTAATTCTCCAATATCATCTGCGTACCTGCAAATAAAATATTTAAACATCAAGCCAACAGCAACGATCCTTTTACATTTATTACTTACTCTTACTCCCATGGCCATTTATACCCAAGAAGGGATTTGGCCTCAGCAACGCATCCTCTCCAGTATTCTCGGTTTTCTGCTTCTTCTAGAGTTGAACTAATTGTGGCAATATGAAATGAAATATGTCTTTATTTAATCAGGCGAAGTTGGGACTAGAAAGTCCCTTCTTCCACTTAACCTGAAAATATCATTTTGGACTTGATCCCACTATCGTAGTCTTCTTCCTGCTGGCTTCCCTATTCCAATTTTCCTCAGGATAGACTCAAGTTCTCTTCTTCGGATACATCCTACCCACCGTAATCGTCTGCTTTTTATTATTACGATGATTTCTCTTTCTTTGTATAGATCTCGGACCTCTCTGTTGTGTTTGATAAGCCAAACACCATTTTCATAGGTTGGTCCATAGATTTTCCGATGGATTTCATTTTCAAAAGTTATGAGTTATCTTTCCATTACCTTACTAATAACCCATGCTTCGGCATGACTTATCATTACTGGTCTTATAATTGATTGGTAAATTCTAATTTTGGTTTTACAGGATAACATTTTTGAGGATAAAAGTCTATTGCAAGCAAAGCTACATCTATTGGCTTGGTTAATTCTATTCAATATTTCTGGGGTCTCTGAGTTGTCATGCATGATTATTACACCAAGATATTTAAAATCTCTAACTTGTTCAAATGAATGTTGGCCAAAGCAAAATTTAGAGTCGTCTTGTTCTCTATTTCTTGTTTAATGCATGTACTTCGGTTTTTCATCATTAATTTCAAGTCCCATCGGTTCTGTTTCCTGTACTAGGATTTCCAGTAGCATTTTAGATCATTTTTCTTTTCTGCAACTAAGACTATGTTGTCAGTTTTTACATTTATACAGAAAGTAATGTAACGAATACCTTTATTCTCTCTTTTATCAAGAAGGACACATTTTCTGTACAGTCCAAACAATTAGCCCGAGCCCATGGCTGGGGACAGGTGTGTATATGTAAGGTGTGAAGAAGGGGTTGTTTTGTGAAACATTGGCCTACTCACATTTATCTTGAAAAAGTGTTAATTATCTATTATTACTCTCAGCTGATATTTATTGTTGTAATATTTTTTAGTAATACGATTAGTAGCAACACTGCCGGTGCCCAAACTAATTGTTCAATATGTATCCGAATATTGATATAAATTACTTCATCTGACTTAGTCAATTCATTTTGAACAAATTATAAACTAAATTTCACTGTAAATAACAGCAATTAATCTATTTTAACACTACACCATTTTTTCAATACACCTATAAAGTTATTCTGTGATTTTTTAATAGACATAATTAGCAATATTTAAATTCTAAACTATTCAGAAATTTTGTTTTTGACATTTGTTAATGATGGAGTATCAGATGAGGAAGACAAAGATTGTTGGACATTTGCCATCATTACATGTAAAATAACATTCACGACGTTACAATTTAGTAAAACTCAAATTTTTTCAAGTGCTAAAAACTAAATTACATCTAAAGAAACACGTTCTTATCCACATTAATTATCTACATTTTAACTTAGAACCTAGAATGGGATAAAACAAAATGACCTACTAAATCTAAAAAAATATAAATGGGTGAAATAATTTAAAATTCAGAAATATTATACTTTCTCAATTACCATTTTATTTCAAGTTTTATCGAAGGGTAAAAATATAATGTTCCATCTACTGGAGTCATTGGTATAATTATGGGAGCAAGAGGCACAAAATCAAAATGTTTTGTAGATTGTTGTGAAGATTCAAATAAAAAAAGAATTGATTAATGAATAAATAAAAATTTTATTGTCGTTCAGCATTACAGCAATAGACAAAGTCAAGAGAAATACAAACTATATTAACTTATTTACATTACAATTTATTTTAACATAGAAAACAGTGATATTCACTAATTTGATAATTATAATATTGACAAAATTGGTAATATTTACATTTCTTGAAAACATAGGTATGATATAACTATAATACAATTTTAATAAACTACAAGATATAAAATACAAAAGTTACAAACTAAATCATGGTTTAAACTAAAACAATAAATACAAACACACTTGATTAAACAAATACCGTACAGTATGCTAGCTGTATATTTACGGACAAGACTATTTACAGTAAAATACAGATGTTATTCATGCCTTTTTACTGTTGTTTTTACATAACATTGATGCAAATAAACTAAACCCTGCTTCTTTGTTACTAACTTCCAAAACAAATAAACTTGATTTCTAACTAAATTTATATAATCATTTATTATCCGATTTCCAGTAACTAATTTAATTTAGGCTATTAAGGATTTATTTTCAAAAAATTCTGAAACAGAGTAAAAAGGATTATACAATATAGTGGCTATACAAACAACAAAATTAAATATTTAGTTGGGATTTTATCCTTCCTTATATTACAGCAATAGATGTTAAGGAAGATAGTAATAAATTATCTTTACATAAATGTTAACCACATTTTAACAGTTACATGTTATCCAAATTTCATTATTTAATAAACTAGATTATATTGCTTTCACAAGCAAGCTACCAAACTAATAAGAGATAAAAATTAGACTAATACAAAATATCATACAGTTTTTTAATTAGCATAAAACATGATGGTACATATACAGTACAAGTGAATGCCAGACAACACAAATATATTACAATATAAGCACAAAAACATTACAATACAAGTACAAAATGCATAAATATTATGGTGATCGATTTCGGTGAACCACACTCACCTTCCACAGACCAGAGGGATTCACAAAAGAATCTTCTGTGAAAAACTTCTTTTGTCAATCCCTCTGATCTGAGGAAGGTGAGCGTGATTCACCGAAATCGATCACCATAATATTTGTGGATTTTGTACTTGTAATATATTTGTGAATTTTGGGCTTATATTGTAATATATTTGTGTTTTGTGGCGTTCACTTGTACTGCAAAATAATAGTAAAATAAAATCTACAATACAAAGTACTAGTCTCTTAGTTTTTAATTTTGATCTCCCGTCAAAGAGCTAAATCCAGGTTTTGTAACCATTCAACACTTGCTTCTCCGATTGAATGAAGACCAGCAATATGGCAATCATTAACTATGTGATCCATAGTTTGAACTTCAACGTTTCAATCACATGACTGATCATTTGCTCTTCGCCACTTATATTTATATTTCCGGTAGTAGCATCTCCCCCACATCCATACTAAAGCGTCTCAACATAGTCTATTCGTTACGTGGAAAGTTCATATATATATATATCAATCTTCTGTACATTTGTATATACAAAACTAAAAAATTAGAGAATGGATTCACTTCAAATTTTTACACAACATCGCATTTATAAACTAGAGTGTTTAAAAATATATTTAGTTCCTACAGTTGTAAACGAGAGCAGGGCAAATCAAGCATTTTTAGACTTGCCTACATTTCACAAATGAACATAAATGTCAGTGCTGATAAAGTGCAACAATAACCATCTGAGTTAAGTATACATGATATCCAGATCATTCTATAAGTTTGTTGCTCTGACAAGACGATTGTTTATTATTTATGAAAACAACTGTAAGTTACTTTATTTAAGATACAATCAGGTAAACAGCCAACCTTTATTTTTCTATCAACTAAAGTGATTTAATATCAACACTAAGCCACAGCAAAGCGTTATCTATAGAACTTAGAAACTTTGTGATTTTCAGATAAATTTTGACTTATTTCAGGAAATAAAAGGATTGATTTACCTACACTGACAAAATGGTGTCAAGTACTCACGTGTGAGAACGCTCGGCAAAGTTCTCTGCGATCTGGCGGATCCTTGTCACTCCTTGCAGGATGACTCGGATTTGCTCACGGCTGGTAGCAAATTCACTTGTGCAATCAGCTGGTACTAAATCCTGTAACAAAGAATGATTTTTTGTAGATTATGCTTATCATTATTTTAGATCAAATAAAGGACCTTTTCCATTAATTCACTTTGGTTAGGTTATGTTAGGTTTAGTTATGTTTACTTATATTATGTTAGGTTTGGTTTTGTTGCATCAGGTTAACATAAGTTATGGTCATGGTAGTGAATTAACAGAAAAGATCCCAAATAAATTCAACAAACAAAGTAGACTGTGACAAACACTCTCGATTTATTAAATGCACTGTCACTGTTTGACAGATCAAAACTCCTCATAAGTACAAAAAATTTTACACATAATAAGATGAAGGTTACATCACAATACAATAAATGGCCGGAATATTTACTTTAACAATTCTTATTTACAAATTTTATGTTGATTACTACATGTTAATTTCTCAAAAAAAAAAAAAGTAATTGATGTAAGATTTTAATTAAATTTAGCAATGAAACTTTTTTTTAAGGAGAGGCCGATCCTCCTTCTTAGCCTTACTCTACTCATTTCCCAAAGACTATTGATCTGTGTGGAAAACTTATTCCGACATAGTAAGGGGGCGAACCAGTAGAGTAGAAGGTGAATATTACTGATTAGTCTTCCAGTCCAGGCCTCTAAGTCCAGCAGTATCTCTAACCCAGCCTCAAACCAGCTGGACGCCTTACACCGGCTCACCCATCTACATTAGTCTTCCAGTCCAGGCCTCTAAGTCCAGCAGTATCTCTAACCCAGCCTCAAACCGGCTGGACGCCTTACACCGGCTCACCCATCTACATTAGTCTTCCAGTCCAGGCCTCTAAGTCCAGCAGTATCTCTAACCCAGCCTCAAACCAGCTGGACGCCTTACACCGGCTCACCCATCTACATTTTCTATCATAAGTTTTTTTGAAATGCATAATGGGAACCTTTTTGGAAACATCAAGATTATAATCTAATCTGAAACTTACGACCAGCAAATTTAAAAAGTTCACACAGCAGTTTGTAACTGAAAAGTATGTGACTTTTGAAGAAACTTCTTTGAACTTTTCAAAGTACAATTTGTAAATTTGTTGCAAACTTTCTAATTTCAGACAAAATCCTAGAGTTGTCGGTAAAATATTGAAACTTCCTTGAATCTTTGTTTGAAACTCAAATGTGTACCAAGAGTTACTAGATACAAATACTACAAACCGTACAGTTGAAATTGAAAAGCATGTTTTAACATGCTGACGGCAAGATTGTACTGTATGTCCACTATGGGCTTAGCGACTTAAGTTACAAGGCAATAGGGTTCTATGTATGGTCATTAAAAATAGTCACTTAGACATAGGAGCTCAGGTCCTCCGAAATTTGTTCCCTACCTTGGGTAAAAATCAATAATAGTTCTTTTAATTTAAATTTTATGGTTAATAGGGAATTTAACCATAAATCATTCTTTATCATATTTTATGGGCTATGTTTTAAGGTTGAAGATTTCAGTCATGATATCATTTACAAAATTTTGGTAGCCATAACAATATGCAGATTTATTGATAAAAGACCATTGATATTATAAGCAAACAGATATTATAATTTCACATTCAATGTTAAATTTTGTGTCTCAAAATATCAACTGTTTTGTGAAACGATAGTGTATTCCCATGTAAAATTACTTCAGTTTGAACCAGCTGTAGTATCAGAACTCACTAACTAACCAAATTAATAGCATAAATATTCTTATTACATGAGACATAAGTTTGTAAGTTATAATATAATCGAGGAAAGAAACGAAAACAAACTGTGAATTGTGCTGATGAATAAAACAGAGCTGACAGTACATACTTAGAATGTTCAGTTTATTATTCAAAATAATGTTGATGTTTAATTTTTCTTTGACTTTAAATACAGAGGAACCTTCATAGCACGAACTTTGATAGCATGAAATCCTCAATAGAACGACATTTTTCAAATCCCCTTGAACCTCCCACAACACTCAATGTTAAAATAACCTTTATAACCAACTACCTCAATAACATGAATTTTATTCGATTTTCGAGACAACGAGAACACGAAATCATAACCTCCATAGCACGAATATCAATAGCCAAGCACTTCTATACCAAGAATTTGACCTTAATAAGACAAATTCCCAAGGTCAAAACCTCAGTAAGACGAAGGAATATTTCCAATTTATTCGTGTCGAAACTGGAAGCCTGACTTTAGACGGTACCTTTGAGTGTCTAGATTTGTATCTGAGTTTACATACATTAGTTTGGTTTGTTGTGCAGTGCCGTTCAGCATAATCTATTAGCGAGCGTTTCTCAAAGGAAAAGAATTATTTTTGCACTCGCAGCAATAGCCTACATAATGATCATTTTATTCCATTAAATATGTTTTATAGTTAGTACTTAATTATTAAATGCCTCAAATGGATTTGTGTGTTTATGAACCCACTATAATATACTGTAATATTGCGTAATACACAGCGTTTGCTTATTATAGAACTATTGAATAATTTTTGCTTATTACAAAATTAATTAGTAGTCTACAGTACATGGATTTAGTCAATTCAACGTAGGTACGTAGTGCAGTAATTAAATTAACAATAAACAATTTGTTTCATATGAAAACCAACCCCTAGAAGACGAATTTTGCCCGTTTTAACCTTACTACCATGAACCTCGCTGTCACAAAAACCTTGATAGCACGAAATTTTTCAATCCCCTTCAGATTCATGGTATCAAGGTTCCACTGTACAGTACATCCTTGTTATAAGGATTAATTGGGACCAGAAGTGATACGGATTCACGAAAATCCGTATTATCAGGAAATTCTGATACTTAAATAAAGTACAAGTGTATTTAAAAATAATAAATATAAGTTTGAATAACTTCATCAAATTAATTGACATATTATTTAGCTACAATTAGATGATACAGCATTACTGTTTAAAAAAGTCAATGTTTTTGAGTAACCGTTGTATATCGCTTCCGGGCGGAACAATCTCTCATAACTACTTTCTTCCGCTTTGATGTCATATCACAAAATAATTATTATACACGAAAAATAAATAACACTATAAAAGAAGTTTAAAAATGAACAATAACATTTAAAACAACATAGGGATACATTTCAATAAACGTTAATCAACGTCATAGTTCCCTCGGTTCTCGTTTGTTCAGGTCTCGGTCAGCAGATCCAAGTGACTGTATGTGTTTTGAGCCAGACTATTTGTAGTTCACATTCTCAGTCTAGTTCGTTCAGCTCTCGGTAGGCCTAACAGGTCTTGGTCAGCGGTTTTGTCTGACGCAGACCATTAGATTTGTTTGGTTGGAACATCGGATTTAGGTGTCGGTAAAGGATCCGGCTTGAATGAATTTTTTAGCATCGTGATACAGATCTCTAGTTCACCCAGATGATCCGGTCAAATGAACAGGTCATAACCAAACCATACATCCAGTGATTACTATACTTTGTCCCACCACAACTTCACGTAGTCACACCACTACGACATATCAGTAAGACCAGTCGCTAAAATTGTTCATTCTGTTTTGTAATGTTTCAATTTCAATTTATTTATTGCCAGTAAATACATGTTAATATACAATAGGCATTGTCACATGGTAAGAATTACATAATAAATGTAGTAAAATTACATATTCATAAATGTTCACTGTACATATGGAGTTTAATGTAAATTGTTAAAATAGTTGTATTTTAGCACTCTGCTGTACTTTTATAAATAGTAGAAGGACGATTCAATACTATTTGTTGGTACTGTTTTTTTACACTTTAATAGTTAATAAATTTGTTGATATTTAATTTTGTTCAACAAATTATTTTTTTTTTATCGTCAGGGATTGATTCCGATTAAGCATATGTCCGGATTAAAGAGGACTGAATAAACAAGGTTGTACTGTATTATTATTACTTATTAAAAAGATCCTCTCTTTAATAATCATGTATTGGTTCTACCTTAGCAACAACAAACTCAGATGTGGCAAACTCATCTGGCATGCGCCGGAAAGTCTCTCGTATCTTGTACTGGAGATCCTCAAATCCAGTGGTCAGGAAGTAATGGAGGATGGGATCAGTACTGACTGTCGGGTGTCTCGCCACCAGATTGAGCCAGCGTCTCAGACTGCGCCGGCGTTCCTCGATGAAATGACTGTCACCAGCTCCCAGAAGCATGCTTGCACTTGCTGCACCACAGACAGCAATATTGTTTTAATTGCTCTCATAAAAAAATATAACTGTTTTAGCACTAGCAAACAATTTTAATAATAAGCTGTTAAAAGTGTGTTTATAAAATTACCTCAAAACTTGCTTACAGGGATATTTACACAACTGCACCATTTTAGGTTTTATAACTTTTCCCAATAAATTATTTTAATTACAATTTAAGAGATTAACCTCTTAACTGCTGAGTTTTCAGTGCATGGCAGCCCCTCTGCTAATTTATATACAACACTGTACTAATCAAAATTTAAGAATGAAGAATAATAATGTATTGACTAAGTCATATAGTTGGAAATATTTATTAAAAATAAATATTACAATATAAATAAATATGAACAATAACAGGAACATAGTCTACAAAAATACAGCAGATAAAATTGGAGATAAAAGAGACTACAACTTAAAAACCTAACACATCTGTACGCTTCATAAAAATACAATTACTTACATTGTAAGAATAGAATGCATTTTGTCTTCACCATTCAGACTCAGACCTTTTTTAATCTTTACATGAAATGCTTCAACTTATTAACAACTACATTAAATAGTTTATGCCCATGTTCAGAGAAGTATTGTGCGTTTTAGCTAGCCTAGCATATTTCTACAGTATTGTACGCAGCTGGACAAAAATATCATTATTCCAAGTGACAAGTACCTTGTTAGGTTCTTTAGCAAGTAACCTAGGCCTATCTGTTAGTTTTGATTCAAACACAACCTACTTCTGGCGTTTGAAGAAGGAGGTTGTGAATAACGATTTTCATTTTATATACTGAACCATTGTTGTTAGTGTCATCAGATACTAAATCACTCATCATATATTATTTCATGTGATTGAACAGTTCCCAACTACGTATTCAACAGCACTCGTTCTTACTCCTAATTCTGAAGTAGTTTCATATTGAGGTTTTTTTTAGTTTTTATTGAATTTTTCCGTCTTTATGCTATGTGTTGTTTTATTGTTCTAATAGTGGCTCAAAAACAAAAGAAAGTAGTTGGTACACTCATTCTGATTACTGCTGACGCACATTACAAATTAAATTGTGCGGAAAACGTAGTGTCTAGATGCAACATTCTATGAATAAGAGCCAGGAAACTGATTAGAGCCAGTTAAGCACCACAATAAAGGAATCGGGAACGCTTTCATTTTAAGAAAATGTATTACCGGTATACTCTTACATCATGTGTATAGCAGTGGAAACCTACCTGATTTTACTGCTAAAGAAATAGGCTAACTTTATTTTAATCTGCTTCAGATAGGAAGGGTTTCGGATAGTCAAATCTGAATAGTTGTGACGCCACTGAAGTAAGCTAATAACACAGTACATAGTTACAACACTAGAAAAAGGGATAATCTAACTAAACCTAACATTAGGCTAGCTAAATATTATAAGAGTCACAAATACCAAAGACTCCTCTTATTCAATAAGTTACCACTAGCTGTAAGAGTATTACCTTTTAAGAGGTTTAGCATAGTTGTATCAGGCTGGCTCAAGAAAAAAGCATTTTATACTTTGGAAGAATACTTAACCTGTGATATGGGCCTTATGGACATTTTAAATTAGGTTAATAATATTAGCATGACTGACGATGCCTATTGTAAACCTATTGTTTATTTAATGGCAAATAAAGATTCTTGATTCGTACTTATCTACTCAAAATCAAATTATAACTAAAGTCCTTTGCTCTTATAAAGTTTATTTGATCTTAAAATCTTTTGGATTGTCCATAAATACTCTATAACAGTATTAACATAGTGAGTCAATAAGATTCCTTCATGAATCCCTCTACAATGAGAATGGTAAACGTGGTTTACCTGAAACGTTCACCACTACATTTTTACATTTTGTACTTATAATTTAATAAATTTGTACTATGTGACATCCACTTGTTTTGTATTTTATAACCAGTTAGCTAAATCCTACTTTAATCCAAAGTGGTCCACTCCCAATTGCCAAGTATGTGATTTGTCACTTAGCACTAAGCTAAACATTATCGGCTGTCAAGCCGATGAAGAAGTTATAAAACAGTTCAAAAATTGACGATACTCTTTTTCTCCAAAAGAAAGCTTTTAGAGTTGTTACAAAATCACAATTACTTGACCATTGTAAACTATTATTTATAAAACCTAAATTGCAAACTAGTACCAAACTATGCATCTCTGACTCGGTTTACTTCATTCTCGAAAACTCTGAATATACAGTATTGTGCGAATTAATGGAATCATAGGCTGTTTTAATGAAAAAACAGTTTATTTAGTAAAAAATTATATTTTGACAAAACTATTAAAGTAAACTTACATTATTCAGTAGGAAATATGTCCCCCTTTGGCAGCAATTACTGCTTTTACCCGTTTTGGCATAGATTCTATGATTTTCTGGCAGTTGTCAGATATCCTTTCATCTCGATACCAAACCTGAATGACCGCTTCTATCATTTTTATTTTAGTGGTACAGTCGATTTTTCGCAGTCTAGCTTTGCAAATGGCCCATAAATTTTCAATGGGGTTGAGGTCGGGCGAATTACCGGGCCAATCTAAAACATTAATCTTCTTATTTTTGAAAAATGGCATCATTTCCTTTGATTTGTGACAGGGAGCAGAGTCCTGTTGAAGAATCGCTCCTCCTTGGGGTTGACATTTTTGGAGTTGTTTGTCCAAACACTTTTCCAACATGGATTTGTATTTTTGGCTGTTCATCATGCCTTCAATTGGCACCAAAGATCCAACCCCCATGTATGAAAAACATCCCCAAAACATTTTCTTGACTGGATGTTTTACGGTTTGATCAATATGAGATGGTGTAAGCTTTTCATTGTCAGACTTCCTGACGAATTTCGACCTCTGTCCCTGAACTATAAAGTAAATAATAATAAATAATAATAATAAATGAATTTATTTTCTCAATTTGCTACAAAATAACATTCATTATTTAACAAAATTCACCAAGTATACAAAAATAACTAAAAAGAAGAACTGTCCAAGTTCGAACACTGTACTTGCCAAGACTGATGTCAACGTAACACTAAATATATAAAAGAAAAACAATATCTATATCTACATAATTTTTATCTATCTATATCTATATCTACATAATAATCTACATACATACAAACTATATCTACATAATATAAACAAATATGTATACAAGATTCTACCTTGATCAGCCGTATCCAAACAAACGAATGATGGTGTATCCAAGATTGTTAGAATTAAAGGCTACATTGCATTTTAAAGTGTGTGTTTTGTATAAGCAAAAGGAGAAAATTTAGGGCCTCCAAGGCATTTTTTGCCCATCTGGAGGTTCCTATTTCTTAAAATAAATGTCTTTTTAAGAAGCGTTCAGATAGTGAATGTAAATTACTACTAACTTTACATTTTTTCGGCCACATTAATAGACTTTTAGTTCATATTATAAATTATTGAATTAGAATGATTGTTGACTAAAATTGGTGCTTCCACTGTAAACATTAGTCTACAGAACAATGAATTTATCATAACGAATAAACTAAGTAAAATAACAATTGATGGCTCATTCAAGAAAAGAGCTTAATAAGAAAAAACAAAAACAAAAGAAGAACAAAAAGAAGGAAACACATGTGCACTACGTTGGAATGTCAATTAGAAAATTTGGGTCCTCCAATGTAAACAGCCAATCTTTTAGCTTTTTCAAAAATATTCTAATGTTGTGTAATTGCTTAAATTTATTAGGTAATCTATTAAATATTCTAGGTGCTATGAAATTTATGGTTTTAGTATAAAAGGTGTTATTAGGTTTTGGTACTGGAAATTGATTTTTTGTTCTTAATTTTTGCTTATACTCTACTGAATTTTGTGGTATGTTGCCACTTTTACAGTAAAAAATTTTTAAAACTTTGTACACAAAAATATATTTTACTGGCAGAATTTTCAATTCTACAAAAAGAGGACGGGAACGAGAAAATTTACTTTTATTTAAAATTAATCTAATTGCATGTTTCTGTTGATAATATATTATGTTTAAGTTGGTGTCATAAGTACTACCCCAAAAAGTTATTCCGTATTCTATTCTGCTTTGTATCAATGAAAAGTATAACATGCGCAAGACTCTTATATTACATAAATTTCTAAGGAAATAAAAGTACCGTAGAACATTGTTAATTTTGTTTTTCAAATTAATTATGTGGATTTTCCAACTAACCTCACTATCAAGATGAATTCCTAAATACTTAATATTTGTGGTTCTGTTCACGACAGCACACTTATTTGTCAAACATGTGGTTTGGGCTCCAAGACATTCAGAACATTTATAATAAATTTGTTTGTCAAAGTGAACATCCTTCCTGAGACTAAAATTGATATATTTAGTTTTCTCTGCATTTAACAGCATATGATTGGTGGAAAACCACCATTGTATTGCTTCTAAATCATTTTTAATGTTTGATTGTATATTATTCCAATTTGAGTGCGAATAACAGAGAGCGGTGTCGTCTGCAAAAGAAGTTACTTGTCCATGAAACCTTCCATTACAAAAATCATTTATATAAATGATGAATAGTATTGAGCCTAGCACTGACCCTTGGGGTACACCTTGTTTTATTGTGCCTATGTCACTTAAAACAGAGTCTATTTTGATACATTGTGTCCTTTCTTCCAAATAACTTTGAAACCACCTATGTGCTACACCACATATTCCACATTGGTTTAATTTGTCTAATAGAATGCTGTGGTCAACTGTGTCAAAGGCTTTTTTTATGTCCAAGAAAAGACCGCTCACACATTTGCCTTCGTTCAAACCATCGTTAACTTCTGTCATAAAATTTAAAAGAGCATTCTCTGTATTCATCCCAGATCTAAAACCAAATTGTTTATTACTAAAAAAAT
Source organism: Stictocephala bisonia (assembly GCA_035578905.1). Taxonomy (NCBI): domain Eukaryota; kingdom Metazoa; phylum Arthropoda; class Insecta; order Hemiptera; family Membracidae; genus Stictocephala; species Stictocephala bisonia. Next base: position 171,814 of record JAQJVL010000559.1, on the reverse strand, counting down.
TTATTTTTTCTAAAAATTTCAATAATTTTTGTTTCATCAATTTTTCAAAAATTTTTGAGAAGCATGAAAGTAAAGATATTGGACGGTAATTATTACTTTTCAATCTGGATCCACTTTTAAATATTGGTATTATTACTGCATTTTTTAACTGCTTTGGAAACACCCCACTTGTAAAACTTAAATTTACTATAAATAACAAAACATCAATAATCTTGGGAGCAATTTGTTTCACTACAAAAGAACTGATTCCATCCAGACCTGGTGAGGTGTTGTTTTTTAATGACTTTATTATACTTATCAGTTCATAAGGAAGAACCGGTTCGATAAAAATTGAATTTACCTCATATTTTTTTGGAAAATAGTGTTTATAAACCATTGACGATAAATTTAAGGGTTGAGACGTATTTAAATCTAAATTTCTTACAATATCTAAAAAGTAGTTATTAAAATAGTTTGCTACTGATAAGGTGTCAACAATATGCGTGTCATTAATTTCTAATGTAATTGATTGATTAACCTGTCTGGTTTGACCAGTTACTTCATTTAATATTCTCCAAGTAGCTTTAGAATTTCCACTGCAATTCTCAAATTTTCTTTTATAAAATTCATTTTTTTGTTCCTTTATTTCTTTTTGTAATTTATTTCTAAATTTCAAGTAATACTGCTTCAATTTTTCATTCTGAGGATGTTTTTTTACTGATTTAAAAATTTGGTTTCTCTTTTTAATTTTTAAACAAATGTAATCATTGATCCATGGTTTTACAAATTTATTACTTTTACCTTTTCTTAACTCTACTTTACTATTCAATAATAAATTGTTTAATACTTTTAAGAACCTATCAAACGCTAGTGATGCATTAGTGTTATTGTAAACAACAGACCAGTCTGCTTGATCTAACAGCTGATCGAGTTTGTTATAATCAGTTCGGTAGCGGGGGGAGGGGTCAGCTGAAAGCGGCACGGGCTCGACTCCCCCGCCAGCTCCACCACACACCTGAACTCTGATCTTTTGCATTGAATGGTCAGTGATTCCCGCATGTATCACACAAGCTTCTACTACAATTTTGTTCTTGTTACAAACTCTTGCATAAACATGATCGATACAAGTTTCAGATTGTTCTGTGATTCGAGTTGGTTCTTGTATTAAACTTTCAAAGCCGTTCCTAGCCATCTGAGTTCTATAATAATCTACAGATGCATTGCTACAATCTAAAAGGTTTATATTAATATCTCCAATTACTAAACAGTTTGACATGTTTTTAAGAATACTATTTGGAACATTGAAATGAGTATTAATTTCATTAATGAATACATCAGCAGGATTAAAATAAAGCCTATAAACAGCGAGTAAATGGAACATTTCGTTACAAAAAACAAAGGATATTAATAATACGTCCGCGGATTGTATTGAAATTCAAGACACTCAGTATTTTTTATTAAATTACTAACATACACCGCTACCCCTCCAGACCTGTAATTATCATTACACCTAGTAATTAAATTAAAATTTGGTATTTTATAAAAATCAATTTCACTTGTACCTATCCATATTTCACTCAAAATTATTATGTCTGGAAATGTATAATTTGAATTTAATTCGGCAATGAAAATATCAAAGTTTTGTCTCAAACTCCTTATATTCTGATGAATAACTATAAGCGTATCATCATTCATTGGATGTTATTTTAAGTTTTCTATACATTTAAATTAATTAGAGAAAAAAAAATAATAATAATAATTAACCTGTTACTTGATCTGGAGAGGTTCTGTGGTATATAATTATTAAGAGGAGGGAAAGACGATAATTTGTGTGGATTTACATAAAAAAGTAAGAAAATTATTTTTTTTTTTAAAGAAATAATAAAATTTATGCTACTGATTTCTTTATGGACCTGGGAGAGTTACAATTTATCTAAATCAGCTTGGCAAGTCACCTGAATTACTTTCGATCCCTCCTCTTTCCGTAGGAAGATTTTTCCGCCGCGAACCCACACGAACTGGAAGTCCTTTTCCCTCTTCACCTGCCGCGCCGCCGCCAGGAGTCGCTTCCTCGAAGGTGCCAAGGCCTCATTCACGTACACAGGCTCATCCATGGTCATGTCCATGTCCATGGTCACAGGCTCATCCAACCATAAAGTGGGTTTCATCTGTAAATAGGAATTTTTTCCAGTCGCCTACAGTCCAATTAGAGTATTTTTTGGCCCACAGTAGCCTTTGTTTCTTCATTCGTTCAGTTAGAAGCTGTTTTTTCTGTGGACGAATTGCCCTTCTACCACTCTCCAAAAGTCTTTTACGAACAGTTGAGTCATGAATCACTATACCTGATGCTGCTAGATCTTGTTGTAGGTCTTGGCTTGATTTTCTTGGGTCCAATTTGCTATTTCGAAGTAAAAATCTATCATCTGCTGGTGTTGTTTTTCTCTTTCTTCCACATTTTCCTAACCTTTTCACATCCACTGATCCCGTTTCTTGTTTACGCTTCACAATTTTGCTTACTACCCCCTGACTCACTCCACACGTTCTAGCAATCTCTCTTTGTGACATAGTAGTGTGTTCACTCAACGTGACAATCTTTTCACGCTTTCTAGGCGTAATATCCATGTTGGAATAAAACTAAAACAAACTCACTAGTTACCAAAAACAACACAAAATAGTACAAAAAACCCAAAAACAACACAAGCTTGGTAAGAAATGACTTAAAACACATTTAAACTAAAGGCAGAGAAAAGTAAGGTTATGTTTTCAATGCTTGGTCAGCTGTCAACTGTGTAGGTAGTGTTGCCAACTGTGAATATTGAAAAATTTCACAGTGATTCCATAAATTCGCAAAATACTGTATGATATTTTTCAGTGATTGTCATAATTCAAAACTCATACAAACAGTAAAGTCGTGTTTTCCTAGCGACACACTTTTTACGCAGCGCACTAAGTACAACACCGGCGTTTAACCTACACAGGGTGTTTTTTTATTGTGGTACTCTAGTAACTAAATTTACGAGTGTCAAATTTGTTTCATTGGAAAGAGCACAAGATAAGCTTTCAAACGGTATGTCGTATGAAAATAATTGCAATTTTTAATCTCAAACACAAAATTTTCAAATTCAAAAAAACTTTGCAGCCCTGTTCCCAAAAATGTTAAATGAAAACATATTATGTGGCAAATGAAATTAAAGGTCTTTGAAAAATAAACATTTTTCTAATTTACACTTTATTTCTATCTCTTCAAGTTTACAAGTTATTCGAATAAACCCAAATTTTAATAAAATTCAAGCATTAATCTTGAGATGTATGAAACATAATATTTTTTTTATTGAGGCGAAGTTAGGTCTGTGGCCCTTTCTTACACTTAACCTCTCCTACACTAATAAACAAAATAATATTGCGGTTGAAATAAAAACAAAATTATAAATAACTTGAAATATAGCTCATGAAAATTGTACGAAACTAAAAAAATCACTATAATAATAATAAAAATAAAAATAGTAAAACCATTAAAAATGCTATGGAATCCAAAGCTGACAATGGCACTCAATATATCATCACCACTAATACTATGAACTGCATTTCTAATTCTGTCCATCATGTCCTGTCGAGTTGCAGGCTTTTTAGGATACACCATGTCTTTGATCCTTCCTAAAAGATAGTAATCCATGCAGGTTAAGTCCGGAGATCTAGCTGGATGTGGTATATTTGCTCCTCTGCCAACCCAAGGAATTGCTGATTAAGTGTGGCACATACATTAAGGGTAAAATGTGGCAGGCGCTATCTAGAAGTAATCGCATGGAATTTCTAGGGGAAATTTCATGAGCAGTTCTGGAAGAGTATTAAATAGGAAATTGTTATAAACCACAGACTCTGTGCTCTGTGTTATAGACTGATCCATTTAATGCACCATCAAAGAAATGTGGACCAACAATGACATTTCTGATTATACCACACCACGTATTTAATGTCCAGTATTTTTATTGTCAACCTCATGTATCCAGTGAGGATTTTTGAATGCCCAGAAACGCATACTGTGGCGAATCACTTCATCATTGCTGCGGAATGGGGTTTCATCACACGATAAGACATTTTTGAAGAAATGAGGATTTTTGATCGTGCATGTCCCATGCCCATAAACAAAAGTTCATCCTGCACAAGTAATCTTCCTCTGATAGTTCCTCATGCAGCGACATCCTAAAAGGATGCATTTTATGAGCTTTCAGTACTCTGAAAATAGCTGCTGGACTTACACCACAGTCAGTATAAATAAGGCGAATTGAATCATGAGGATTTTATAAATCAGCTGTTATTTTCTCGTAACCCTTCTCACTCGTAACTGGTCTTTTAATTTCCTTGGATTTATTTTGGTGAGGTTGCACTTGCTAGACTTTTTCTGTGTGGAATGTTTTCTGTGTGGGGTGCTCACGCTTGGGATATTGCTCTGCGCACAAGCGAGCAGCATCTGTAAAGTTCTGAAAACACTCTCCCAAAACCACAAGGATAGCAAAACCTTCAGTATTCTTGAAATTCATTTTCATACCAAACCAGTGAGCTTAATTAATCACAAACGACTAATAGTGGTCTACAACACTTAAAACATAACACTTGCACTTATAAATATTTTCAATGACAGCTTCCCAACAATTAAGTTAAACAAGTAAACAAACAAGTCATGATTATCAGAAATTTAAAAAAAAGGTATGTTTATACACCCAACAAAACAAATCAACAAACTAAATAACTACATTTAGAAATGACAATAAAACAATTGCATACATTGAAACAACATGTTATTGTCATATCATTGTTGATTAGCTGGTTTTAAAGTTTGTAGAAAGAAATCAAAAACTCTGTTATACATAATTTAATACAAACAACCATTATCCTTTTAGTGCCAACTTAATTATAATATGTATAAAAAATTGTCTTTAACTGATGAAAAAATTTATTACTTTTATTTTTATTTGACACTATTAGTGAATGCAGTTTACGTAAAAAAAGAATGTTTTTTTTTTACATATATTCATTGATTTTATAATATGAAAATATTTTATAAGTAATTTTAGTCTTCAAATATTGAAGGTTTCATTTGAGTGGTGAATGTCTGGGTTCAATTATTTTGTGATGTTAGGAGTGAATTAACGAGTTCTTTTGTGAACAGTTCTGAAATATCTGCCAAATATTTGTACAAGATAAACTATAATTTTAATATATTAAAAGTACATCTCACCTCCAACAATCATTCTCTTGGGAGGTAATTTGGGAATCAGTCTATAGGGGAAGCGGTTGAGCAGAACTTCGTACAGAGCAACAAAATCATTATACCTTCTATTCACTGTGGAGTCAAACCTCTGAAACATATTGGGTAATATTCTTTTATGTATGTAATATATCTAAAACATCATGGATTGAAAACTGAGTGATAATATTTGATGAGTTGATAAAAGGAAAATAAGAAAGCTTACTAAAAATTAAGTGCTGACAAAAACAAATTAAAAAGTAACCATTTTTGACCTAATTGACTCATTCTTTTGATGAAGGACAAGATAGGAATATTTGATTACTATAAACTATTCAACCTACAGCAGTATAAAATACCAGGTGTATAACAAGTATACCACGATAATCTGTACTGGTTTATCACCATATACAGTCACCAGTTCTATAACTCTTTACCCCGAAGTAGTAAACATAATGAACATAATATATTTCCAGAAAACGTATATCGGTCACGCAACATAGTGTACAAGAGATATTGATGGTGTGTGGAACCGGGTAGGTTTCTCACCATACAATACCACCTTTGGGTTTAACACTGCAAAAATGTTATTAGAGGTTTATTCACCGTACCAGGTTTCTGAGAAGTATGACACCTGTATAATGTGTAGGTTCAGCACTGTACGCAGCCACAAGGGCCACACCCCAGTACACCATGGCTATAACGTAATCTTGTCAGTAGTATTGTACACATAAGGGTTACAGATGCGATATTCCCCTGGTAGGTTTATCACCATATAATACTACCTTTGGGTTTAACACCGCAAAAATGTTATTAGAGGTTTCTGAGAAGTACGACACTTGTATACTGTGTGGTTCAGCACCATACGCAGTTATACAAGGATCACACGTCTATATACCACGACTATTATGTATTATGTTTACTAGCGGTCGTAAACTATAATGCTCGTCACGTATTGGCCGATTTATATATAAGTATTATAACTTGTAAGTATGTACGTATAGACACTACGTTAGTGTTGCAAACGAGACAGGTCGTTACGGTGGCGTCGCTTCGGTGTGTTCGTTTTAAGAGCTGGGATGGAAAGATGGCTTCTCTAGGCCGGCGCTCGAGGTATTACCCCGTCCCCCCACCCACGCACTGTCGGTGGAAGAGTGGGAACATACTCCCTCTATGGTGTGGTAGGAGCGATGCCTGTGGGCAGGACTGTACTGGTTGGCTGGTAACTAACAATAAAAACATGTTTCAAGATTATAAATCAAACTTCCCCCTTCATCAAAATGAGCCATTACAAACTAAAAAAATACTACACATAAAAAAATCTGTGAATACATTATTTTGCTTGCTTTACTATAAAATATTTAAACATTAATAATTGGATTTATAAGGTGCGGAACTAATGTTGAAGAGTTTATTATTTTCATCTACTTTCATGTTAAGTGTACACTAAGCTAAATTGGCATTACATCATATAAACCTTTCCCCAATAAAAATGTCAACTAAATGGATTGGAATCGGAAACAGAACTTTCAGCTATTAAATAAATATGAGAGGATTAAATACACTGAAAAAAAAAAATCATAGACTTAAATGGCTCTGAGAAAAATGATCTATGTGGAAGTCATTTACTTATCCCTACCAGCAGTATTCTAGTTATCTGTCTCTTCATTATGTTTCAGTTGTGCAGTAACGACTGTTGTAAAATTTGGGGACAGATGTGATTCAGTTTTTATCTGTCTGCTTGTGTTTTTTTCAAGTTGTTATTTCTGGTTTTTAAAATTTTACTGAAGCTTAGCACAAAATATTCTTTTTCAGACGATTTCTTGGAACTGCTTGGTTGGCTACAATTTGCTTGGTCACAACATTTTTCTGTCATATTTTAGGTTTATTTTTAATTTGATCCTGAATTCGGTGGCAAATTTATAGTAAAAAGTATAATGATTCATAATACTTTTCCATTTTGCTGAAAATAATTTAAAATTAATGCCTAGAGCATTTATATAGATAAGCATAACAAACCTTTATTTGTTAGTCAAGATAACTTAAGCAATTATGATTTAAAAGATATAAACATGTTGTTTGGCTGTTAAAGATATGAACATGTTGTTTCACTGTTAAAGATATGAACATGTTGTTTGGCTGTTAAAGATATGAATATGTTGTTTGGCTGTTAAAGATATGAACATGTTGTTTGGCTGTTAAAGATATGAACATGTTGTTTGGCTGTTAAAGATATGAACATGTTGTTTGGCTGTTAAAGATATGAACATGTTGTTTGGCTGTTAAAGATATGAACATGTTGTTTGGCTGTTAAAGATATGAACATGTTGTTTGGCTGTTAAAGATTTGAACATGTTGTTTGGCTGTTAAAGATATGAACATGTTGTTTCGCTGTTAAAGATATGAACATGTTGTTCGGCTGTTAAAGATATGAACATGTTGTTTGGCTGTTAAAGATATGAACATGTTGTTTGGCTGTTAAAGATATGAACATGTTGTTTGGCTGTTAAAGATATGAACATGTTGTTTGGCTGTTAAAGATATGAACATGTTGTTTGGCTGTTAAAGATTTGAACATGTTGTTTGGCTGTTAAAGATATGAACATGTTGTTTTTCGCTGTTAAAGATATGAACATGTTGTTTGGCTGTTAAAGATATGAACATGTTGTTTGGCTGTTAAAGATATGAACATGTTGTTTGGCTGTTAAAGATATGAACATGTTGTTTGGCTGTTAAAGATATGAACATGTTGTTTGGCTGTTAAAGATATGAACATGTTGTTTGGCTGTTAAAGATATGAACATGTTGTTTGGCTGTTAAAGATATGAACATGTTGTTTGACTGTTAAAGATTTGAACATGTTGTTTGGCTGTTAAAGATATGAACATGTTGTTTCACTGTTAAAGATATGAAAATGTTGTTTGGCTGTTAAAGATATGAATATGTTGTTTGGCTGTTAAAGATATGAACATGTTGTTTGGCTGTTATAGATATGAATATGTTGTTTGACTGTTAAAGATATAGACATGTTGTTTGGCTGTTAAACCTGTTTCCTTAAACTGTTAATTCACTATAAATGACAGTGTGGTTTCCATAAATATATGCATATATATAAAAATGTGAGTGACACCATTAAACAAAAAATGCATTGATTTAGTGGGCTAAACACTCAACAACATTAATTTCTTGATAGTGTTCTTTAATATTATAACTGTTAATTTATCAGTAGTATTTATATAAAACTGTTTAACCCTTTCCACTTGATTATTTGTTTACCCTCAGATCGTAATATTATGATGTATTTTTGGTAGTAAGAAGCGGTTCAGTATTTGTCAGGTTTATGCAATGATTAAAATGTTATAAAATGAATTTAACCCAAGGAATGTCAATGCTAATACTCCCAAATGTCGCATTATTTTTAGTTATTTGTAAGACTATTTTTAAAAATTCACTATATATTTATTAATAGCTTTAGAAGAAGGAAATTGACTTCATTTTAATCAGAAAGAAATACATTTAACATATTTATAATGGGTAAAAATTAATAAAATTAAGACATTGTATAAAAAATAACGCTGTTTATAAATAATTTATAAAAATGTTACAAAAAGGTTACAGGTCATTTATGTATGTAAAATTACAATATTAGAAGGAAACTGAGATATACAAGTTGTGCATAATACAGTACTGAAAAAAATGCATTATATTGTCCAATATTTACACAAAATTAGATTAGAAGTAATGACTAGTCTAGATGTGTTGCCTAGCAACGAATATGACAATAAGATCATTCAAGTACTGTAGGCCTATATCTCGAATGTCACGGATCACCTATAACCTATAAATAACAACAAAATCTAGTTACATAATAATAATGTTATTCTGAAAAAAAAATATATCATTGTATTGTCTAATATTTACACAAAATTAGATACGAAATTATAACTACATAATATGTAGCAACGAATATGACAATCAGCTCGTTCAAGTATACCTCGAGTGTCACTCGAACGACAAGGATCACCTCTAATCACAAATAACAATAAAAACTAGTTAAATAATACACAAACACTAAAAGTCGCATAAAAGCACAACAATAAACATAAACAACTACCGGCTTCGCAATGGCGAACGGGAATCGTTCATATGGCGAAGTAAACAAACGAAATCAACAAGCCATTGTGCCACATAGGAAATTCGTAGAGAAAATTCAAAGACACATAAACAAACACTGGTTCACGGTCTTTCAAATGGTATGTACTTGAAATGAATTTGATGTTTTATTTCGACTGTAAGCAGCTGTAATCGAGCGTGCGCACATCGCCTCAAAATGAGGCGGTAACATTTTACGAACGAACCGATCGCCTCAATTTGAGGCGATTAACATTCCTTGGGTTGAACACTTAAATGTATATTTTATGTGATAGAATGGAAAGAAAACAAAGTTAACTAGCAATTTTTTTGTAACATGGTATGATATCATTCAAATATTATATATTACATCACCACTATTTACAGTTTGGCCTACTTGTACAACACTGTCACTTTCTTAGATATTTTCTAATGTTGGAAGAGTTATTTCATCATTACTAACACCTTCATCTTCACTTGATTCACCATCTGATAAATCACGTTGTAATTGTTATATTATTAAAGATTTGTACTACTATGAGCCGACATTTTTACACTACTTTCAAGTGTCAACTTTCGAAACATCGAACTGAAGGTTAGAATAAACAAGAAAGAATAACATCACATGACATTTCAGTTCCCATGACAGTTCCGCATGATAGCAGCACAAATTGGAACATCGAAAACCAAATGAAACTTGCGTCATTGCCGTGTCGGACGCCGTCCGTCATACAAGTGGAATGGCTAAATTACAATGTCGGACAGCGTGGAAAGGGTTAAATAATAGTGTTCAATAAACAGTCAGTTACGTACTAAGGACGTGATATTGAGCTAATGCTGGTGATAAGTAGTAGTGTTTTGCCACTGCTGTCAGTATCACTATTACGTGAACTCATTACCATCATTTTGTTACATTAAAATTTAGTCTTTGAAATGACCTCATGGAAACAACTATATACTACGGTATATATATTGAACAAAATAAATACATCATGTAAAACGATCCAAAGCATTTACAGTAAAATAAATAACAAATACAAATAGTTGAGGAAAATGTCAGAAGTAGGCATAACGGAATGAAACTGTACCTTGCTTGAAACAAGATACTCCACATGTTTTATCAGAAAGCCTTTTTTCTCTGGGACCACTTCCACATCAATAGAATCAATCTTTACCAGGTCGCAATACCTCAGGTGGGAAGAATTGCCTAAATAAACAATTGGCAACCCTGCAACAGACATTTCACTATAATGTGTACACAAGGTAAATGAAGGACTGAATGTTTACCGGTACTTGATACAAATTATATGATAACAAAATACAACTGATTTTATGTTTCTTGTGCTAAAATTAGCTTCTCAAATAAGAGCTTACAACAGGTTTTTCCTCAAACCCTATAGAATATTAACTCTCGATTTGGCAATGTGCATAATTGCGCTCACACTCTGTATGTTACAAAAATGGCAATGAGTGAAACTACGCAGACTTTGTATTGCTTCAAAAAATAAATTTTTATAGTAGCAAATTTTGAAGTTTACGGCATGGCACAGTTGTGGTAGCAATGAAAACGAGATTATTTTCCCGATCGATTGGCATCTTGGTCTGTTGCATATATTACGGTAGTGGGGAAAGAGAAATAAACAAAGTGATATATGAGAAAGCCTCGCCACCAAACATAAATTACTGAATATAATAATAGCACAATAATATAATATAATGCGGAAGAACCCTATCACATGTATTTTAGATTTTTGGTGAATTTGTATTAATATAGGTTACCATGGCAATACATTTTTATAAATTTGTACTGAATGAGGTTATGAATTACTAGAATATGAATTTTTCCATGGATATAATATAACTATATATTTTCTGAAACTATAATACAGTAAACCCTTGATTTAATGGACGCCAATTTAATGTACTTCGGATTTAATAGATGGCTTAGAGCTACATTACAGTATCTAAAATTCTATATGTCACGGATTGAAGGTTATTAAGAAATTTGTATAGAAAAATTGTAATTTATAAAATCTGTAGGTTAATCACTTTATAAAATATTTATTTGTATATTTTATCAATCTTTGAGTTAACTGTTAGCTGGCAGCATCACAGTTAGTTTTGATTAAGGTGTGGCAATCTCATAACAGCTTGAGGTGGGTTAACCCTGATTTAACGGACAATCGGCTTTAATGGACTAGAGCCTGTCCCATATAGTCCGTTAAATCGAGGGTTTACTGTAAATTTGAAACAATATGGCAATCTTGAAAATCAAAATAAATTATATTTGATATTTTTCGAGGAACACCCCTGCCCCCTTTTACTTTCATCCCAAACAATATTTACAAATATATTATAACATAAAAAATTAATTTTATTTATTAATTTTAGAATTATATAACAGCCTGTTTTGTTGTGAACATTTAGATACCAAACCCAAGCATGTTTACCATCATTTACTTATTTTCAAACTAAACTCTGCAAATTGGTAAAAAATCACTTGCAATTCTGGTGAAAAACAATCGCCAAAAACAAATTTAATAAAATACTGTTGATTGTTTTAACTGTGTTTCTTTATTTTTTTCTTAACTTTGTTCCTTCCTTTTTTCTTAACTTTACTCGCCAGTTCACATGAGCCTGCAGGCCTGTGTGTGAAATTTGTTCAACGAGTAACAACTGTTTGCTTGGTCGAGGATTCAAACCTTGGAAATTGTCCTCCGCAACCAAAGCCTTACCCACTGAACTACCACGCCGATAAGCCCTCATGACACTCTGTACTTTCAAGACTTAAATACTCCTTAGTTATTAATTAGTACTTGTACACAAAGAATAGTAGCTTATGTAATCTGGTGTGTGATATTCAAAGAAGAACAGGAATAACATATATTTTAAAAATAAAAAGCAAATTTAAAGTGTGCCAAATGCACAAACCATAACAAGTTAATGTCATATAAGATTAGTTAACATTTTATTTTTTTGTTTGCAGACATAACATGCTTTTCTATAATGAAATTTAATTATTTTACTTAGGTATTGAAAAAGATGTCACAGGCTATTATAATCATATTCAATCATAACATTTCTATAAACAGATACTATAGCAAATATAAATGACTGAGATAAATAAAAAAATTAAATTAGAAAAGGTAATAACAAGAAGATATATAGAAAGGAAGGATATAGCAGTCTAAAATACAGTATACCAAATACAGGGTATAGAGTATAAATACACGATTAGAGATAAATTGTAGAAATGAAGGGAGAAAGAGAGATAAAACTTACGCTTAAAAGAATGATTACATGTAGGAAATTATTATAGTACAGAGAACAGTTGAAATAAAGAAATTTTAGAGAAAATGTGTTCAACTAACAACTCTGTTGAAATGGAATTTTACCTGAGACTTGGTTATCAAACAGTTCGGCTGAGAGTTCTCGACCTTGCTGGGCCCACCCGACCAGGGCAAGGGCAGCAAACAGCTGATCAGAACTGACATCATCGTCTGCTAATTGTAACAGCTCCCATATCTGGATATTACAAACAATGTTGATAAAATATGAAATTATTACTATTATCAGTACCTAAGGTTGCTCAGAATATATTTCTATTTTTTGACGAATTTTTAATATATATCAGGTGACTTAACTATGCTCAAGGATTGTATTTAATTCCATTAATTTAAATAACATTCTTAAAACAACAATATTTAAAGCCTAAAGTCACTATTTTAAGGACCATTTTACAATACAGGCCCCCTGTATTTGTCCAAAACCAGAATGAGTCTGACAACACGGTGAACACGCCTCATTTGAATCATTGGACAACAAACTAAATGCTGTGATTGCAATGTTATAAACAAACAAACACCTAACAAATAAATAACACTAAGAGGAACAAAAGACCTAGGCAACTTGCTTGAACTGTCCATTCAACAATTAACAAAAATCAAGCAAATTTAATAATAGTGTGGTCAAAAAATTGGATGACCACCGGTTTTGAGAATTTTTAGTATAAGAAAGAGGGAACTGCATAATTTATCTAGAATATCAAATAATCAAGAGTTTTTAAAATATGTACGCACCTATAACAATATCTTTAAGAATTGTGTAAGAATGGCTAAGTTAAAATATAATAGTTCATTTACCTCTAATTCATGCAACAAAGTTAAAGCTGTATGGTGTGTTATAAGGAGGGAGACTGGTAAAAAGAAGACTTGTCAGGGCGTTCATAAAATAATTTATAACAAAGAAGAAATTAAGGACAAAAAGTTGATTGCATCTTTATTGATCACGCATTTTATTTCAGTTTGTAGCACTTTGCAGGTTAAAGCTAATTTTCACGTAGCTATAAAATGTATCCCACATAATTTGAAGTCTCAGAAAAACTTAATAGCTTTTGATCTCACAAATTATGCAGAAATTCTTAGCATTTTAAAGTCATTGAAACCAAAGAAGTCAGCAGGTTGGGATGACATACAGAGCCTTCTACATATTCTACTTATGACAGTCATAAATTGACACCACACAGTCACAAAAATGAGTTTTTGAAAAAAATTGGGTTTTTTATTTATTTCAGCCAAGTTTTTAATTTATAGCCTTGTTTATTATGGATTGTAAATATTGAAAATAAACCACCATTCTGGTTCTGTATTGTTTACAAACGACGAAGAATGTCATTTGCAATATATCAGAATTTTTATGAGAGTCTAAATATTACGCCAATTCTAAAATTACTATACTGGGTGATTTGCAAATATATGGTTTGGGTTCTGATCTGAATTGGTCAGACATTTTCAACAAAGATTACTGTTATTTGTGAATATGTATAATTTGGCTTAAAAAAAAAAAACTACAAAATAAAACCTCTATCTCATTACAATAGCTGTCAATATACATGTACGGACCTATTAGTCAGGGAAGACCCTTATCAACTGGCACCCCACTATCTTATCGCTCAAAGTCAAGGTCCAGGGAAGGAACAAGTTCTTATTTCTGCAAACCTGATTTCCTTCAACTCTATGTTAACTATTGGAGTTGAATTGGAATAGTTTATATTTGGAAACCATTGTAGATGTTGTGGTAGATATTTTTTTAAAACAATTTTTATAGAGTACTAGAATAAGTTTGTCCATAAAATATTAAACATTCTGTTTGGTTTTTCAAAGAATTTTACTAAAAATGTTAAGTTGAAAGACAAATTTCATTGAAGGTTTAAAAATTATGGAAGTCAAGATGACTACCAAAAATTAAAATCGTTAAGACATTAAGAGGTTAAGAGGCATTTCAACTGTGCATAATAATCATATTAGAGATGTTGGAATGTTAATTAATTTAGAGTTGTGCAAATTTTGGCAATACACTAAAGACAGGAGATAGGTTGGAATAGATTTTTGATAATGAAATATAATGGGGAGAGTAATTTGGGTAGCGAGATTGCCGTAGTAAATTGGTTCAGAGAATATTTTAGATTTGTGTTGTCAAGTTCTGGTCTGTACCGACGGCAGAGGTGGCCATAGTGGGTCCTACCATGCCAGGAGCCAATTCCTTTCACATTCATCATATCACTGAGCATTACGTGCACCAAGCTATAACAAAAATTGAAGTCAGAAAAAATTGCTGGACCAGATTTCTTATAAAATATTTATTTGAAGGGGGATATCCATCAAAAAGAGTAACAATTTAAAGTTTATAAAATGTTTTGCCTCTAACATATAAGGCCTATAAGCAGGCGTTCACTCTGTGCAGTCCACAACCAATATTCCAACAAGTTAGTTATCAAAGGAAATTATTATTGTATATAACTTTCTACAGAATTTTATTTTTTTACTCTCCTCATGGACAAATCGCAGATACAGACAAAATGGAATCGTTAAAAACAATCATCAATAGGTAGGTAGTGTAGTTGGTTAAAGTCCAGCTTCATGTGCTAAAGGTTCCTAGTTCGATCCTGATCAGTTGTAACAAATTTTGAGAGGGATCAGCTGATAACCACTGGTTGTTCTTTTGTTATTGGAATATTTATTAACGACACTTTCTAAGGAATGTTCAGCCCTAGTTTGTAACAATGACTACATTCGCTCATCTACACTTATACGAAATCAATATTAGCCCATATCTTGATGATCGGGCCCCCATCCACCCGCCCATACACGTACAGTGGTATTGGACCCACCCGCTCACCCGTACACATACAGTGATATTGGACCCACCTGTAAACTTACAGTGGAAGTAAACCCACCCACCCATTTATACATGTACAGGTTATTGGACCCACCCATAAACTTACAGTGGAAATAGACCCACCCATACATGTTCAGTGATATAGGACCCACCTATATTCACCACGCTCATACATGTACAGTGGTATCGATAACAAAATAAAATATATTTCATAGTAATTTGCTTTGTGATATTTGTAGTCTGTGTGTTTTGCCAAATCACTACTACCACGTGTAGAGACAACAGCTGTTTATGTCAGATGTTAAGTTGTGTTTTACGTTGTGAACTGAGCTATTTATATTGTGTTGACTTTGTAATTCCTCTGCTCATTTGATTGATTATATTGTCTTTTGTGTAATCTGTTTATACTAAGAACAAAGTTTAGTTATTTTCTGCAAGTTTAGCATGACAATGCCAACATTCTTTGAAAATTTCTGATTTTAGGGTTTTGCTTGAACTGTGAATAAATGTCAATTGTTCTTATATGAGAATTTTCTCTGGAATGACACTTTTTTCAGTTGTTTAGAAATATATTCCCTACAATAAACAAAAAATGAAGATTTACTTCTCAGGTTTAACATGTAGGTTTAACTTATTTTTGCAAACATTTTTAAGCTGACAAGTTATAGGTAGGGTATGATATTTTTCAGTTACAAGTCATATGTTATCAAAGGCCACTGTATATTTTATCAAAAAAAATTCTACAAAATACAATTTATGGTTACAAAAATATAGCCATATCACTGAGGGTATGGAAAAACCTTCAAAATAGCCTGGTATTTCTGGCTCACCCTTTGTATTATAGGCAGTTCTCAAAGTAGATCTAATGGAAACTATCCTATTTCAGCCTGATAGTTTTGGACAGTAATTCCTTGGTTAGGCTAGAACTAAAAACAGTCTGCCAAAATTTCCAATAAATTAACACATTTATTATTTTGAATAAAAAAGTATATACAGTACAATTAGTCTGTTTGCATAACCACATAAGCTAAACTGTAAACTAAGATAAAGAGCAAGAAATGGAAATATAACA
This sequence comes from Stictocephala bisonia, assembly GCA_035578905.1. Taxonomy (NCBI): domain Eukaryota; kingdom Metazoa; phylum Arthropoda; class Insecta; order Hemiptera; family Membracidae; genus Stictocephala; species Stictocephala bisonia. The sequence goes on along the minus strand of JAQJVL010000559.1, from coordinate 155,210 downwards.
TACCTCATCTAATTTACCATCTGTAAGTTTTGATTTCTTGAGGAACGAGCGTAATAAGTCTTTTTTTGAGAACTCAGGGGATACAAGGGACTTGATCTCCAACTCAATATCTCTGTACTGAGCTGGAACTGAAACTGATTGCATATACTGATTAATAATAACATTGTACAAAAGTTTTAAATACAGTACAGTTGCGATAGTACAAATCAAGCGGTAACCCTCCAGCCACCTGTAAACAGCTGTTTTCACTGCACGCCTTGACTTGTTAGTTTTGGATACAAATAGTAACACTGACAGTACTATTGTTCTAATATGTGACGTTCAATTACTCATCAAAATGTCAACTAAATATAAACACACAACTTTAAAATTACAGACTTTTAAAAATAATTAGCTAAAATTTAACTAGCCTAGTTTCAATTTTTACTTGCTGTGTGTAAACAGTAAACAATTTCAAAAGATATAACATTTCCTTATAAGTGAACTCAGAAGTTTTAACAAATACGCTTGTATATAGATGGACTTTTCATTACTGTGTCTTGCTTATTATTATGCTATAAAATATTTTAGTTTAGTTTATAATTTAATTAAATGGCGATCTTATGGAATAACTAGCTTTTTTTTCTCAAACCTTGATAGTGCGAACAGTTCCTTACAAACAAACATTCGGATTACCACTACCTTACTGTAGAATACAGTACGTTATTGCAGTTATTTCACAAATGCTATCGGTCCTTATGAAGACGTTGGATTAAATATTAAAAAAAGTGGGTACGTCATTCAATCTCGGTTTCAATCAAAAACTGTTTTCATCATAAGCGACCATTACTACTAGAGGCACAAGTTAGAATCCTTGTGCCTTTAACTTAGCAAGTAGGTGTGCATGGCTGACTCTTGTCAAATGCTTTAGCAAAGTCAAGATATATACAGTCAACTTGATGACGGCGAGAGAAAGCAGAAACTATATAGTTAGAGAAAACACCTAAGTTGGTAGTGGTTGACTGCCCTGAGCGAAAACCATGCTGTTCATCAATAATGACAGTCTTAAATCTCAAAGACAGAACATCCAGTATCACGCTTTTGAAGATCTTTGCGAGCACTGATAGGATTGCCATTGGTCTATAGTTCTCAACTCTAGAAGAATCACCAGACTTTCCCATACTCAATAGCTTGTTAAAATAGATGGCAAGATGTTGAGCAATTTCAGAGCTGCATGGTTTTACGAAAGAATCTACTCAGAAGCTCTTGTTGAATCAACCATTGGCAACTTTTCACCTGAAGCTAATGAGGGTGATCATCATTTAGATGATGACAAACACACAATAGGCTGACTTACTCTATTAAGAGTAAGCAATTGATTGTAACGATTGTTGTCTTACTACTAAGTGACCGACTATAATGAATGGAGCCTCTCCCTCTACGAATACACTTCAAAGTTTATGAATAAGTGGCGAGATAATTTAGAAGCTTTGCTTCTTACATAAGATCATACATGGTTGAGTGGTAATACCACACTTCATGTAATACTGCACAAGAAACTGTCATACGATTTCATATTACCTTTAAGATATTATTTGATCTGCACTTTCTGAAATAACAAAGAATACCCCACCGCCATCGTGTCAAATAAACAGTACTACTAATAACTAAAGTTAATCAACGACTTAGTCCTAAATCGACCAAGTCGAGAGAATCTAAGGTGACATGTAAACAATTAGGCCTTATCTAATTGGTTTACTCAGTTTAAAATACATAATTGTTATCAATAAAAGAAGCCTAAATTAATGTGGATAGAAAGAGTGGTCAGCACGTCAGATTGTAGATCAGCTTCCTAGACCAAGATTCGCTAGAAATCGTAGCTTCCCTCACAATACTGGTGTATCAAACTCGCAACCTCATAATCCAGATGCAAGTGCTTTATCACTAATGGCATTAAAAAATACCTACGTATAACTCACCTTTGTATTTTACTCTTGCAAGGGAGCTTAGGATTTTATAAATGAATACAAGCTGTAATATGTTCTGAACACAAGGTGCAATATGTCCAAATTACTTGCAGGAGATTCACGTTTAATCTTGTAAGAGAATGTATTATTAATTGTACATTATAACTATCATAATCAATTGATTCTGTTACGTTAAAAATACTCTTTCCCTTAATAAAATAAAGCACAACTGGTCCTACAAATGAACAGCTGTAGGTAGCTGGATTGGGTGACTTCTTTCCAGAATATAAACAACATGTAAGTAGTAAAGTAGAATATTCGATTCTAGCAGTCATTAATGCCATACTGTCAGGAACTACAAATTGGTTGCAGAGGTCAATTTAAGTTGAGAAATTGATTTGAAGATGCAGATAGTCGTAACCTATTCACATCCTTGACAGCCTGTCAATGGAACTAACCATAAGTTTGATTGGCAATGACAGTAACACGTAGCAAAATGCCTAAAGCTTTCAAAAGATCTAAAACTAACAAAGCCTTGAAGCCAGCTAAATAACCAGACCAAGCTGAAAGTTACTGCCCCAAAACTCACCACCAACCACTAGAGCCTGGTTCTTGGCAGCCATGGTTGTATTGCTTTGGTCAACAAGTTCCGCAAGAAGAAATATAACCAGGACTGCTGGGTAGGTCAGTAATGAATGTTAGTGGGATTTAGGAGATGTGGGATGTTTTTATTAGTCCAATGGAATCAGGAGACACCGAAACTCTTTTAGCAATAAATTATTATTTTCAGACGAGAATAAAAAATTAAAAAAAAAACTTAAACTACCGTACCTTACCCAAACCCATAACTTATATCGTCAACTAAATATTGTGATTTGTATTAAAATTGGGTCCCTGTCCTCTCATACGACCTGCAGGCCGTTCATCTGGCTATAATATATAAATTGATTTTATGTGGTTAGTTGTTGCATATGGCAGCTATTCACTATTTGCTGATATATATTTTTTTTCTATGTTCTCCCAAAAATAATAGTCCCACCAAAATAATTTCCAAATTTGTTTTCAGTCTAAAAAAACCGTGTTAAAGTAAAAACAAGTCGGAAAAATCACAAAGCATAACAGAAATATTAAAAAATTTAAAATTTACTAAACAGACTCTAGTCAGTTTTATGATATTTGAAAAGTATAAAATTGGTGTTTGATGGAATAAAACTGTTCCTGATTTTACCCTATTGAAAAATCAAGCTGTAAAAGGTGTCTAGAAATTATTACTCATATATGTGCTGACAAAGACAGATCTTATGCGTTTTTTTAGGCTCAATATGAATGATTATACGAGTACTGATGACCTATGTAGTCTTAGCTTGATTAGATGAGTATTGATGACCTATGTAGTCTTAGCTTGATTATACGAGTACTGATGACCTATGTAGTCTTAGCTTGATTAGATGAGTATTGATGACCTATGTAGTCTTAGCTTGATTAGATGAGTATTGATGACCTATGTAGTCTTAGCTTGATTAGATGAGTATTGATGACCTATGTAGTCTTAGCTTGATTAGATGAGTATTGATGACCTATGTAGTCTTAGCTTGATTAGATGAGTATTGATGACCTATGTAGTCTTAGCTTGATTAGATGAGTATTGATGACCTATGTAGTCTTAGCTTGATTAGATGAGTATTGATGACCTATGTAGTCTTAGCTTGATTAGATGAGTATTGATGACCTATGTAGTCTTAGCTTGATTAGATGAGTATTGATGACCTATGTAGTCTTAGCTTGATTAGATGAGTATTGATGACCTATGTAGTCTTAGCTTGATTAGATGAGTATTGATGACCTATGTAGTCTTAGCTTGATTAGATGAGTATTGATGACCTATGTAGTCTTAGCTTGATTAGATGAGTATTGATGACCTATGTAGTCTTAGCTTGATTAGATGAGTATTGATGACCTATGTAGTCTTAGCTTGTTACTAAGGTCAACTACCTCTTAGAAAAAGTCATTAATAGCCCAGTAGCTAGGGTAACTAAGGGACCTACAGCTTTACATAGAATTCGATTCGTAGTATGGGTCTGATTTTCAGCTAATGACAAGCCTGATATTCAGTTCTCTTCCCTTAACAACATCCAGACTCTGACTACCACCCTACAAGGACACCCCAAACTTCTCTAGTACTGTCCAGATCAATAGCAACCGTTATTAGACACCACTGTTGGTATAAGGAGAACTGAGCATAGAAATGATCACCATTTCACAACGGAGTAACAGCACTGTCATGAGTGCAGACTTAAATTAGCTGTCATTTATTCTACACTTATATACGAAGTTTCAATTCCAAAATGTGCATTTAATAACATGGTGGTTGTAATAGATTTTTGCTGAAAGTCCATTCCTTACTTATATCATTATGCATTAGTGGCGCAGATGTTCTTTGGGACTAAGTACTGTAAATATTGTAGGGAATAGGTTCTATGCTCAATCAGTGTTTTTAATACTGACATGAGTGAAGATCATTTTTTGGTAGATTGTACAGGTGACAATACTAGCGATACTATACAGGATTTAAATGCTAAGTTATCAATGCTCATCGACAAATTAAACACTCTTGCTACTGAGAATGAAATTAAAGAAGCTATACGGATGATCAAAGTTAAGCTAGAAACTCTTGCCTCAAAAATTGATGAGTTAGAACCCCGGCTTATTAAGGTTGAAAATAGACTTGAAGAATTGGTGACTATAGAAAATAGAGTTGAACAGCTTGAAAATCAAGTCAACTCACTGCCAAATAATATTGTTGGCACCTCCATGGCCCAAGTTATAGAAGAAATATTGGAAAGAGATGCGCATGCCTACAACATTATAGCTTATGGGGTGAAGAAGTGATAGTCCTAATATCCAATCAGAAATCTGTCATGATAATGGACTAGTCTCAAAAATGGTTGAGACTTTTTGCAAATATGATACAGGTAATGGATTTAAATTCTTTAGAATTGGCAAGAGTTCTGCAAAAAAGCCCAGACCGTTAAAAATCATATTCAATGATCGTTCAAATGTTACAAATTTTATGAAGGAGTTTGATACTGCTGTTCTCAAGGAAAAAACCTAACCTGGATAACATCAGTGTTTCTAGAGACAGAACTCCAGCGGAAAGAAAGTATCTTGACCTCCATGACACTTTAATAGGACGCACGAATGAGGGTGAAGATGATTTGACGATTAAATATCGTAATGGGAACTGAAAATTGTAAAGAACAAAAATAAAACTAATTCGGTCTGATCGCAGCAATCTACAAGTATACTTGCAAAATATAACCCCAGTTGAAGGTAATCAATGAAAATCATCCAATTTGTTGACCTTCATTCCATGCACCAAGTCAACAACGTGCCTAACGCCACAGGAGTTATCTTGGACCTTGTATTTAGTTCTTCCAGCCATATTTATTTATTATAGTTCTTGATTGTAATGTCCTAAATAATCTATTTCTTAAGTATCTATTTTCGTTAATCTATCTATTACTTTTTTTATTGTTGACGTTTGCAATAGATATTGTAATTTTTTTCTATCTATAGCAAGTTATAAATAAGTTCCTGACCTTTTCATAAGTCACCAAGATCACTGTGTAAGATTTTTGTTATTGTTAACCCGTCGAGATCCAGACTGTTTTCCAGTTACGTGTGCAAGAAGAGTTACCAGATGGTAGTGCTACCAGAGCCGTGCCAAAATTAGCAGTTTTGACATTTATTGTTTAAACTATCACATTTTTGTTTTGTTGGTAGTTAGACCCTTTCCAAGGAAACAATATTTATCTAAAAATATTAATTATAAAATATTTTTCCAAACGAAAAATCACTAAGTAATAAATTCCTCACAAATAAATAATAGTATTCTTTCAATAAACAGTATATTTTTGTACACACACACACAAAATCAGACACTTATCTTAAAAAATCAAGTTTTCATAGTAATTTTTCAAAAATGTTACATATTTCAAATATTTACACATGTTAAAACTAAACTAAAATTAAATTTTAAAACTGATGAAAGTCTAAATTAGATTAAAAATTGTTTTTAGCGTAAAAAATGTAAGTTTTTAAAACATCACAAGGCTATTTTAAAATTGTCTCATAAATAACAAAAATTAACAATTATGAAAAGGCAAACAGTAGGGGTGAAGTCCGACTGAACTTTCACCACTCAACATTGAATATTCCTCTTCTAACACTCTTTAAACTGTATTTTACTTACTGGAGATAATGAACTTTTCATTTTTATAAAATAAAACACCTGTACAAGAATTAAACAACATTCCAGATGCAGTCAGAACTGAAAAACAGATGATAGCGCTAGCGATAAGCTCGGCCTTCTAAATAGCGCATCGTTCTTGTATCGTTTCTCCAATTAATAAGTTATATTTGCAATATATCAAGGTTTTCTGGTAAGATCGATCCTTTTTATTAACAAAAAAAAAAAAAATAAGCTTCAAAAAATTAAATAATTTTTTTGGTAACTATGCACTTTCTTGCCACTTCTGAAAATACGATTTCATGTTGAAAAAGTGGTGAAAAATGAGTTTATATCTCTTGAGGAGTTTGATTTCATCCGCAGAAAGCTCGTTTTTTTACCGAAAAATCGAAAAACTAGTTTTTTATCTGATAGTGAAAAAGCCAACTTTCTTAAAAACCGTATTTTTCGACAACTTTTTTTTCATTTCTCATGTTTTTTATGTTGAACACAAATATATAACTGGTTTTGTAGTAAAATTATTTTTTCAGTTCGAAAAATGCATTTTTTACTGACATAACCAAACATAAACCTAACTTATCCTAATTGTATGTTTTCTCAAAAAAAATTCGTAATTTGCATTAAATTCGAGTGTGTGGCTTCTGTGATGGCCTGCCGGCAGAAATATAGATGAATTCGGTTTTTGTGATTAATAGTTGTTGTATATAATGATCGCGTAATGGTCGCTAATCGCGATAATAGTTTTTCCGTTATATCTCGAGAAATATTTGTAGTAGACCAAAATAGTTTTCAAATTTGTATTCATCGCAAAAAACACTTCAAAATAAAAAAGATGATTAAAATACCATTTAAATTAACGGAAATATGAAAAAAATACTAAAAGTTGTGACATTGGTTTTTTCGAATTTTTCTGTAAAATACGTTATTTACGCGGAATAAAAAGCATATCTCGTGAAAATACAGCCCATTCTAGACCCATTTCAAGCAAAATGTTCCAAATGTGTTTGGTGGCAAGAAACTTCATAAATACCATTTTTTCTAATACAAAAGTTTTTCGAAACAGCATTATAGGTGTGCGTCGATTTTCTTGTACATTTATGCCGAGAACTTGTAGTCGGACATTGGCTTTCCTCACACATTTTTCAGAAGAGCTTATAGTCGTACTTTAAGTTACTGTCGGCACTGGTGGCGCAGTGCTGTAACCCAGCTACTTGGGGACAAAGTGTTAGGGAGATTGTAGACAATAGGTTGGATGCTCGGTCCTCTTAATACCGACATGGCGTTCGCTCAATGGTTGCTATCTGCGTGGACACTACTAGAGAAGTCTGGGGTGTCTATGTTGGGTGATAATCATCGTACGGATGTTGTGTGGGGGAGATAACTGAGTATCAGGCTTGTCAATTAGCTGAAAATCAGACCAGCACTACGTGGTTCGGATTCCACGTAAATCAGTAGATCCCTTAGTTGTCCTGGCTGTTGTCTATTAATAAATTGCCCTTTCTGAGGAACAGTTGAACTTAGTTAGTAACCAGACTACACTCATATCATCATTCATATTTGCCTTAAAATATGCACAAAGTTGTGTCGGCGTCTCATATGTAAGAATGTAAAAACTTTGGGACTCAAAGGGATAATGTTCTTCATAACGTTTATCTTGCCTTGTATTACTACATAGCACAAAATAATAGTCCCTAAATAATCCTTAGGTATGATACTTATGATAATTTTTATCAATCTTTGCACATTTGCCATTGTAATTTTTCTGCTTCTTTTATTGTTAAGATTGCATTTCCTTTGTTTTACATTGTGTGAAATGGTGTATACAGTGAATAAATAAAATACTAAGTCAGGTAATAGATCATTCTTTCACAGTATAAATAACAATTGTATCCTAAAATTAATAACCATAATATATCCATGTTCAAAGTAGCCCTAAAAAGCCTTGATCAGACAAATTCTTAGTAGGTCTAACTAGCCTAATAGGGCCTCAGACTACATTAGCCTAATTGTTATTTAGATTTATTTTCGTAAAATAGTGTTTTCCGCAGTATAGAGCTAATAAATGCTGAAATCTGAGTACCAATTAATATTACGTTAGGATATGGCTATGTAGATCTTAGGTTTAGCAGTCCCATAACATAGACCTACCTGAAGAAACTTTAAACAACATTTTATCGATATCAGTCTAATACGGTAACTGTTTGAGTTTGATAAAAGTCTTATATAACGTTGAATGTACTCCTATTCTCTGAAAAATTAAACAACTTTTTACTAATTTCATACTGTCATTCTCATAACGACAATGAAAAATAATCTTGTTTTGATTGTTTTCTTATCTAATCACAAAACGTAATCAAGCAACTAGCAAGCCCACCGAGCTCACTCTCAAGGGTTGCCATTGCCATTACCAAGAAGTATAATTCAAAGAACGATTACCTTCCTACATATACAAAACTACCTGCTTAGTCACTAGATTACTATATTCCATACATTCAGCTGAATACGAAAAAAGTAATCAAATACTTTTAGGAATTCCACCATTGAATATATTTGGAGATCTGTAAATGTTAAGATAATTTATTTAAAAAATATAAATTGCATAAATGTATACCCATTTATATTTATTTATTTTTACACGGTTTACACCATTTATACATTTAAAAAAGAAACAATACATGCATATTACAAAATGGCAAACAATTGTGAAAGTACAAGCACTCACTAAGTGCTTTATAATTGTTATGAAAACATGGTAATAGCCTAACTATCAAAAGATTGTACAAATATAAATAAAAAAACGTAAATATTTATAAATAAATTAAAGAAAACACAGGCAGTATATAGTAAACATAGAAAAAAATCGTTACAATAAGTATAGGCAATCATAAAGTTTGAAAGAGATTACACAAAATTGTCAATTTAGGCCAGAACTGAAATGCGAGCTTTCTTTTTGAAGGTTGCAAACTCATTACAATTGAAGAAGTCTAGCTTAGTTGCAACAGCATTACCTGGTCTCACTATTCTGGGAAAAGGTGAGTGAATAATGTAGTTGGTGTTGTGCAGCATCCTTACAAAGATATCTTTAGACCTAGCTTCACTGGGAACTCGAAGCTCGATCAAAGAAAGTAATGAAGAAAGGAAGCAGAGATCAGTCACGTCTCGACGAGTTTTGAGAGGATCCAGTATGAGCCACGATGCAATCACACAAACAGGTGCATCAAGATAAGAGAACCCAAGCCTCAAGCCCACAAGTCTATAGAAACGTATTTGAATAGATTCCAATCTATCGTGTTGTTCAGAGGTGTAAGGTGACCAAACATTAGCACAGTACTCAGTTGTTGTCGTACGTAGAAATTAAAAATCAGTAGTAAGGACCTGATACTGAACGGGCCACCTGAAAGTGTAACCAGGTAACCCAAATATTTGTTAGCTCTGCTACACATTTCACTGATATGATGATCAAATGAAAGATCACAATTAAAAATTATTCCAAGGTCGCGGATGGTTGAGCATCTTTCCACATTTTGAGAGTTAATTGATTAATTGAAGAGAAGAGGATTGGATTTCCTATGAAATGTAACGACCTTACATTTAGAACGGTTCAAAGATATGGTGTTTTGACGGGTCCACTCAGAAACGGCATCGAGAGCCCTCTGGAGTTTCAAGTTGTCACCTCTAGCAGATAATTCAATAAAAAGCTTAGTGTCATCAGCGAAAAACAAGTGGTGCTCAAGTCGAGATGGTCAGGTCGTTTATATAAATGCTGAGGAGAAATGGGCACAAAAGTGACCCCTGTGGGACACCCGATGAACCAAGAAAGTCGGAAGACACAGAGGAAGCGAAACGCACCTAAAGTCTCCGTCCTTTAAAATAGCTGGATAGCCATTGCAGCAGTTTACCAGTAACACCATAGCTTGCAATTTTGGCCAAAAGAGGATGACTAATCTTGTCAAATGCTTTGGCATAATCTAGGTATATGACGTCCACTTGATTCCCTCTTTAAAGGCGGACAAGACGTAGCTCTGCAGAGAGAACACATTCGTCAAAGTCGATTGACCAGGTCGAAAACCATGTTTCACATCCACTATAATAAAACCAAACTTAGGCGCCAGGAAATCCAGTATGATCCCCGCAAAGATTTTAGCTAGTGAAGAAAGAATAGTGGACGGGTCTGGAACAAGATACGAGAGAACAAGAATCTCAACTTTCTTCGGACTTCAAATGGTCACCACAAACCCCACCTACAAGGCATCTGGGAAAACTCCTGAACTCAGAGACAAGTAGCAGGAGGCTGTGAGGTAAGGAGCAAGAATATCACTGCATGATTTTAGCATATATGGAAGAATCTCATCAGGTCCACAACCCTTTAATGAATCCAATTTTAGTAATTTCTTAGAAACCTCTATCACATTCACTCTGCATCTACTAGTACTAATATTCCACTGAAAATCATATGTCGAAATGTGAGAAGGGGGAGGCGTAAAAACTGCACCAAAATAGTTGGCAAACATGTTGCACACATCTTCTGGAATGGAAAACACTGAATCCTTCCATTTTAGATTGTTTTGCAAGGGTTGGTTTTCTTGTTACTATTAACATGGTTCCAAAAGACGCGAGGATTAGTTGGAATGATAGCATCAATATGTTCAATCTACATCTGCTTCTAAGAAAGCTGAGTCTATAGTAATCCATGTGGTTAAGGGATGACTTATATAGCTTATGGGCTTTCTTTTTCTCAGTAAATAATTCTCTGAATTCAATCAAGGTTCAATTATTTATAGAATTATATTAGCTAATTCTAGAATTATATTAGCTAATTCTAGGAATTATATTAGCTAATTCTATAAATAATTTAATTTTTTAACGGGGTTTGGACCGTTGTCCCTTAACAATGTTGTTGAATTAGTAAAAACTGCCATTTGTGTAGAAAAACTGTATCTATTGATTTTTTTTTTCTACGCCGTTTTATGGTCCGTTGTGGAGTGCTAGTGTAGTACCATGATAATGTAGTGCTGTTTTAAACCGGCTATGGTTGCGGACCTCACTAAAAAAATTACAGTCACAAATTTTTAACAAAAATTATTAGATAGAATACAGAACCTATTTTAGGTGTAAATAATCATGGTTAGAACTAATTAGTACATATTTTTGATGATTCTACTACCCTAGCCTATCAATTTTTTAAACCAGTATGTTTGTTAAACACATTTACTACTTTTCTGTCAACAATTATCAGCCTGTCTTAATCTTTCCAACCTTAAGCAAAATATTAGAAAGACTTTTTTAATAAGAATGCTTAAATTTTTAATTAAAAACAACAGCTTTCGAATAAACAATATGGATTCAGACAGGGCAAATCTACATTATATGCAGTGGTCAGTCAAGAAGATATGGTTGTAGTCGTTGTAGAGGGATTAGACTGTCGGAACTCCACTTTAACTGTGTTTCTAGAGTTTTCGAAAGCATCCGACTGTGTTGACCATAAAATACTGCTCGATAAACTGGAGAGTCATGGCATTCAAGAACTTCCACTCAAATGCCTGAGCTCATTCATCAGTCACAGAATACAAGCAGTCCAAATTTCAAATCAATTTTCTAATCCAATTAAAATGAGCTATTGAGTCCCTCAGGGATCTATTCTCAATCCAGTCCTCTTTCTAATTTATGTCAATGACATAGGATCATTACTACAGCATGGGAAGATCATGCTGTACGCTGATGATACGACTCTCTGTTTCAGCTCAAAGTCACAGTAAATTCTAGAACTTCAATCTTTTGTTGATCTCAACTATTGCGTCCAAAACGTTAACATCAACCTCAACACAAATTTTGAGAAGTCAACAATTTTGAACTTTCATTTGCGCTCTTCTGACTTACAGTGTGGTCCTGCAGTAATGCTGACAGGCACCTTGCTGGAAGAGGTCGATTCAACAAGATTCATGAGATGCTGGATAAAGGGTTGACATGGTACGGTCACATAAATTCAGTCTGTGCCAAATTATCCTCAGGCATTTATGTCTTGACGTCTTTAGCAAATACTGCCCAATTCAGATCCTACTGACGGCATATTTAGGCTTGATTTACCAGCACCTCTCATATGGAATATTCCGCCCTTTGGAGGCGTGTGCAAACACATATTTCATGAGACCATTTAGGCTTCAGAAAAAAGATGTTCGAATCATTGAAAATTGACACCTAGATAGTCGCGTAAAGAGGCCTTTGAAACATTTAAACTGATGACGCTGCCTGATCTATACATTTTAGAAACAACAATGTTTTGCATGCCTAAATGTGGCTTAACAAGAGGCCAAAACACACACGGGTTTGAGACTAGGGGCAGATTAAAATACCGAACTGGGAGAGGTAGACACAGAATGGTGGTTTATGAACTCCTGCCTCGTGGGGTGTTTCGACGGCCATCATTTTGAAATACATTTCACCAAATTCCTTAGAATATACCTCGACAGAGGTTTGACATGGAATGATCATATTTATCCTCTAAATTATCCTCAGGAAATTTACAGAACAGTAGTCTAAGAACACCTTCCCTCGCAGGTGGGTGTCAAACTAATTAACAGCTTACCTAAAGAAATGAAAATTGCTCCAAATTAAAAAATATTTAGGACCCGCTTGAGGGGCATATTGTTGGCCGAGGCTTTTTACAGCGTGTGGGTGTTCTTAGCACACGACTGGGAGACCACCTTAATTGGCTAGACTCATACCATTGACTTTGTGGATGTTACAAACACTATAGATTGTTTTGTGTGAGTGCTCCGTTTGAATGTAATTGTTGTAATGAATGAATGACTTAGATAGGGCCTTAGGTTAATTTTATTTTAACTGACTATTTGACGTTTGTGATACAATGAATATAAAATGTTCTATGCAATAAAGGATTTATTATTATTATAGGTGTACCCACTTCTGAAAATGAATTGCCTAAGGGCTCTAGGATGATCAGTACTTGCTTCTGATTGAAATAATAAAACTAACAAGCATTTGAAATGTTGATTGAAAACAAAGACTTTGCTGTTATAGGTCAAGAAGGTGTAATGTTTGTAAGCTCGAGCTTTGCTTAGATTTATGAATTGGTATTCGTAGATTAACCAGAAATAATCTTTACACTAGTTGAATTCTTACCGTTGTGCAATAAGGTTGTGATCATTAACAAGAGACTTGTGTACATCATCTAATCAGCACACGATGTTAATCGCTCTTTTATCGAGATAAAATAGTTAATACATTACAGATTGAAATAAAACAACTTGCAAAATGAAACTGCTTCAAACGGAAACAAAGACGTGGCTGTCCCAGAGGGCTCTTTACATTCTCTCTGAGCTGTGACACGATCACATTGATTGTACAGTCCGATTACTTGTATTTTGTACATGACATTTTAGGTTATATATTTTTGCATTGCTTTGAATTGTACCGGATTCTATGAAACATCTATGATTTAAATAAAGAATTTTATTTTGATTTGACTCTAAAGTATGGAATTAGCTTCAAGATAGCACGAGGCGCCGCCCCACTGGCACCTTACACTTCCGAGAGAGAAAATACACGCACACTGTACACAGTGGGGTTTGTTATGACAACTATTATTATTATTATTTAGTACTCTAATAATATAGCACACTATGTTATAATCGTGTTAAAATAAGCATATAACATAGCTAATCACTATAAAATGTAAAGTAGTACAAACACAACAATTTTGATTGGGAATTTAAATTAATTAATAAAACAAACTTCTGATTTGAATTTGATATTAAATTATATCAACTAAATTAAAATTTATTGAATCCATTCTGAGGGTAGAAAGCTACAATTGTGTTGAATAAACCAACCTTTTCCTTTAATTTTTAAAATTTTGCTATAAATTATTATTTAAAACTAGTTGTTAGTTAATCGTGCTTTGCTATGGGATGTTTGTTTTCATTTAACAGATGATGATTGGTTAAAAAAATAAAATAACTCTATTCGATTCAAGGTTTATATAGGAACCTTGTACATAACTATGGAGTGGTGCCCTATATTGGGATGTGAATAAAACTATGCCTAAAACTTCCATAGAAAAAAATATCTCCCCAAAGTTTTATGACAATTACATTAATGGTGCTAATGCACAAAGGACAAACAGCAGTCATATAAATATATAAAAAAGTCGTCGAGTCAGTTGTGTCTAACTAACGGTCTTGTTCAATTTCAAAAAATATTAAAGTTTTTTGTTTAATTTTACTTCAAGCGCTTTAGACAATAAAAATCGAGTTGATTTTATATCTACTGTTTTACTAAAGCTTTTGATAGAGTAAACTAGTAACCAATCAACTCTTGTTTAACAAATTTAATTACTACTGATTTTCTGATTTTTATTTCTGATATATTATTCTGATATTCTGATTATATTATATTATTCTATTATATTATTCTGATTATATTATTCTGATATATTATATTATTCTGATATTCTGAAACTTTATTTCTTTGCATCATGCCTCAATGATCAGCAGCCGTACGTGTCTTACTATATATAGGTCTACTTATAGGGGTATAGGTCTAAAATCTTTCCAGCTGGATTTGGAGTTCCAAATGAAAGTAATTTAGGTCCAGGACTTTTTTAGTTAAAAGTTTAAATGTAAGCTGCTGATTTAAAAATATTCAATGTTATTAAGAATGTAATTGGTTGCAATGCTATTCAATTTGGTTTAGACTCATTAATTCGCCGTTTGGTGCCAGGAAAATTGTAATTTAAATATAAGTAAATGTTGTGTTATGACTATTTGTGGAGATAAAGATTCTATTTAATTTTACGTTCAGTATAAATAAAAGTACGGTATACTGAATAGAGTTACAGTTCAGTAACTTAGATGTTTTCATTTAAGAAAAAATTACTTTTTGTGGATACGTTATTAATACGGTAGAAAAAGGTGCACAACACACTGGGGTAATGTCAAAACTGGGAAAGTAACTTAATATTATTAAAACATTGTCATTAACGCTCGTACGTTCTCGTTTGGAATTCACAAGTGTTGACTGGTTACCTTCAACCAAAATATACTGCGAAATCAAATTCAAAATAACTTTATTTTCTTTTATGCAAATGTACCGTACAATGTTACAAACATTAAACTGTATACATAGGAAAAAAATACTCTTAAATTAACCATTAAACATGTGAAATACCAATACAACTAAAACACACAACTCCTTAAAGATTAACTTTATAATTTAGATTTACAACTGGTCTACTAATACTGTTAAAGAAAAGAAAAAAGGTGGAAACTAGGACCGTTATGCGTGGGTTTTGCTGTATTGCTGAAATTGTTAGAGTATTGCTAGTTTAAATTTAGTAGAAAAAAAGTATATGGAAATAAGCCTACATAGGCAATACTGCCTTGCGTAGGCTTGAGTTGCTTGTCAGTAGAATAATATTTTCACTGAAATGATTAAATGAGTTCAAAATAATGTTATGCAATTAATTATTGTATTATAGATTTTTTTTGGGAATTTAAATCATCCAATTTGGTTTGTTAGATTTAAAGAAATGTTGAATATTTTTAGTTTTGATCGACTTTCTAAAAGGCGCAAAGTTTCAACTTTGTTTCTTACATGTTGTTACGGGTATAGTAGATGACTCAATAACTCATCAATGCGGTCAATTGGTACGTTCCGGCGTACGGTTGCCGGACAAGCAGACTGTTTTACCCTGGCGTGGCTAATACTGTTCCTTACGCATCTTTTTTCCTATATTCGTCAGTGACATTACTTAATTCTATAGCTAATAATGTTGATGTGGCTATGGGAATAGCGGTTTTCAGAGCAGCATGCTTGCGTTTGATGGAATGCATGTAGTTAAGACTCCTTTAGTCAATATTATAAGAGTTATTTATCGACGTTGATTTTTCTTATGTAAGTTTGTGAATTATTTTATTAATATTTTTCTTCGTTTATTTTTATTACTGTAATACATATTCATTATAGTATATTCTATAATTATAACGTTAAATGCTATAATATATTTCCCCTTAATTTTATAGGTCAGGCTCCAGCTGTTTGTTGATGTTTCATATCATAATGCGCATGACAATTTCCGCTTCCCAAATGTAATAGCCATTTTGTTAGCCGCCCCCCGTTGTCGTCCGCTTGTGTGTGTTTATATTATTATTTTTGTATCGGCCTGCAGGCTCTTATTCATTCTTATCGGAATGTGTGACAGATAATTGGCACACTAAGGCAATAATAGTACGGAGATTTTAAAATTGTTATGTAATTGTTTTATAAGTGTTGTAATTAAAATCATATTGTTCTTTTTAAATGTTAGTATTAGGTCCTTTAAAAATTGGTAGTAAAACCGAATAATACAGTGTTGTTATTGATATAAGAGTTTTTATTTTAATAGTTTCAAGAATTACTAATTTTAAAAGTTGTACTTACTGAAGTCATCAGATACTTATGTGGACGGTTGTGGTTTTTTAGCATTCTGGTAAGTAGCATCTCATCTACTTCTCATATTTGTTTAGGGTTTGAAAGATTGACATTGTAATTAATGTGAGAACAATACCATAGGACTATCCTTTAGAATAATACTACTTTACTTTTATTAGTTGAAATTCAATTTAATTGTTAACTATAGGCCTATTTAGATCAGAAAATTTATAATTAATCTAGTTTAAATGTGATTTGAATTTATATGGTTGTTTAGGGTTTATATTTAGGCATATGTTAATTACAAAACTAACCTTTTATTGCCATTAGTTAAATACTGTATATTGAAATAGGCATTGTCATATTTATTACACAGTACAGTTCAGTAAAGATGAGAAATATCAGGTCTTAGTTAATACAATACTTTTTACAAAATAATATCATCTAATCATACTTGAACAAACAACATAAAATAGCACAATATTTAGTAAGCCTATAGAAAATATATTAGCCTAATATTGATGTTAATTTAACTTAATTTAGCCTATTTATTAAAAACAATTACTCTAGTCCAACCTAAATAAGAGTACATTTTTATTGCACTTAAAAACATAGTCTGGTGAATAATTAACCTAGTTTGAATTTGAGCGTGTAGTGGTTGATTAAGAGTTTATATACAGGAATAGGCCTATGTTATTTCCAGTGAAATAGTTAGAATTTCTCTTATAGATCAAGAAATGTGAGAATGTAATTTGCAATGCAAGAAAGCCTTTACAAAATTAATGCGCTTTTCATGTAGGCCTAGCCTTATAAACTTAGCAATCTACATTATAAACTAAGCATATTACATCAGGTTATGTAGAGTAGGATGTTAAAGCTGCCAAGATGAGGGTGTAATTCTCTGAAAACTAATCCCACACTTGTACAAGCTTCCTATACATTTTTTTTTTCATTGCTTAATGTATTATGAACATATACTGTATGGCTTCTTGCCAAAGAGTAATCACTTGCTTCTTTGGTATCTGGTTTATAATTTTTTTAAGTTGATGGTACGATTTCCTCTTCGGTGTCGGGTAAAGCTCTGAAACAATTATAGAATTGAAATATTATGTACAGTGGCTTGTTATGCAGCAATGCTCTTCAAACTTTTGGTCTATTCTCAAAAATTCTAAAACTGTTAGGGCCTAAGTCTTACATCTTGATGATCTTGCCAGGGCTTGATTTAGCATTTTGGCGCCCCTAGGCCCAATAATTTTGTCCGCCCCGTAGTCTGGTTAAAGTTACTTTCCTAATTACCTTTAAAACATTATATCAGGTCTATATGTTAATTGCTTAAACACCACGTCACGATGGAATTTGATCACATGCACCAAAGAATGAGGAGAGCCAGTGCCACTAGGAATCACGGAGCAATCTGTAGTTATTTGGTGTCACTAAGACAGTCACCCTCCTCTATACTAGTTGAATAGGGCTGGCAGTGTCAATATGATGCACACCACTCAATGACATCCCTACAGCCAGTTCACCCGTGTTTGAGATCAATGTTGTAACGAAGTTGATGCATAATGTTGAAAAATAGTTTAATTTTACCAACAATTGTTTGTTCCAATGAAATTTAAAATCAGAATGCTTTATTAGCCTGATTTTTTAAAAATCAATCCAAAATATATGTTAAGTTATGGCTATTTATTTTTATTTTTAGATATTTTTTAATTTTACTCTCTGCCTTGTTCCCCCTGGGAGCTTGCGCCTGTAGGACCAGGCCTATTAGGAAATCCGGCCCTGGATCTTGCTCTGCTGTTAGTTTTATATATTATATATATAGTGTATGGTATATTGTCAGCTACCATTTATTAATTTAAAAAATATAATAGCAGTGATATGTATATTTGGAAAAAAAGTCCAAAGCCATGTGATATGATGGTATTTATGTTAGCTAATCCCTCCATCAAAGAGCACAAGAGTACTCTGTAACTTTTTGATCCATTGTTAGGATAGACTCCCTGCAATCACATGACTGATCTATTGTCAATCCCCGTTTATATTTTCAATAGTTACATCTGCCCACACTATTTCGGAAGTAAACTAGGTAGTTCTAAACAAGCAAGAAACCTGGTAGCTGGACTGGCCCGAATTTGTGATCTAGCTATGATTTATTGGTATGTATAACCTTACAGTAGATCCAAATGTACTCTTACATGTTTATTTTTCTCAAATACAAGGTTTATTGTGCTATGGAATACTACTATGGGGTTCTAGTCCTTATACTTCTAAAATATTTGTACTTCAAAAGAATGCTATTAGATTAATTTGTAATGTTAGTATGAGAGCTCATTGTAAACCTCTGTTTTCAAATCTGGGTATTTTAACTGTATATTCACTGTATGTCCTGTTCAGTCTTAATTATGTACATAGTAATTTAGAATCTTTTAAATTAAATAGTGACTTTCATCAATATGAAACCAGGAATAGAAATAATATTAGAGTTCAGCAGCTTAGGTATACTAGCTCTCAGAGAAATCTTCTATACACATCTGTCAAACTATACAATGCATTACCAATTAAAATCAAGTCATTGCCTCTTCCATCCTTTAAAAGCAAATTGAAAACTGTGTTAGTAATGGAATGCTTGTACAATGTTCAAGAATTTTTTGAAATTGACTGGGTTAAATATTTGTAAATTTTTGGTTGTAATAATTGAATTGTATCAAATGTATTGTGTCTTGGCTTGTTTAGTTTTTTATGACACTTATGAATTCATTGTCAACAATAATTAGCAGAGATTATGTTATAAGCGCCATTAATTATAATAATATAAGTTTAGTTATAACTCTGACGATGTCAATACATTTTTTTGTAAATGTTTTACGGCAATAAATTCTTGATTCTTAAGATGTCTCTTTAAAGATGTGGTGTCTGTCCTTTATATGCATACTTTGAACTGAGACGTTAGTCAACTTAATTTTTCTGTACAGTTTGGTTAAAGGGACCCCAGTTGCTGGGAAATGACACAGTAAAAATTCTTTATTTATAATGTCACGAAGAACTATAATGGTGTTATCTTCTTAAGAGAATCAATTGTAGAGATATTTAAGAACAATAGTCAAACTTCTTGTGAATTTGTTCATATCTACCTCTTAACCGGCTTACTGTAATAAGTGTTTAGAAAGAAAAAAACTAATGATTTGACCTCTTGAATTTTTTCTAAAAAAACTGATCAACCTTAAAAAGACTTATTTTAATTCTATTAACAATCACTAAACAGTTGTAAGCACAGTGTACAGTTATAGATTTAATCAATATTGTTTTCGGCGTTGGCAAAAAGTTAAATACAGTCTATGTAACTTGACTGACAATATTAGTTTGAAAACACAACACAACTGCATTGATTTTTAAAATGTAATCAACTGGACATTTGTGTCATAATGTACTACTTTTGTTTCTTCATATATACACACCAAACAGTATTATTATTATTATTAATGATACAATGTGGCTTTGTGGTTAAGATAAATTTGTCATCTTCCCAGAAGACATTAGTTAGAGTGAGCTATGGAGCATATCAATAGTGGACCACTGCAAATTGTCTGAATTCAGCCCTTTGTTGACCAATTGCTATTGCAACACTTGACAATAGCTGTATCAAAGAACGTTGATTGTTGAATTGTAACCTAAGTGACCCATCAGCTTGTCTGTAGGCCCTCGAAGATATGTGATCTCGTGACTAGTACAGACCTCATGTTTATCTTTGTAAAAATATATTTATCGCCTATAAGTTAAATTTCTGATTAAATAGCCTTAAAAGAGGAATATGTTTAGGCAAGAAAAGTTAATATTTGAACTAGAATTAAACTTAATTGCTTTTTTGATACTAAGCATGAGTGAAGAAAAAACCTCAGAATAATAATTGTTTATCCTGAATTTCAAGCATAGAAGAACCTCAAGTCAGTTAAGATGAAACATTTACTCACCGAACCAGTGGCGTAGCCAGGGGGGAGCCTGGGGGGCCCAGGCCCCCCCCCGAAATTTCGGGACCAAAATGTATTTATATTTTTAACCAGGATAGGAAAATAAAATAATAGTTGATATTTATAATACAACAATCAGTACTATGCATTCAATCGAAGGTCCTCTACAGAATTATATTTGTATGCGTGGACAACTGGTGTGGTAGTGTAAATGATGGGTGGGTAGGCTACACGACATTCACGTAGATACGCACTACGACTACGCAGTGCAGTGGACAAGACAACTCCACCAACTCAGTATGTGTATGACAGATGTTTTGTTTTGACTCGAGTAGTCATCAGACCTCTCACTCGCTCAACGCTCGTCTCGGTGTCCGTCGCACTCACACCGAGTGCGAATGCCACTGTACGTGTATAGGTGGATGGGTGGGTCAATGCCACTGTACGTGTATGGGTGGGCGGGTGAGTCAATGCCACTGTATGTGTATGGGTGGACGGGTGGGTTAATGCCACTGTACATGTATAGGTGGGTGGATGGGTCAATACTCTGCCCCCTTACTCTGTCTGATTAAGTTCCTCGCACAGATCAATAGTCTATGAGGGATGGACAGAGTAAGGTTAAGGAGGAGATCGGCTTCTCCTTTATAAAAAAAAAAATGCCCGACAGATCGCTCCACGAGTCACGTCATTACCACCAGTGTCAGTGAAAAACTGCGATTTGCTCAGTGCGATTGTAAGTAATGTTAATGTGCAAGTGCGTGCTACGTATTTTGGTCAGTTGAAAGACGAAATTTAGCAGAGTGGTGTGTTCAATATGAAGAGACGGACAATTGATCATTTTTTTAAAGCCAAAACTCTAAAAACAGAGGAAATTCCTCCTGATAGGTTACAAAGTGAGGGTGGAAGTCAAGAAGTGCAAGGAGCTAGGCCTACCATTACCACAACTGATGCTACCGGGAACAACCAACACTCTCAATCGGACATTGGTATCATTGTTGACAACATTTATGGAAGTGGAACAGCAGGCCCAGCAGGTAGGTCTACTACAAACAATGAATTGAAAAATAAGATTTTGACGCAAATATTCATACCTGATAAAAACTTTGCCTTCCCAATCAGTGAACTTACCAATAAAAAAAGGAAGTTTCAACACAGTTGGTTTGATAAATGGTCTTGGCTGGCTTACTCAAAGGAAAAAGATGGTGCATATTGCAAACACTGCATTGCATTTGGGCCTGAATTTTCGGGCAAAGGTGCTCATCAGAAAATGGGCTCACTTGTGGTAGCACCATTTAGAAAATGGAAAGATTCATCGGAAAAGTTTATGGCTCATGCCAATTCAGAGTATCATAAATTTTCAACCATCGCCGCTGATAACTTTTTAAAGGTTTATAGTGGTAAAACTGACGATGTCGCTACTCTAATTGACACTCAAAGGGCTAGACTTAAGGAGCAAAACCGTGAATACTTGAGGCCTATCGTCGAAACAATCATATTTTGCGGAGAAAATGAAATTGCTCTTCGTGGCCATCGTGATAGTGGACCGCTATCATTAGAGAAGCCCACAGAAAAAGATGGCAAATTCAGAGCGCTGGTTCGATTCCGTGCTTTGACCGATGAAAAGCTCAAACATCATCTGGTAAATGGTTCTAAAAATGCAAACTATTTAAGTCCAGATATACAAAATGAAATAATTGAAGTCTGTGGGACCTTGATTCAAAGAAAACTTGTACATGAGATCAACAGTGGGGATTGTTTTTCAATCCTAGGAGACGAAACAATGGACATATCAGGTAGGGAACAGTTTTCCTTGTGCATTCGACATATCTCAAAAGACTCAATATTGAAAGAGGACTTTCTCACATTCACTCAGATTGTAGACGTCTCAGCCGAAAGCATTGTAAATGTTATATTTCAAATCTGTGATACATTAAATTTGGATATGACAAAAGTCGTTGGTCAAGGGTATGACGGCTGTTCTACATTTAGTGGCCATATCACAGGTGTGCATAAAAGATTTCAAGAGTTGTATCTAAAAGCTGTGTATGTCCATTGTTCAGCTCACAAACTAAACTTAGTTTTGAGTGATTCACTCAACATTCCTTGTGTAAGAAACTGTCTTGGTACAGTAAGTGAAGTATCAAATCTTCTCAGAAACAATGTACAAGCCAGCGATTCATTGAAAAAACACGTTTCCAGGCTAGTACCAAGCAGTAAAAAAACTCGTCTTTTGGGACTATGTGAAACAAGGTTTATTGAGCGTCAAGATGCCATCAACACATTCTTAGAGATTCTGCCAGCCATAATAGTAACTCTCCAGGAGTTGTCTGAAAGTAATAGGGCTGTTTCATCTACGGCGTCAAATCTGCTCTTAGGAATGGAAAAGTGTAGCTTCTTCATTTCCCTGGTCATTTGCGAGTTTTTGTTCAGCCTTACTTTGCCCTTATCAAATTACCTTCAGAAGACGGGAAGTGATTTGTCATCGGCAATAAATTACGCTGATGATGTCACAAAGACTCTAAAAGATCTACGCGAAACAAATGAAGAAGGAATGACAAATGACATTGAAGTGTTTTCCAAACTCTTTAAGAAGGCAGAGACCTTGTTAAAAGATAATTTTGATGTTGAAATAAGTGTTCCACGGCAATCGAAACGTCAAACTCAGAGGGAAAATGTGCCCCACAATACTCCAGAAGAGTATTATAGGAGATCAATTTTCGTTCCTTGCATAGATACATTAATTTCTGGTCTTTCAGATCGGTTTGGAGCAAACAAACCATTGTTAAAGGGGTTTGATATACTTTTGCCTAAAAATGTGGACAATCCAAGGTTGAGAAGGTCTTAAGTCTCAACTTAGTAGTGACTTAAAACTGTATTACGAAGATAAAACTACTCAATCTACAATCGAATCTGAGTATCTACTTTGGTGCACAAAATGGAGTAAAGTGGAAAACAAAGACAAGCCTCAACAAATTATGGCAGTTTTAGACAGTTGTGATAAACTGTTTTATCCCAACATAAACTACTTGATCCAGGTTCTTGCTACCCTACCAGTGTCAACGGCAGAAGTGGAGAGATCGTTTTCCTCACTAAAAAGGATCAAAACGTACCTCAGAAATTCTATGGAAAACGATAGACTTACCGGATTAGGACTACTAACCGTTCACTATCCAGCCCCTATAACGGCTGACGAGGTCCTTGACGAGATGGCGCGGAGTGGGAAGAGGAAGATTTTGTTCTGAGATTAAGTCAAGATTGTTTTAAAAGATCAACTCAATTTTATTCTTGAATTAATTATGTTTTGTTAATTAGAATTAGTTGTTTTCTTTAATAAATTCAGATTTGTATGAATTTGAAATTTTTAACTATCATCCTATTTATTCCAAATAATTTCAAACTTGACATTTGTCTTTATGGTAAAGTCATGGTATACCGCTAGTATTCTAAAAAAATAGCCTATTGTGGTATGAAAATAGTTTCAATCATTCCACTTTTGAACGAATTTAGTGTGTAATTCATTTTATGAAAGTTATTAAGGATTATGCATCCTAAACCTATATCACAAATTTTAATAAATTCATTTACATTTGTCTCCTAAAAAAACAAAAAACAAAACAAGTGTATAGGTACTGTACTTATGAATGAAGTATAACACAAAAACTTATATTGTGGTAAAATTGTGTTTTACTAACTGACACTATAGGCCTACTAAATTTGGCTTTAAGTTTAATTATAAAAGGTTATCTTTTAATGGTTTAAACCTGCATCTACACCTTTTCCAAGTTTCTTCCAGAAGTTATCAGTTGTATTTGCGACAGTGTCAATTTGTATTCGAGAAAACAAATATATTTGAGAGAACAGCTGTTCAATTCAGATTGTAAACATCTCATTTACAAGTGATATGTTCTCAACTACATTTGATATCTTCGCAAATTCAAGCTATACCTTCTCGAATAAACTTGGAAAAGGTGTAGTTTGTGCCCATAGAATATGGGAGCTTGAAAAGTGGTCTAAAATAGCACTTAAGGGCAATAAAATTCCAAAAATTTTCGGGGGAGGACCCCCGAACCCCCCGCTTACTTGGGGGGTATGGAATACCCCCCAGACCCCCCGGTGTGTGCCCCCCCCGAAATGAATTCCTGGCTACGCCACTCTACCGAACACTTAGCTTTTTAGGCCTACTTAAAATTAGGTTATAGAAATATAAATAAAAAATAAATCTTGTCTACTATGTTTTTAGATTTTACATGCGATACTAATTTTACAATTTTTAAATATAATCATAGATATGATAATTTTAGGGAGATTTAAAAAAATATAAATTGTGTAGCTTTGAGAAGGATAAGAAAATTTTTAATATTGAGTTATTGTTTAATAATTGGAGAAGTTTCAAAATGATCAAGAAATTGTACGACAAGTTGTATATAGTTTAATATAAAAATATAATGTTTTGTTATGAGCCATAATTTCGTATCTATTATGAAACACAGATAGTTTTAACCTAGTGACCTTTACCTTTAGGAATCCATATCATTGAAAGGGGTACTCTATGGCTTCAAGAAAGAGTCGGCAACTTATCTTGTAAATGCAAGAAGCGGTTCTTGAGTCAAAGTAGGTTAATGTTTAGTTGTTATCTTTACAAATTGAATTTCCGGTGTTATTCAAAATATCACATCAACAAGATATAGATATTTTAACTTAATACACTTTTGTTTTGTCAGGTTTAGTCACTTTAGTTATTATTTTCATTTGAAGGTGAGGATGAAAGGTGTTGACAAGCCATGAAAAATCTACAGTAAGATTAAACAAAATCTGTATGTGTGAAAAATACAACAATTATGATTCAGTAGTAAAAAATATTTCAAAATTACAGTTTTTTAATGGTGGTTAAATACATATTTAATTTTGATTGTTAAATTATGAGTGTTTATGAAATTTAGTGTGATATTGGTTAATATTTTGTGCTGTATTGTTTTGTATTGTTTACAGAGTTCTTCATTGCATAGAGCTGTATATAAACAAACATCATAATTTCTATATTGTTAGCAAGTATCTTCCCTCGGATATTATGTGTTCAGATAATTTACCATCTTTGGAAGCTTACTCTAATATCGCAAGTAGACATGTTCCAACTTTTTTATACACATATATATGAATAAAATGTTTAATGATTGATGGAGAGGTAAAGAAAAAATCCAGCATAACCTTATTGCTTATATGAGTTTAGAAAAAGATATTATTTATATGACTGTCTTTCCCCGTAGGGACTTTAACAAGCGGAAAGACAAACACCTAGAGATCATCAGTTGACGAAATAAAAAGTTATGAGTACTTGCCTCATTACATATACTTCTATATAGGTTAAAAAGACCAGACGTCCTAGAAACTGAATATTGGAATGAGTTCCGATTTCTCTACAAGCCCATCCAGTACACTACTTAGTCCCAATTTTCCCACTTGGCAGAAAAATATTTCAGATAACAATGCCATATCTGTATAATTCATTGAATTTGTTATATTTGAAAATAATATTTTACCAGAGAATCTCATTTATTTTATTTTATATACCTATAATTAGAAAAATTAATTTTAT
Source organism: Stictocephala bisonia (assembly GCA_035578905.1). NCBI lineage: Eukaryota > Metazoa > Arthropoda > Insecta > Hemiptera > Membracidae > Stictocephala > Stictocephala bisonia. The sequence goes on along the minus strand of JAQJVL010000559.1, from coordinate 129,026 downwards.
ATTAATAAAGAATAACAAAATCATGTATTCTTTTTTATCAAATCATCACTTTTTAAGCCATTTTCTGTAAACAATCTGTACAAGCCTTCAGTCTAGCTCTGTTAAACCATTGATTTTACTATACATAGAAGATAGTTCCATTCAATGTTAAATATTGAGGCACGGAAAATGGGAGCGACCGTGCTGCAACCTGTCGGAAATTGCCTCCAGTTTCGACTGTTCGGTTGCACAGCCTGTGAGCAGTAAAGGAACTAATCACTCCCTCTCATTTCCCCATTCTCTCTCTCTTTCTCTCGGGACGCTCGAGAGGGGGGAAGTACTTGTATCACTGTCCCCCCTCCATCTATTTATATAGTAAAATCAATGGTTAAACTTACTGACAAATTAAGAGTGTAGCAGATTCAGTCTAGAAATATTCACCTTATTCTAGACACCAAACTCAACAATATCTCACCAAAGCAAAACAATAATTCCTTACTACTGCAATGTTAACGTTCGTTAAATTATAAATTGGCAAAAAATATTTAAACATAATTTTTATGATCATTATCAACTTTAAACATATTTATTCAACTCTTGCGTGTATAGAATAAAGTTTCAAAATTATAGTAAATAAAATAATTGATTTTTATTTTTATGAGGTTTCATTATTATATATAATATGCAACAAATATGAAGAACCATAAAAATATAATATATTAGCTGGAAGATAGGGAAATAAATAACTGATATACGTAGCTTGCTATCATGGCATAGAGTCGAACTATATGAGTATCTATCTAACATATACTGTGTAGGTTTTTAGTGTTACTGTTTTTAATATTTAAAACAAAAATCAGTTGAATATATAGGCAGATTTTGACATAAAATCTATTCATATGATGAAATTTAAAAAAATAGATTTTAGTGTATAGATCTTCCCCCACTCCTAACGGAACAGATTATATCAGTTGCTCTCAACATTGTAATTAATAGATCGTTGTGAATGGTTTACTAGCAAGCTGTTTTAGCTCAGTTTTTGAGGATTATAAAATTCTTTGGATGATGCTTCTTTATGTCTTGTTCACTTTTCTTTAAAGGACCCTTTAGCTTGTTTGTTTAAAGCTATTTTCTAATCAGCCACTTTTCCTGTACAAGACATATTGGACTTGAATCTCCTTTTATACATAGCCATAGAACATTTAGTTACAGTTAAGACTCTGTAGTTATTATTTATAAATTTTAAAGGCATCTTATTTATTGAGAATGAAATTCTCTTCATCATTCTTTTTGAGTGGTCACTGGCATGTCTTTCCAAGATATTTGGAGTTCATAGAAGATTGCTTGTAAACAACTAAGGTTTTTTATGAAGACCAATTAAAGCAGGATTGGCTTCTTCGGCATACTTACATGCTACCTAGTTTTTTTTATTCAAACGTGTTCAGCTACCTTGGATGGAATTGTTTTTTCCAATTTATATTGGATGTGTGGAAGGCCATTCCAGCTTCTAAGTATATACTTAAGATATCTGTAGTAAATCTTTTGGAAGAACCACTGCTCAAGGGGTTTAAGGTGTCTTCAAGTTTGAGTTAGAAGTCGCGCAAGTTCAAATCCTGACATTGACTATTTGAATTATCAGTAATATTCACTTTGTTCTGTACTGGGGCTCTCCGTTACTCCATCTAGTAAGTTCCCCGCTAAGATCTATAGTCTATGGAGAATGGGCAAATTAAGGTTAAGAAGGATGATCCCCCTTGAACAGTATCGCTAGTTTTTCAAATCAAAACTTTTTATTAGTTTAAGTTTCTATTACATTGTATAATGTAATACGGCCAACCCCAAATTCTGCTTTGTATCTAAAAGCTAAGCGTTGGTCAGCTTAAAAATTAATCCATGGACGCTATCAGTACCTACAGCAAATGTTGTATAAAAATATTTTATAGTTGCCATATTTGTCTCTCAGGCACCAACTTCCTGCATTCGATTTGAGAGCACTATTCTCTAATCTTTGGGCCACCATAATTTTGAGCTTTTTTTTTTTAAGTGGCAATAAAAGGCATTATATATACACAAGAAAATTTTTATAAACTACTTTATTTAAAAAATTTTGGTAGGACTGTTTTTTATGGATTATAATTTTAGGTTTAAGGCTTCAATATTTTACAATATGCAATTTCAATATACAGGGTGTTTCAAAACTCGCTACAAGCTTTGGGGTATTGTTACATTGATCAATTCGATTATAAGAAGCTAAAAGTAAATGTAAGTAACGATATATCTCTTGTTATTTACTATCTTTCTGTATGTGTTTTTATTGAAAAAAATATGTTTTTCAAATACTCAACCAAATTTTACTAAACTCAAGTAAATTCTTTATTATACTGGAAATCCCTGTTGCATTATCTATTTTCATAATCATTAGATCTAATAATGAAAATTTTTGTCAAGTTTGCCAAATAACTTTCAAAATGGCGGCTATTTAAAATATTTTAACTAAAATAACTAAAAAGTATTAATTTTTCAAATAAGTTACATTACTTGTTAAAGACTATTTTAAAACAAATTAATGGTGTATTAATTGTTTTACATCAATTAACAAATAACTGTACATTGCAAAATTAGTGCAACCGTATACATCCTAAGTTTCTCCAGAATGAGCTAACAGCTCGACAATGGACCAAATAACAATTAACAAATTATTTGAAAACTGTTAATTTATTTAAACAAAATATGTTATGTATATATTATTTTACAAATACTTCTTTCATTAACACAAATAATGAATTATTAAAAAGAATAAACAAACTAAAGAAACTTCTAAACATAAGCAACTTCTATGTTAAAAAACTTTAAATAAAAATAATAAGTAATTTAATTTTACTAATACATAAGACAAACATTTAAAGTATTTATATTTTATTTATTTTTCTGTTAGTTTTGAGGTAGTTTAATTTAATTTGTTAGTTGTTACTAAGGCCATTGTTATCTGTTAGCTCATTCTGAAGAAACTCAGGAATTTACTAACTACAATAATTTGTTATTCAATGCACCGTTAAATTTGTTTTAAAATCTTCTAAAAAAGTTACTTTTGTAACTTTTAAAATGAAATTAATTCTTTTTGAGTTGTTTTAATTTAAATATTTTAAATGACTGCCGTTTTAGAATTAACTAGGCAAACTTGAACAACATTTTTATTGATGGTACATGTTATTATAGTTTATTAAGTTGGTTAAATTTGGTGGAGTATTTTGAAAAATATGATTTTTAAAAATAAAAAATAGACAGTAAACAAAAAGAAATAGACCATTACCTACATCTGTGTTTGGCTCCTTTTGGTTGGTGAAACAATATCCCAAAGTTTGTAGCAAGAGTTTTGAAACACTATGTGTATATTTGCCAATATACCATTGCAACTTTAATAACAAAATGTTTAAATAGAAATATCTTGGACTAAATAAATATATAGCTAAAATGTATAGTTGGTGTGTAAAGTTTTAACAATATTAAAATATAAAAAATGAAGTAATAGTTGATCGAGTTGGTAAAAATAATGTTATTAGTTCGCTACATTATATATATAGTACTATTTCTTTAGCAAATTTAGTTACACCTGACAATGTTTAGGTAATGTGAATTTTGGGTGTGATGATTATGTATTCACAAAGTCTAGACGATTATAGGATGGATGAAGCTTACCCTCCCCCTGTTGCTAAAGTGGTGCAGGCACTTTTTGGCCAAACGCCAACCAATAGGAGAATGAGAGAGATATTGCAACCACTGATAGTCTTTAATGGAATGGGTAGATAAATGGGTTTATGTCACTTGGGATTTAAGTTTAATCTGTTTATGTTGAAACTTTTTAAAGAATGTTTGTTGATTTACAAAAATAATACTTTATTGATATTAATTGATGTATAAAATTGTATATAATATAAAGAAAGTATAAAAATATAAAGTATAAAAATTATAGTACTGCAGGATTTTTCTTCGTTAGTTCAAAGAATTCTCCAATTTTATATGTCGGCACTGGTGGCGCAGTGCTGTAACCCAGCTACATGGGGACAAAGTGTTTGGGAGATTGTAGGCGATAGGTTGGATGCTCGGTTCTCTTAATACCGACATGGCGTCTGCTCAATGGTTGCTATCGGTGTGGACACTACTAGAGAAGTCTGGGGTGTCCATGTTGGGTGGTAATCATTGTGCGGATGTTGTGTGGGGGAGATAACTGAGTATCAGGCTTGTCAATTAGCTGAAAATCAGACCAGCACTACGTGGTTCGGATTCCACGTAAAGATGTAGGTCCCTTAGTTGCCCTGGCTGTTGGGCTATTAATAAATTGCCCTTTCTGAGGAACAGTTGAACTCAGATAGTAACCAGACTACACTCATCCACACTCATCCTACACTCATATAACCATTCACATTCGCCTTAAAATACCAACAACGTTGTGTCGGCGTCTCATATGTAAGAATAAGAATATAAACAATTTACTGTTAAAATTTGTTTTAATCTTGCTTTGAAATCGTTATAATTTAAATATTGTGAAAAAGCTGACAAAGAAGTTGTATAATTTTATGTTTATGTAGATGAAGTTCTTCTGTGATCCTTATATCGTTTGATTTCCAATTTATTATTATTATTTCTAGCGTCATGTGAATGCAGATTGGAGTTTTTTGAATAATGCTATATATTTTTTTAATGCATGTTGAGCAAACTCAAACAAATACTGAAAATAAGCGCCATAATAATAACAGTAAATTAAAATAATACTATTAAACACAATAAACCCAATATTAATAAAAAAACTCCCCGGATTAATATACATAATTATATAAGAATTGAATGGAAATATACAATAGTGCTAGCTAATTAGACACATGTATTGAACTTGTAAGTTGATCAAGGATTTATATAATTTACAATAATAAAACAAACAGTAATATTAAAAGTCAATAATAAAAAAAATTAAAAAAAAAAACAGTACCAATACATACAAATGTATTTTGTCAGTACAATATTTAGATGTTGTTTATTACATGTCTTTTTTTTCTTCTTCTTTTTAAAAAAACTTCACTAGCAAGTTCACATGGGCCTACAGGCATGTGCATGACCTTTATTCAATAAGTGAAGTACCGACCGTTAGCTCAGTCTGATATTGGAGATTCGAACATGGGCTTCCACAGTTTGAATCCTTAATCACTGAACCACAAAGTTTTCTTGAACACGCCCCTATTCACCCTACACACTGCCATTTTTATGAGCAACCCCCTTACCCCACCTACGATCAGTGATGGGACTAAATAATCTGGTGTACTCGTCCACCGTGAAACTATTGGAAGGATATCCATGATCATGTTCTCCTACACAAGACAACTTTACAGTTTCAACTGTGATAAGTCACCGATTATAAAAGACAAAGGCACTTGGTGGAGTGTTGTAGTACAGCTACTTGGAGCCTTGTCTGTCAGTTGTGATTACTCACAAATAATCAAAGATATATGTTACATTACATTCCGTCTCTGTGGTAGGCCAATTAGCCAGCATAAAAAGAATCAGTGAGGCAGTTCTCAAATGGCTCGATGGATTGAATTTAGCTTTGTGACAGATCACTTTATTATTATATCTATTAATAAATAACATGACTCTTGAATCTTGCTGTGAATATATATTAATACTTCTTTTGATTAATAAATGGTAGCTGACAACAAACCATACGCACCTTTAGCTATACGTGTATGTTAGCGAATAATTGACAATGTATCATGAACATCACGGCTTTCTGGTAATAATCTTAATACAGTGATACTTCAAGTTCAGTTTGAAGTACCGTTGTAGAAATGTAGTTCTAATAGGGGTTTGAGTCCATATACACAGAGTAAAACTAATGATTTATAATTGAGAATAAAACCATTGATTTTGTATATAAAAGTTAAAACGTGGATGTCTTGTAAAACGGTTTATCCGTCTAAAGAGAGTTGTGTTCACTGCCGCTGTCATTGTAAACATTTCACTAGTTTGATAAGAATTCTTTCATAAACTACATTTTTATTTATAGTTTTGTTTACATTCGTTATCAAGAACACATAAATGTGATAAGGCTGTAAGTGAAAAAATAGTAGTTCAGTTTAGGATTATAAAAAGAAGACAACAAATAACTGACAGTTGTAGAAGTTCGTGGACTGCCCTGCCGTTGGCGCATAGATTATGTGTACCAGAGTTTGAAGATTGTTTACTAAGAAACTAAGAGATTTTTGAATAATCAAATCACACGATCGTTTAACTATACGTTATAACATATTCGTTTTTGAATTTTGTTGTAAGTTTTAATAATTTGTATCCTAGTTGGGGGGAGACGTACCAGAATTTGGTCTAGTTTTTACTGTGCATCAACTTTACACTTTAATTACTCAAAAACCCGCCAGTGTATCGAATTTATACTTTGATATCTGGTTGACAAGATTGTTTTCTATAGGTTTTTTTTAATTTCATGATTTTAATATTTCAAGAAAAAAGTTGTAATGAATTTCATGAAATGAACGTTTTCTTAGCTTCTAGGGGTGTTAAATTAATTACTTTGTCTCGTCGCTGTAATCCTTATAAAATGTACAGTTGCGGTACATCACTATTATATGCGTAAGTAAATACAGTGATTTTAAATTTACTAAAATCAATTTATAACCGCTAAATTGATCGATTTAAATTTATTTGAATTATTTTAAAATCACTGCATTGACTTGCGCATATAAAAGTGATGGATGTATCGTAACTGTACATTTCTTGATAATTTCAACGAGACCAGTCATTAATTTTACAACCCCTAGAATCCACGAAAACGTTGTTTCAGGAAATTGATAAGAACTTTTTTTCGTGAAAAGATAAAATTCTGAAATCAATTAAACTTGTAGAAAACAATCCTTCCAACCACGTATTAAATTATAAATGCGATACATCAACGTGGTTTTTGAGTAAGGAAAACGTAAAGTCGATGCATAGTGAAAACTAGTTAAAATTCCGGCACTTTTTTGGTTGCCTATGAGGAAATTTAGAAATAAATATACCCCTACGTACAGTTAAATGATGAAAACAATGCTGTGATTGAATTTTTTGTAGGACTCTTAGTTTCTTAGTAAACAAGCTTAAAACTCTGCGCCAATAATAGTTACTAGTTCTGGTATATAGAGACCGTAATAAAAAAAAAAAAAAAAAAAACGAAAATTATTTGATGGGAGTAAGAAGAACACTTACTCTCATCATCACACTTATAAAAGGTGTGTTTTATGTTTTGTTAATATAACGACGCGTGACGTTTTGACATCTTCGTGTTGGCTTGTACAAACTAAACCGAATAGTTAATCGATATATAGAACCGATATATATAGACCGAACGTAGAATTAGTCCGAACGTTTGTTCTAGAATCTATTCCAGAAGATAATATCTCCTTCTGTTTGGGAATGCTCGTGTTTCGTGTGTACACAAGTGTTCTAAGCCAGTTGACTCCATCGACGTGAGAAACAAACATCTGTGGTTGACTCAAAGCGATTTAAAAGTCACTTCGTAGTCGCTCATAAATTACTTGTAATTACGGTTAGAGTGTGTCGTTAACTTAAGTCAAATTACTTACAGATAGTAAAGTTGTCCTTGGTGAATCTACATATAGTGATTATGTTTTTAGTTTTGTAATTTTTAAAGAAGTAATATTTGTGTTTAGCGCATGTAACAACGTGAAAGTCGTCTTTAGTTACGCGCTGTTTGACGTGATAGTCGATTATTTCATGAATACACAAACACAACATGAGAAGTATTAAAATATTTTACGGCTAACGTTGTTAAGAGACAGTAGTAAAAAAGGAGCAAGGAATGTGCATCGTCCATTGAAATTGGAACTTGCAAGGAGTCAGTAGGAACGTCAGGAGAAAATAGGTCAGCTGTTGAATAAACGGAGCTGAATAAGAAGCATCCGTCTTGCAGTTGGGGTGCGGTTAAAATAAATAATGAATCAAGGTCTGTCGGCTATGCTTTGGTTTATGTTATTTACATATTGTATATTTTTTTAAATTTTAACTACATATTTTTAAATTGTAAAAGTATAAAATTCTTATGAAATTTTAATTGTTACTTTATAGGCATATTCAAAATTAATGTATAAGTAAACAATGCAAGTTCCGCATTACACCCGTGCATTGCGGTTATAGCCTATGTGTACATTGTAAGGCGCTATCATATTATTTGATGTTAACGTTTCGCGTCTGTTATGTGAAAACCAAGCCGTAGTTTTCAATAAAAGTTTCGTTCAACATAATCATTAGTATGTTAGAACCTTTCGGTAATAAGATTGTTGCTGTTAGGGAGGAGGTAGTGTTGTCTGCGCATGCGCTACCCAGTCACCTATCGATCAATGCCACTGCCTCTAATGTTGTTATAACCACCGCAGTGGCAGTTTTAATTATCCGTCAACGTAATTAACGTCCAAACCAAGCTTGCTTAATTTGTGTGTTTTCTATTTTTTTATTTATAGTAATATATATTGATTTATATATAATATATATATATATATATATATATATATATATATATATATATATATATACATTTTACTCAAAATCTCAAAAATCATCAAACGGATTTCCACGAAAATTTAAAGGAAGTTAGCTTTAGTATCTAAGGGACCCACTAAGAAAAGACTTTTCGAAATTCCATTCCTAAGGGGTACAAACAGCCCCTCAAAAATTCATTTTTTCCATAAGAATATCATTGGGTTGATTTTAGTAAATTAATAAAAGCTGTTTTGTAAATAAATAAACATGTTCATTTTACATATTTGACATTACCTATTGTGCACACAAAATTTTAATCTTCAGCTGTTAAAAAAACACACAGAAATGAAATAAACACGTTTGAAATAGGCTTAAGTAATACCCTATACTAATAAATAGGTAGCAACGCAAGTAGTGTAAGTGAAATACTTTCAATAAATTTAATATTGTGATTTTACTTTATACAGTAAATTATGTTTAGTCAAAAGTCCCATGCCGAGGCCGAAGACCGAGGTGTATCGTGCCCGAGTGTTGGGGTTGACACGCGAAGCATGCAGGGGTGTCCCCTAGTAAATAAATAAAACGATTGACCGAAACCTTGAATTTTTACCTGATTGTTTGGGGAATTTTTAGTTCACTCATATAAGATTTCAAATAGTTTTAAAATAAATGTTACCATTGAAGAACCGTTGAAAATAGATACAACTGATTTATTTACTTATAAATATACCCTATTGACCAGGGATGGACAATTAGCTTCCCTTAAGGATGATTCTATTAGTATTTTAACCATAGTTGTATGCTTTAATTTGGCCGTTTCCGTCTGCGAAAAACGCCAAAAACACGGATTTCTGTTTCAACGATGCGGTTCGCAACAATAGCACCGTAAACTCGTAGTGTCAATTGAAAGGCGAAGACCTGTTCTAGTGGACCGTAAGTTGGTTTATTAGTGGACTGAAAAGTGAGTATCTTAATGCTTGTTCACAGTTAAATATGTGAAACTGTACACGTCATTTTTGATGATTTTGCATTAGAAAACTCACATCAACTTATGGTCTACTAGAATGGATCTTTTATAATGATCACTATAACTTTTTATAATATTAAACACGAACCGTAAATTTGAAGTAGAAAAGCATGTTTTGGCTCGATGACGGTAAAAAGTTGCTTTACTCCTATTGGGCTGTCGACTTGGAAGTTTGGGAAGCCGCCATTTTAATCGTGTAAAGCGAAAAGAGGTTACAATGTAAAGATCGATGTAGGCTATAGCTTTTCTGGCGGTTCCCTCATTGCAACCCCTCTACTATGGCTTCCAGTGCTGTGCAACAAAGCTCCCTCGGATCTAAGACGCAAAGAGGCACTGCACAACACAAAGATTTTATCCTACTCCGAATATCCCCCCCCCCCATTTTGCAAGAATCTGAAAATGCGACTTAAATCTAGAACAACACCTGTTTGACTAATCTTCGCAGTTTAAAACGAACTGGGCGTTACTTGGAAAATGTTTTATGGTTGAAACAAGTTTCTGGTTTCTGACCCTATGACCGTCATCCGTGGAATGAACCTTCCTCGTAAGGAGTGGACTGTGCTGAGTCGCTCTCGCACAGCTGTGGAAAATGCAACTACTGTCCTGGAAATATAAGTGACTAACGGCTAGTTGTTAGTAGTGTGATTGCGGAGCTGGTATTCAAACTATGGATTAAATATGTAATGATTACCCGTTGGGGTGTTTTCAGGGGGGATTAGCTGGTCTTCAAGCAATCGAAGAAGCAGGTGTTGAGTGGTTGCGAAACGAGGACAAATAACGCTCTGTGATGAGACATCGATATTTAAAAACTTGGAGACAAGCTCGTTGTACTTTAGATTTTATTTTTCAATCTGATTTTCGATTTTCATCTCTCGTTCTTTTATTTTTGTAGCTGGCATCGAAATTACTGTAAATTACTAAAAAAATATAGTTTTTATAAATTCTTGTAAACTAGTTTGTGAAGCGACCTTAACTAAGGGACTAAAGAGGTGCTTGCCAAAGTTGTCCCGGGTTCGATTTCCGATCTGACCATCAACTGTTAACCATTTTCCTCCCACAGTATGAATCAGTGAGCATAACAAATAAAAATGGGCCAGTCTATTCAGATGAAGTGAACTGTGTCTTAATTGGGCAACCCTACCAACGTAAAACCGCATATTTACTTTGTTTACTTTTCAATACAAAATACAACGGTTACTCGAATCAAATCATCGACTTACCGAGGATAATTCGATCTCAGTTAGTAACAAGACCGCATAGATCATTTACAGTGATTATATACTGATGCAATCACGTATAATGTTTTAACACGTTACAGCGAAATATGTGTTCAATTTAGATATAAATCTAAACTTTTGTAAATATAAATTTTGTTCCTCCCGGGAATGAGACCAATATTTGATAAAATATCGTGATATCTTTCATAGACTAACTGAACAAGTATGAAAATTCACCAGTTAAGTGTGTAACAATCGATTTAAAACACAAGTGCGGTTACTTTGCTTTGGAAAATCCTTGAAAAAACATTACCGGACCGATTTTGATCGTATCTTTTTATTATTGCCTTTTGAACTTTAAGTGATTTTTATCTTCTTTCAATATTACCTTTTTTAGAAACTTAATTTGTGACAACGAAAAGAGCCAATAATTCCAGCATGATCCCTATTTTTATCTCCTACAAAAATTATTCACTGGATGGAAATAGGTTTTGTTTTACACAATAAATCTATTCAATCACTGATTTTACACTCACATAGATTTCTCGTCTAATTTTAAATGTTGTATTTCAAGTTATCAGCTGTTTTGTGGACCATTGTGGATCGCTAGTGTAGTCCCGTGTAAATATAATGTAGAAACCAGCTGTAGTAACAGATCTCACCAACAAAAATGTTACGATTAGATGTGGTGTATACAATCAAGGATTCGTCTAACACGCGTCCATTAGTTATTTTTAATAAAATCCATGCATTTTTAATACATGCTTATGTTAAATTTCATTGTGATTAGTGCTGTAATGCACTGAACCAGATGTGTACTGAAGTAGGAAAAAATTAATTAAAAAATGTGTGTACATTACTGTATATTAAAATCTTAAAAAGAAGACTGTATTTTCGTACAGAATAATTTTACTCTCTATGGAAAGAAAATATTGGAAAATAGTGTATAGAAGTGGGGGGGGGTAGTGTCATTGTCAAGTTGAAGTAGAGGGATCAGCTGTATTGAGAATTAGGGGGCTGGGGGAGAAGTGACCTTGAACTTGACAATGGATGGCATCGACTCCCTACCCCCCTTCACCAAAAATCAATCCCCCTTCCCCAACCGATCTAGGTGACCAGCTGAAGCCCAGCTGATCTTTTCCAAATATTTGTCCGAAAAAAGACCTACTGTAATGCGAAACACGACAGAGAAATGTTAAACATTTTTGTAATAATAATATTTTGAAAAATTAAAAGTGTAATTTTAAAAATCTTATAATCGCAAAATAAACTAATGTTGAAACAAAAAAATTATAAAATAAATAAATAAGTTAGTGGTAAAACGTGTTTAAAAAAGTCAAATAAAATACAAACAACTTGTTTTATGATGACAATAATATAAGTATAATTTTATCAGTGTAATAATAAAAATAAAATGTTTCTAACAAAATTTAAGTTTATAAATTTATATACATTGTACAGTAAGTAAAAATTATTTTTTTAAAATGCAAAGTGTACTAAAATTTTCCTTCTTAAACAGCAAACAATATTCGACTCGGGGATTTATTGAAGGGAGCATTTTAAAACAGTGCATGTAAATCCAATTATAGGGGTTGGTCTTTGTTTCGCTTAAATCCCCGTTGATCTGTGTAATGTTTCCCTCTGCTGTCGTTACCTCTCGGAGTTGGTAGAATAAGGAAGAAGACTTACAAAACTTGCTGTTTTATATTCTTGTGTAGTTACACACTTTCTATCCACATCTGCAAATAAGATTTACTGTCGAAAAAGTGGTGAAATATAAGTTTATACTTAAAAGTTGTGACATTGGTTTTTTTCTAAATATTTTGGTAAAATACTTGATTCCGCAGAATAAAAAGCATATCTGGCGAAAATATAGTAAATTCTTAACCCATTTCAGGCAAAGTTTACAAATTTTGTTAGGTAGCAAGAAACTGCATAACAAAATCTCTGGGTTAGTAAATCTTGTAACACCCACTTTGTGTTGGTATTGTAGTTAGTTTATTAAATAAAATATTTGTATTTTGGGTAAATTATTTGAATAAATTATATATTTCCATCAGCAATATATATAATATATATAAAATAATAATAATAACAAATTTATAAATTGACTGCTTACGTAATCAGTGGAGTGAACATTTGATTATAAAATGTAAATAGTTTAGAGTCTAGCTCAGACGCAGTTGGACTGATCAAAGTGGACAAATAGGTTATAAAAACATTTACAACATTTAAAACGATAGTTTTAAAATAAAAGTTACTAAATAAAATAAATGTTAATACCAAAATAAAGATAATACAGTTGGTTATATGCGTTATTACAAGTAGGATATGAGATAGATGCAGACAAAAACTGAAACTTGAGAACCACGCAAGGCGTTGTTGCCATGGTTACGGCTGGCCGATATCATCACGTCATTGGTCGTAGCATTCAAAACCTCTTCGTAGTTCTGGCACTTGCTGTAAGAGTGCTCTGAAGTGAAGTATGGAGGTTCAATAAATTAAATTTGTCTGTATTGCCGTTTATTAAAAACAAAAAGTAGTTGGAAAAGCAGTATTTGTATGGATTGATTCAGTGGAAAGGAATTTTTCCCTTCCCGCTTAGAAAAAAAAAATAATACTAATGCGTGAGAAATTAATTTGAGAAATCCTTAATATTCAATTAAAGTTGATCATGTTTATTTTATCGAATGAAATATTTAAAGTTTAAATTGAAATTTCTCTATAAAACTCAATAGAAACATGTAGTTATAACGAATCCGTAGTGAAGAGTAATGAGTGTTTAACGTGGCTGCAAGAGTAACGAAGTATGTTTTAAAAACGGTTTCATTGCATAATGACGATTAATGGAGCATCGCCACCCCGGGGAGGAATCATTAATTAAATTAATGAGGAAACATTGCACGCGGACTTGTCGGCCGATTCCCCGGCTAGTAGTTTGACCTACATTCGTTAATAGAATTGATATGTTACTTAAGGTCCGTAAATGTTTCATTTGATCTAGTATTTTAATTGATACAATTGAAGTACGAAGTGTGCTGTTGTTAATTTATTTTCTATTTGATTTTTTAGTTATGTTAGATGAGTTTGAAGTCAAATAATTTATTCTACAACATTACAATACGAACAAAAATAGTTATTATTTAATCAATTAAAGTCAGGACTTAAAAAATCACTCGCCGAAGGGTTAAGTAGTAATTTTTTAGTTCAATATCTTATTTCAAACGTAGTTTTAAATTTATTTATTTCTAGCTCAGTAAATAATTCCACTTTGGTATGATCGCGTTTGTTGATGTACATTTTTGTTCGCTGTATCAAGATATTGTTGATTCATGTTATTTTGTAAATAAATACCAGTTGGTAGTCTTATGCTAAAAATGTATTAGTTTAGTTATAGTTAAAAAGTGGCTTGTAAAACGTGATTTTGCCGTTGTTTACAACAAATTTCACCGAGTTGCAGGTAAGTTAAACGAAGTTTGTACTAGTTAGCGCAATGACAGCCAGACACACAACCGCGCGAGTCGAGCTTGTTTGTTTCGAATAGACAATTTAGTGACTTGTATAGCACAGAGCATAATGATATTGTGAGTTTATCTGTACTCTATGCTTGTAGTCAAAGGTTTAATACGTTATATTAAACCCGGGTTCATGCTCTTTTATTCTTTTTGTTGTACGCGATTCTGAAAATCAATTTCCCGCCAATCGATCGTAACTTTGTGAGTCCAATATTCTGGTAATATCAGGCCTTTACAATAACATCAGTTTTACTAATTCTTGCTAGGTCAAGGTTTGAACGTGTTACAGCCTTCCAAGCACATCGATTTTACTTCTTCTTTCTAGGTCAAGGTTTGTACGTTTTACAGACTTTCCAATAACGTCAGTTCTACCACTTCTTGCTAGGTCATGGTCTGCACGTGTTACGGCCTTTACAAGACACCAGTTTTACTTCTTCTTTCTAGGTCAAGGTTTGCACATGTTACATCCTTTCCAATAACATCAGTCTTACTACTTATTTATTTCAAGGACAAGGTCAGCACGTGTTACAGACTTTCCAAAAACATCAGTTCTACACTTCTTGCTAGGTCATGATCTGCACGTGTTACAGCCTTTAAGAAATCAGTTTTACTTCTTATTTCTAGGTCAAGGTTTGCACATGTTACATCCTTTCCAATAACATCAGTCTTACTACTTATTTATTTCAAGGACAAGGTCAGCACGTGTTACAGACTTTCCAAAAACATTAGTTCTACACTTCTTGCTAGGTCATGATCTGCACGTGTTACAGCCTTTAAAAGACATCAGTTTTACTTCTTATTTCTAGGTCAAGGTTTGCACGTGTTACATACTTTCCAATAACATCAGTTTTACTACTTATTTCGGATCTTTTCCGTTATACGTATACCACTATTTAATGTCGGATCTTTTCCGTTATGTGTCAGCAATCCCAAAATATTTCCATATACATCGCGCCGCGGCAGTTATGGTTAGGTTAGGTTAGCATAGCCTATTGTAGAATGTTTTTACAAATTACAGGTTCATTCTACAATATAATAACCTAACCTAACCATAACTGCCGCGGCGCGATGTATATGGGCGGCCTCGATGTATTGGGATTCTGAAGGTTGAAAATGAGGAAAATATGTTTTAAATCAATAAATTGAATACCGTGTTCCGTTATTTATACCAAAAAATGGTTAAAATGTATTATTCAATATATTTAAATAGTGGTATACGTATAACGGAAAAGATCCCTTATTTCTTTCAAGGACAAGGTCTGCACGTGTTACAGCCTTTCCAGTAACATCAGTTTTACTACTTATTTCTTGCTAGGCCAAGGTCTGCACGTGTAGTCCGTTGACAGGCTGCACTTCGATCCTCAGCTCGACCTAGATTGCCACCAAACGTGATCGGTAACATCGCATCCACTCAATACTGATTGGTGAAAGTCACCATCTGTCAGTGACGTCAACCGACTGTTCTTGACTCTAGTTAGGATTAGTTATGGTAGGTAAGGGTTCGTCTTACCCGTAACCGAATAGTCGAGTGAACTATGTTCGACAATAAAACAAAATGCGCGATCGCCATGTTTAAATGCACGCGTATTTTCGCTTTAAAATTTGTAAAGTTAATGCAGCAACGCGTTGTTACTAAAATTGTATCTGGTACTCAGTTGATCAATCATAGTCATAACTAATTTTAAAATAAAAATCAGCCATCAGCTGGCTATCCACCAACAGTTCGTGTGTCATTGGGCTATAAATTAATTACTTTCTAAGCTATAAATCGGCCTTAGTTTGTAACAAAGATTTAATTCGCCCATCAACATTCACCACACTCATTCGAAATCTATATTCGCCCATATCTATACGTTCGGCGTCATTATCATTATCAGTGATATGGGCGAATGAGCGTGGAATCCGAACCACGTAGTATTGTTCTGGTTTTTAGCTAATTTACAAGGCAGACACTCAGTTCTCTACTCTACACAACGTCAAGACCCTAACTACCACCCAACATGGACACCCCAGACTTAGTGTCCACGACGATGACAACCATTGAACGAACGCTTTGATACTCTACCGGACCGAGCATAGAACCTATCACCTAATATCTCCACAACACCTTGACCCTTAGTAGTTGGGTTACAGCACTGCATCACTGATGCCAATTCTAAATTTAAATCATTCAAACTCTTTCACCGCAACTTCAGAGTTTCGACTTTCGGCCTTTCGGTCTTATGGAATTAACAGTGATAGCACGTATTATTGTCGCGTCTCTTGTGACTCAGCACGTGCCCGGGATACTGATAAGCAGTGTATACACACTATTGATGTTACAACACTTAGTACACGTGTCACATCCACCTAATGTGTCGTATTACATCTGATAACAGATTTAATCGCATTACAGATATGTATACATTGAGATTTGTCGCTTACTGTGTTAAACGTATGTTAAGTTGGACGCTTTTGCAAGTTTTATTTCATACTAAAGCTCATTAGGATCAGTTTGACTGTGCTCTTGCTGGCTCAAGGCTGAAGGTATGCTTTATAGTTTTTTCTATATAAACTATGAATGAATGAATGACTATGAAATGAGGAACATAGTCAGTGCGGCAGGTAACTCAGTGGCTAAGGCTTCGGAATCCGGTGTAAAATGACCAAATAACTGATCTAACGGAAAGAGGATAGCTATTTCACACGTTGGATAATTTACACACATGCCTGCTGCATACCCGTGTAAATTGGCAAGAGAGGTAAAAAAGGTGTAGTGAAAATCTTTTAATGAAAAAGATAGCTGCTAGTAAGTGAAGTTAAAAGTGCTGGGTCGTATACGTGCGAGAGGGATTTGTCCATCATTGATATGATAACAAATGAACTTCTTTTAAGGACTAATTATGAAAATGCCAGAAAATACTTCAACAAGACAAATATTTAAACAATGTATGGAAACTGAATACTTTGCCCGTTTGGATTTGAGAAATTAAAGAAGACATGGAAGGGTTACATTTATATCTAGTAGAATTAGAAGATTTTAAAGAGATTAGAAAAAACAACGTGAAATTTAAAACAAATCACTTTAGCGTTGGTTAATTTAGCATTTTCATATGCAGAATAAATAATCTGACAATATTTTAAAGAGTATTGGGTATAAAAGAGATCTAAAAGAAAAAGAAACAACACAGAAACACATATGGATGGCTAAAATAAATGAGTTCAATTTGTTGTAGTTTTGTTAGAAATAAAAAAGATTGAATTATATTAGAAAGACGTTGATCGTTCAAAGTGCAGTGGAACGTAAGAAACGGAACGTGTTGAGTGTAAAATAAGCAAATAATTGTATCCTTCCGCCACATATACAACTACCTCAGCGTCTCGGCTTATAAGTGTGATCCAGTTTGCGAATCAATCAGCAGTTCATGTTTTGAGCACACGTTTCTTCTCTAGGTTCCATTTTACGTCAAAGACAATTCGTTTATTTGCATCAGTAGGTGTTAAAATTGTCCGACAAGTGTAGCGACAGGTGTGTTGGCAAAGAGAGTTGGCAGCCGCTGTACTCATTGTCGTTACGCTCAATACTGGCAAGGTAGGAACAGGTCTTATGTTATTTAAAATATGGTAGACTGTGTTTGGTAAGCAAAGATCAGCCCAATAAAGTAAAGAATGCGTTGTGTAATACCAAGGACTCTAGTTTTAAAATAATTAATTGTTCCTTTGACTAAACAGAGTGGTCGTATCAAATTTGTTGTTCAGCTCATGTTAGTGGAACCGGAATTCCATATATATGATTAGTTAATGTAATCTTATTTCAGTCTGATTTGAATATTAATTTTAATTCTGTTTTGACATTTTTCGTTGATATCGTGACCTTGACAGCGCCTAATTGGTTATATTAATTTAACCCTGTTAATATTTTTTTATATTTAGTAGTTCATTTTGTTGTACCCCATTCTAGGATCTAGGTTAAAATGTAGATAATTATTAAAGTAGATAAGTTTATTAGTTTAAGAACGTAGTTTTATAACATGTTTGTGTAGATGTAATTTAGTTTTTAGCACTTGAAAAAGGTTTGGTTTTACCAAATCGAAACGTCGTGATTGTTAATTTTCACGTAATGATGGCAAATGTCCAACTACCTTTGTCTCCCTCATCTGGAATTCCAGTTCACAAAATCACCGTGAACTGGAATTTTGTTTAGTACATAACACGCTCAAGTGAAAATAATCAGACTATGAATACAAGTACGCACCTCTGCAATTAAAAATAGCAAAAACTGACGCTAAGCATCATTGTATTTTCAATATAAATTCTTTAAATTACGGAAATAAGATATTCACTAGTTTAGCCCCTAAGCTTTATGTTAAATGGTTGTAAGACTACTACCAATGAATGTAGATATAGATCGTGCGGAGCCTTTCAAGTCTGTGTTTGTATGTATGTGAGAGAGTACGCATCGACTATGCCTGTCTTTTTCGCATCAACTGCTGTCTCTCTCGCACTGCCTTTCCTCAGAGCAGAGCACTCTATCGGCGACTTATTAAAGCTAAAGAAAACAGGCCGACTCTTCGCCATAAGGCTGTCTTTTTATAGAGATTTGTATTAATTTACACCACCTACTGTACTGTTTCGGTATTTATAATACCATCTTCAGCTATGTGAAGTTAATATCCATCCTGGCTTTCGAACTTAGGTTAAATAAATATAAAATACATTAATTGCATGTATATACAGGGTGAAAAAAACAAAAATATGAAAACGCGTTCGCAACAACGTTATTTTTTCCACAGACAATTTATTTTTTTTTTATAAAATATTGCTCCATAAAGTATAATTTTTTTATCAGAATAATTTACTTGAAACCGTTAAATAGCGGAGAAATAATTAGTTCAAATTAGTTTCTTTGATATTCAAATGGCCGCTACTCTGCAAAAGATAAACCTTAAAAAGTTCGGTATGCAGAAATTAATTTCTCTTGATTATACCTTTTATTTGATACCAAACTACTAGAGCTAAGCTTACGTTGAAGATTTTCGTTCAACTCCTCGTGGGCCGTCCCCCTGAAAAAAAAATGAAATGTCGCTAATGGCGTCAAAAAGTATGTTCTTTGTAACCATGATCATGTACAATATTTCACTTTTACAAGTGAAATCATACAAAAGTTGTGGAAGTCATTTGTTCCACCCTGTATTTAAAATGCAGTTTGTCATGTCTTTTGGACGTTTTAAAAAAATACAAAATTCAAGATTTGAATCTTGAATTCGGTAGCTAATTTATGTTCAATTAATACTAATTGATCTGCTTGCCAAAGTACAGTAAATAGTATCCTTACAATTATATACAATTGTACGTGGTTCGGATTCCACGTAAAGCTGTAGGTCCCTTAGTTGCCCTGGCTATTGGGCTATTAATACATTTCCCTTTCCGAGGAAAAGTTGAACTCAAGTTAGTAACCAGACTACACTCATATCATCATTATATTCGCCTTGAAATAAGCACAACGTTTTGTCGGCGTCTCATATGTAAGAATGCAAAGATTTGCCATACTCTGTGTAATATCTACGAGTCCAGTATGAAAACAGTGGGTGGCTGTGTATCTGGCGGAGAGAACTATTTATCAAACCGGCCAAAAGCAAAGCCGAGAAAAGCCGCCACGACAATCCCAACTGGCGTGGTGCCAGGATGCCGGGAGTGTGTGGTCGGGAGTCCTGGAGTGGAAGGGGTGTTTTCTTTCTAACGTCGGAAAATCGATTCGTGATAAAACGCTTGAGCGTTGACAGCAAACTTGTGTTTTCCATCAGCTCTGCAGCCGCATCGCTGACTCCAAGGCGATATCGCTAATGAACATTTTAAACGCATTAGTTTAGTGATTACACGATCAATTAGCATTAAATTGACTTTAGTGGCATTGATGTATATCAGAGTCATACTTAAGTAGATCTACTTAAAACCGTAGAATCAAAAAGTTTCGTCTCCCAGATAAAGCTGATTTAAGAATCTTCTGGTTTAGTGTGAAAATGTTAAATAACTAAACTGAACTTCCGTGTAGTAACTGTAATCTTTAAGCACTGATGATATTTTTATACGATTATAGTTTTTTTCTTAGACACATTTTTCCAAAAAGTAGCCCTACAGTTAATGTATGACTTTTATAACAAGTTTTGTTTTTAAATTACTAAAATAACACAAGAATGAAAACAAAAATATTTGTGTACTTTTTAATTTATTCAGTTCCCCTTTCCATACTCAAATTTTGTGGTAAACGTTCCAAATATTCAATATTTATTTTAACTATCGTAAGTTTGTTTTAGTATCTAATTCATAGTATATTATTTTCGTTCTGGTTTCAATAGCATTGTTTTCTTAATAAAAAAAAAAATACAAGCGTTTTTATTTGTTTATCTTGAGTAGTGTGTCGGTAGAAAGTTTATTAGTGTTTCACCAATAACACTAATATTGACTTGTCGTGACCACGTCGCTGGTCTAAAAAATAATTTAATAAAGTACAAATTTACTGATTTCATAATGTGAAATGAGTTGCTTTATATTTGGCTCATTATCGTAAGATCCTTCGTCGTATAACGCAGAAGTCTGAAAACAGGGTTTTCTAAACAATTGATGTAATTATCGTAACGGGTCTATATTACCACAATTATTAGTGGGTTATACAACATTTAGTGAACGTCATTTTAACTATACAATAACCGCAGTGTTAATTCAGAAAACATTAATTAGTTTGTAGTCATCGTTGAAAAACTATAAACACGCTCTATAAGAAAACTAACAATCTAAAAAAAACACATGCAACCCATCCACAGGCAGCTGAAAATCGCTCGGTCATTTTCCATGTTTTGCACAGGTATTAAAAAAAACTTAAAAAAGTACTACCTATAAACTACTACTATTGTATATTATTTTAGTTTAAAAGTGATGTAAAATATCTTTATAGGCAATTTATTTTTTATTTTTCTCTGGAAACGTTTGCTGTTGTTTACAGGTGGGAGGACCATACCTGCCTGCATAAGTAATATAAATGTATGAAAGTAAAATTCAAAGATATACAAGTTGTTGCAAGTTTCATAATCGTTCAGAAAATGTTTAGTTTATCAGGCTTATTATGTGAATTTGTAATTGTATTATTTGTTATAAAACTAATAACTGTACTTATCGCGAAATATCGTTGTTACCATAGTAATAGGCTATAATTGGATTTGTCAGTGACGAGCGAATATTTCGAAACCGTTGTAAATTGATAGATATTTTTATCGTTTATCGAAAGATATCGTTTGCTTCGTTGGAAATCACAATCGTTACTATATGAAATGCAATTTCTGTGGCGATGTTTGAGTTCAACAGCAGTTGGAATAAACAACGTTGTCTAAAATACATTCTCGAGTATAGGCTTTCGGAATGCTCGTTCAAGTATAACATGATGACGTGTATAAAATTATCTATTTATGTAATAAATATTGTGTGTGCTTTTATATCGAACAATGAATTTATTTGTGTGCGCAGTAATTTCAGACAGTTAAAAAAAAAAAAAAAATATCTAGACAGTCGTATTGAAATACACACCAATTTCTGTGTGGTGTGTTTGTTTGGTAAATAATGATACAGTCTACATGTTTGTTTTGTTATTCTTACAATTGAAATCAATTGTAAGTGTTTTACAAATTCATTCAAGTAAGTAAATCATTGTTCAGTGTTGTATTCGACAGGGTGTTACCAAACCAATCGTATATTTTACATTGCATCAACTTACCTGATATACTCAAGGAAGCGTCATAACGTGTACATGCGATGTGTCTAAATTAATTTAAATTGAAAGGTCTTTTTTAAGTGATGATCAGGTTGAGTCGAGACTAGAAAGTCCTCTCATACTTAAGGCCTATTATAAATTCTGTTTCTCTTTCAAATGCCGGAATAACTTTGTACGTACTGGTGATGTTAGTATTTTTCTTAATCGTGATTTGAAAAGTATTGCACAACAGTTGTCAAAGAGTTGTATATTTTATACTCCTGTAGATATAGTTCTTCTGTGATCTATTGATACACATTTACATTGCTCAGTTTCCAATTTATAATTATGTCGGGTGTCATGTGAGTGCACACTGGAATTTTTTTTATAAAGTTGAATATGGGTTTTTGATGTTAAGTAGTGATCGTTATATGAAACAAGATAAGGGGATTCTTAAATAAGATATTTCTAATGGAATGTTGAGAAGTCCTTTCGTACATTTGTAAGATACAACATTTGCATTCCCTCAAAATGTCAATCAAACAAAAGTAACAGAACGCATATTTAGTATTCTAATTGTTGAACATCTGTTTTTATGATAGGCCTTTTAAATATTCATAAAAATAATTCACAAGTTTTCACCATCATAAACATTATGAACATAAACAACTGCTATATGTGTTAGTAAAAGTACCGCAGTGATCGAAAATCATTGGATCTCTGAAGGCCAGGTAATTTGTTACTTTATGATATTTTCTCTACCGTCGTTAGCTTTAAAATTAATATAATCAAGCTATCTTAATAACTTCGTAGCTCGCATGAAATTTCGTGGGGACAGTTTCGTCCACGAAATTAAATATATAAAAGATACGGCAGCAAAAGTTTGAACAAATACGAACAAGCGTTCCCGAAGGGCACGAAGGGGTGAATGAAACATGACGTTGATATAAGAAGAGTGAGGCTTGTGAGTGGGCCTTGGTAGCGTATCACAAAGGCACAAGGCTTGACTGCACTACGACACGCACAGTGCGGGGGTGGATGCCTTCAGGCGACCGCTAAATTTGGTAAAATACAATTCTAACTGTGAAGTCTAATTTTTTATTTGAACGGAATCACATTTTTTAGCAGTAAACGTGATTATTTTTAATACATTCATACATCGTGTGCAATAAAAAACATGTTACCATTTGTTAGCAAATCTCTATAAAAATATAAATCTGTATACAGATTGAAGTTTTGTAAGCTTCGCAAATACTCATGTTTCCTGTGCCAGATAATCAGAAACGAGTTTCCGTCTGTCGGCAACGCTCTTAGTGACTACATTTGAAGGTAATCGAGAATACCCGTATAGAATATTTTTCCATTCGATACTTATTTGCGAAGACTGTAAGATATTCGAATCTATTAGACTTCGCCTCCATCGATCCAAAGTTATTACGTTATATTATGTCATTTCGTTTTGAACCCTTCGTTTAATTATCCTCGTGCGCCTGATCTGAACGGTAAAATAATTTTAAAAATACACTACTTTGCTCTGTCAAGCAGCTTAAATATTTTTAAATTTTTACATTAATTTTAACATTTTTTTATTTACTTCCCTTATACCTGTGTATTTCCTAATGACAACGGAGCAGTTCAATTATTAACTATGAATTTATGTGAGAGTCTGTTGAGACCAAATACTGTAGAACACAGTCTTGTTATAAATTATATGACGACAAACGTACGTGCAGTTCAAAATATTATAAACATATCAGTAAGCCTAATAATTCAGAAATGCCAAATAAATAACATTTGTGACTGGGTAATAGTAAACGGTAATTGAAGAGCAATTAATAAATAGTACACGAATCAGTATGTATAAATAATTATAAATGCCTACCATTTTAAGCAACCTAATTCGAATTTGAAAAGTTTCGTGGGCCTATTCAACCAAAAAACACGCAAGATACGACACATAAATAAAAAAAAAAGTTAATTAAAAGCTAAACTAATAACAGACCTGTTTATTTAAAATTCACCGAAACTACATAGGCTTCTGTTAATTCACCCTCAGAGACCCGCTTGACGCATTACAGAAAGTAGTTTACTCCTACGTGCTCCTACTGTTGTTTTAAAACATTAGACGATTCTAAACAAACTTGTTTGAACAAAAATTAATGATATTTTTAGCATATTGTTACAACACCAATGTTATAATGTTACAACACGTTATACTTTCGCAAGTTAAATGTAATATTCAATTAATTGCTTTAACCATCAATCGTTAATTAAATAACTTTGGTTGGACTCTACACAGCACAATCTAAACATTATTAAAGTTCATATTTGGACAACAAAACAACGCTCGGATATATTATAAAATTACTACTATTCAGATTTGAGACGATGACATAGCCTTGTGCGTATGAGACGATGACACAGCCTTGTGCGTATGAGACGATGACACAGCCTTGTGCGTATGAGACGATGACACAGCCTTGTGCGTATGAGACGATGACACAGCCTTGTGCGTATGAGACGATGACACAGCCTTGTGCGTATGAGACGATGACACAGCCTTGTGCGTATGAGACGATGACACAGCCTTGTGCGTACGAGACGATGACACAGCCTTGTGCGTACGAGACGATGACACAGCCTTGTGCGTACGAGACGATGACACAGCCTTGTGCGTACGAGACGATGACACAGCCTTGTGCGTATGAGACGATGACACAGCCTTGTGCGTATGAGACGATGACACAGCCTTGTGCATATGAGACGATGACACAGCCTTGTGCGTACGAGACGATGACACAGCCTTGTGCGTACGAGACGATGACACAGCCTTGTGCGTACGAGACGATGACACAGCCTTGTGCGTACGAGACGATGACACAGCCTTGTGCGTACGAGACGATGACACAGCCTTGTGCGTACGAGACGATGACACAGCTTTGTGCGTACGAGACGATGACACAGCCTTGTGCGTACGAGACGATGACACAGCCTTGTGCGTACGAGACGATGACACAGCCTTGTGCGTATGAAACGATGACACAGCCTTGTGCTTATGAGACGATGACACAGCCTTGTGCGTATTTTAATGCAAATATGCACATATTTAGTGTAGTATGTGAGTTTGGCTGACCTGTGTAGACTTGTTACTTACTAAGGTCTACTTTTCCTCTGAAATAGCCATAACCCAACAGCTAGGGCAACTAAGGGCCCTACCACTTTACGTGGAATCCGAACCGTGTTGTATTTGTCTGATTTTTAACTAATGACGAGACTGATACTAGTTATCTTTACTGAACTACATCCGGACACTGTCTACCACACAACATGGACACCTCAGATTTCTCTAGTGGTGTTCACATCAATAGCAATCTTTGAGGGGACACCGTGTCGGTATTGAGGATTGAGAATAGAAACTCCTACAATCTCACTCTACACTTTGTCCTCAAGTAACTGGGTCCCAGCACTGTGACACTTGTGTCGCCTCGACAGATAATTTTATTCTAACAAGTTACGTAAAGTTTAAATTTATTTTAAATTCATACACGGAGTGCCTAAGCTAAACTGTGCCCTTAGTAGGATTGCCATAAATTTTCATAGTAAAATACGGACATCAGATATACATGGGGGTCTGGTGGGGGGTTTGTAAACTATCTTTTATGAATTTTGTGATATGCGATTTAGGTTGTTAAATTGGAAAAATTATACTAATGCAATTATGATATTTACTATTAATATTACAACTAATTTATTTCAAGATGTCATAGTAATACGATACAGTCAAAAATTTCTTGTATACTTTGTATAGTTCTTAAAGTTTCAGTTAAGTTGGCCAGCTCAATAATTGTCATAAACCTCCTTGACGTAAAATTGAAAATGTTTTACGCATCACTTGTAGTAGTTGTTGTACTGGCCGAAGGCTGAAACCAATCATATTTTTCTAAAGAGATTACTATTTTAAGTAAAGAACCATTGTGTTTATTGGGTTCAACAATTCAGTACATGACATGTTATTGTTAACTTTGATGCTCAGAATAGCTTCGACCTTCTCCACTAAAAATCTATTCCGATTGGATGTCCAGACGTTTTTCATTAGTAAAAACAAAAAAACTCGTTCAACTAGTGCCAAAGTACCGGTTAGAGAAAGAGCAAACTCCAACACTTTTTCAAAAATTTCATACTTATTTTCGGCCAAGTTCAAGATTTGAAAAAAATCCTTCTTTTTAAGGGGAAGGACGTGTGTGATAGTACAATAGTGCATATTATATGAGTTATTATACTAATTATACAACACACAACCTCTCACAAATTGTCGATTGAAGATCGCCCAAAGTAATAGTAATAAAGGTTTGTCTTTTTTACAATAGTAAATATTTAAAATATATTTTTAATACTAAAAGAACAAAACATACGGGCATGTCCCAGGTTTTTACTTCGTACGGTACGGACACGGACACAGAACGTAAAATACAAACAGTTCGTACAAAACACGGACGTATGGCAACCCAAGCACTTAGTAACATGGTAGTCGTAATAAATTAAATGGTCTTCGCTCTAGTCGGTCCACCAACGTCGGTTATATTGTCTCTGTTATCACGACCACTGATGACATTGTCCCGGATGGACAAACAACCGGTTCGAACAAAAACACGCTTGTTATCGGCTGGGGGTCGACTGACAAAATACTCTATGGATGAGTACGGGCTTTCTAGAATAAAAAAAAAAAAAAAAAAGAAAAAAGTAGGTACTGCGTTTTTAAAACATTTTCACAACAAAGCATATTTGTTTTCGTTAAAAAAAAAAACTGGATTATTTATGTAGTACTTAGTGCTTATCCATAACACAATTCTTTTACTAGTAGTATTTAGAGTTTTTAACATCATTCCCTATTATCCGAAATTTTTACTTATCCGACAATATTGTGGCCCATATACGTCGGATAAGTGAGACTACTGTTAATGCTTTTGGTAAGTCTTTTACTATTGTTATGTAAAGAATGTCGTTTGGGATAGAATTGAAACGTATACGTGCGAAAATTGAATTGTAAAACCCCAGGAGAAAATCCGGTTCGATTCCATAATGACAAGGTTTGTAGAATTCATTGGAATACCTAATGGCAACAGAATTCAGCAACAGAACAGTGTATTGTGTCTGAGTATCAGATTAATGTATCGGTTAGAAAACATTTTCTGCGATTTAAAAGTTTCGTGAATAGTTTTTTGCGAACCAAGCGTGACTGTTGTAGTAACAGATCAAAATTAATTGAAAAAAAAAAGAAATAAATAATGTTGTCATACATAAAATACAACTGTTTATTGACATGTACATGAACTATTTAAAATGTCGTGATTTTACTCTTTTTACTAAACGTAAGGTTATGTCCCGTTTTAAATAATTGTTACAGTACTGATGTTTTTAGCTGTGTTAAATCGTTAAAAACTAAAGTAGTCTATGTTTAAGACTAGTTAATTTGTATTCTATTGAATGCCGTGTTTCGGATGTATTGTTAACAAGCAGCATGTAAATAATGTTAAATAAATTTAAATATTGGTAGATAGCACTGTTATAATTTTCAAATTGAAACCTACAATAATTGTACTATATACACATTTTCAGATCAAGTAATTTTTCATGGTCTTCATGAAAGGGGTGAATTTGTATTTGATTTAAAATGTAGATTTATAATAACAAATACAGTAAAGTTATATTATGATTACTGTATTTAGTAAGGCACCTTACAAAAGAGAACGAGGAATATATATGTACAAGGGGACACTCCTGCACGCTTTGAGTGCTAACCTCCGTCACTCGCTGCGCACGTGAAAGATCTATATCTTTCTCAATATTATAAACATCATTATTTACATTTGAACAGCTGTTATTCTCTTGATTAATTTAAATCTTTCGCCATGTTATTCTTACGGCCGAAAAAACGTACTTTGAGGGCCTCCCGTGCCCTTCAGAGCAAAAAAATTGTACATTGAAGACCTAATTGTACAACTACCAATAGGGGCACATTTTTTGACACCTTAATCGCTAAAATCTAAAAATAAATAAGGTAGGAGTTGCGTTAACAAATAACGGCTTTGCGTATGATATATAAGGATATGATTCGGAAGGGTTTAGAGTTTTGTGAGGAAGGAGCTGGTTGCATGTCTGGTGGGCCTGAGTGTATAGTACTCCATGTCAAAGTGAAGACGGTCGTGTACGTCACGTTATGTAATGGTGTACTCTTGGACTCGCCTGCGGCGGCGCGCGCTCAGCTGGTCGCCCAGATAGTAACTGTCGATCAGCTGGTCTAGTAGTACCGTCACCGCGCCGGGGCATGCAAGCTTCGTCCTGATCACGGTCCAATCTTTTTTAGGTTATGTTGTTTTGTGCCGCCTCGTAAGGTCATGTGTTTGTTATTGTGTTACTGGATTATTAGCCCTTGATCTTTTTCTGTTATTATGAGGTGAGTGTAATGGTAATACTGTACAAGAACATACATTTATTTGGTTGTTATTATTATAGTCAAGTAGGCATACAGTTAATTGTTTTTGTTAAAAGAGGATTGCTAATGTGTTTTTTTTTAAGTTTTAACAGCGTAAAAGTATACATTTTTAGAAAAGTTTTGATTCCTTTAACTTTTTTAAACTATTACTAATAAAAGAATAAGTTTATGAAGTAGGACATTAGGGATGTTATCGATAGTAATATTAGTAATTATGTAGTTCCTATTCACCCCAAAAATGAACATTTACCGTTTCAATGTGGTTAACTTTAGTTGGATTATTAGAAGAGACTACATTTCATCGTTAGAAAGTAGTTTTTTACAAAAAAATTATAAAACAATTTTACCAACAATTATAATAATAAAAAAATTTTCACACACAAACATTTTTCACAAGCCTAACCTAAAAAACCAAACTTAATGTGTCCTTCACGAAAATTCGCAATTTTCATTAAATTTGGGTGCCTGGCCTTCTGAGAACAACATTTATGTGAATTCTTTTTTGTGGTGTACAGTTGGCGTTTGTATCGATCGCTTTGTAGCCGATAGTCGCGATTCGTCGTGAAAGTAATTTTTATCAAGAAATAACCATAGACCAAAATGGATTTTGAATTCGTGTTCAGCGCAAAACGAGCACGTTAAATAATAAGAAAGACGATTAAAATTAAAAATTATTTAAAATTAGGAAATATGTAAAAAAAACTAAATTCATTTTTAGGAGTAAAACGTAATTTACGCAGAATAAAAATCATCTCTCGTGAAAATATAACCAATTCGTTACCCATTTCTGACTTTTCAAATTTTTTGTTAAATGTGGAAACTGAATAATTCCAAAAATTTATTTGAACCAAATGGTAATTATAATTGAACCGCTACCGCAAAAGTCTCATTGGTTGCTGTTTTCAGAGTAAATAAATAAAATTGTAGTAAGGTTTTTGTCTTGGCGACTAAGTGATCTTGCTTGTACGTGCCTTGTTTTCTCTTTTAAAAAGTTTATTTTTGCGTAGTTTTATCGCGTATAAATCTACTTACTTTGAACATATCTCTTAACTGTAGTATATTAGGAAATCAAGTCCACAAAACAAAGTCTTACAAAAATCGATTTAAGACTTAGTATTAATAATTATGGTAGGTACATGACAAACGCAGTTTTCGTAACTTTTCGTTTAACTTGTCGGCGATTACTTGTTGACTTTATGAGTCGTAAATATACGACAGACAATTGGCAGTGGTAGAATCGTATCACATTTATGTTTGTCGATGTTTATTTCTCTGAAGATGTATTTTAAAACAGTGTGCTTAAAGTTGTCCGTAAAACGTTTGAGCAGGAAAACAAGTGAAATGTTTTTTCCTCGAAAATTATTAATTTAATTGCACCTCATTTAGTTACAGTATAAATATTATAACCGTCCCAAAGTGCATGCCATTAACAACTATCTTTCAGTTAGATTTTGTCGGAGTTCGAAAATGCCCGGTTAGTATATATTTTAAAATCCACAGCAGAGTTTGTCTCATCCGTCTTCAAATTATTGTAACGGTCAAAAAACCTGAATTTCCTACCGTACTGAAATGTCTTGATAAATATTTCAGTAAAGTTGTATTGATTCGTTTGGTAATAATGTCACATAACCTAGAGGTTATGCTCGATAATGCTACGCTCGAAAAAGAGGTTTTTAAACGTGTAACCAGCGATGTCAAATGATTCCAAAGTTGAAAATTATTACACGTCTCCTTACATTTTTCTAGACCATCTTATGAAAGTTCGTCATTACAACGTGTGAATTTGTTATGTTGATTGTTTTTTGACCGTTCTTCAGTAGTAAAAGATTATTTAAGGGAAGAAAAAAAATATGTTGAGTTTTGTCTTTACTCTGTGGAATCTCTCTGCGTGCTTACGGTTCAACTTAAATTTGATTAGTCAATGATTACCTATTGCGTTCTTTTCAATGGAGAATTAAATGGGGCGTCTTCATCCAAAAGGGCTTTGAATAGTTCAAAAACCCGGGCTTAGTTTTGTGACGGGAGATCAATATTTAAACATTTTTACATTTTCAGTATGAATAATTTATTTGTTCCTCCGTTTTTTTGTTTCAATTTGAAAATTAAGGCCTAATTATATTTATAGAGTTGACCTCGGCACTTTATTGTTCACGAAAGGTGGGTTAAATAATAATGTTCTTATAAGATAGGGAAGATCGATATTTTTACAAATGAAGTTATGTTATTTAAAATAACGGGATTTATTTTTAAAATTTTATTTAAATTACATTTAACGAATTTCGTGATTGTGTCTTAATAATGCAAGTGGTTTTCTGCCAGATTGGAAAATACTGTTGTCCTATATTGGACAATACTGAAATTTTATATTAGTGTGGAAATTCACAAACGCAATAGCTGTCCCATAAATTTCGTTAACAGCAGAAAATAATATGTATGTTACTCAGATTAGTGACCAAAAGAAAATATAATATTCCAGTGTTATATATTTGTAAATTTAGTTAAATAATCTCTATAGTTATGTTCGTGATAACACGATGTCGAGTCATGTTGGATGGCAACTGGAAGATTTATTTTGTTTACTGTGTTGAAAGTACGCGATTTATAGAAGTTAACCTGTGATAACAGCTGCAGTTAACAGCCGTTTAGATACTCCGTGGCGTGATGTTTGTTTTTATCGTATCTCTACTGGTTTTATCATTTTACAATATTATATTTCATAACAAGAGTGGAAAGTGGGGTTTTGCATGTTCGAGACCATATGTTTGAAGTGCGAGACTTGTCGAGCACTTCGAATGGTCGAGAACATACAAAACACTTTCACTCGAGTTTTGAACGATACTTTTCACTACACTACGGAATAAAAACAGGTGTTGTTGACTGTGGAAAATTTTCGGTTGTAAACAATGTTACTTTCGGTAGTAAACAATAGACAGCTGTTGAAAATATGATGTTTCGCAGGTTGTAAACACATAACGAAAACAGCCGAACTCATAGTAGTGTAGTGAAAAAGTAATATGCAACACATGAGCATGGTCGAGTTTGGGGACAGTTTGGGGACAAAAATAATTAATTTAAAATCAGTGTACGCGACGTTAGAATCTTTTCATTCAGTTTAAAAGCTTTTTTTGTATCTTAAGAAAGATGAAATTATGAATACTTTTTTGTTTGGTATGGTTAATTTATTATTATTATGAAATCCTTACCGATGTATCTATAATGTATTCATCCATATATTTCTTATTCTGTTGAAGATTCAATATTTTGATTTAAAGCTTTTATACTAGTGATGTACAACTGATATTATCGCCAAACATGCTATTTAAATAAGCCGATATAGCAAATAAATGAAACACTGCGTAAGATGAACATAAAAACTTTTAGAAGGCGTATGAAACAGAAGCCTGAAAGTTGATGTTTCGCGAAACCACAGAGAGAAAATGTACAGAGGTTGCTTTCTTATAGCCGCAACTAGGGATTGTAAATATTTTCAACATATCGATATATTTACCTATCAATATATCGCAAACCAAATATCGATCTAATGATTGTATCGAAAGAAAAGTATGATATATCGGACCCGATATATCGAGCTGTGAATGATTCAAATTGAAAATTCAAAATGAAAAATTGAATTCAAAATTGTTAGATTTTTAACTTGACTCGTCAATTTAGTTCGGGACTCGGATAGTTGACACTGGTGGGTTCCAGAGTTCCAAATATCACTGTATCGTCATGCCGGCAGATATATATTAAAAATAAATAAATACAACGTGTATAAGTTATTTTCAATGTCCCATCCCTCCCCCTTTTCCGTCCTTGTTCTCCAATTTTATCTGTCTCCAACAAGCTTAGTCGACCGATATCGTAAGCCTACAGACAACATATTTCAATGTCGTTTGCCTACCAAAATTAACATTTTACGATTAGCAAACTCCACGAGGTGTAACGTGCCTGTAAGAGAGTTATGTGTACTTAAACCCCCCTCCCTCCCTTTCCTACTAAACCTGTCGTAAGGTCCTAACAGTTGATCGCGGACGTGCGGGTCCTCTTCACCCTAGATTTGTAGCGTGTGACGTATGCATGTTTAAAAATAAATTGTGAAGTACAATTTACATTCAGTTCATGTTGATAGGTACATAGTCATACACTACTGACTTAATGTTAATGACTTACTTCCTTATGGTATAATTAGAAAGAATAGTCAAATGATAGTTGTTCTATTCCCAAGAGGAGTCATTGAAGTTAAGTTATATGAACATTTTTCTTGTCACTGTCACTTTTTGTCACATTTAAAAGTCAATACAATGTCGCAGTGATAATGTGTTTTAAGGGGGTGTATTGCCAATGACACTGGGCGGCTATATAAAGGATTTATTTTACAAATCAAGTCGGGCTGGTATTGTCCGTTGATTTTCTTTCTCACTTACTTGCGCCTAATATTGTAGTGATTTATTCGCAACTTTCTCTGTTTGTTCTACGAGTATTAAGTACAGTATAACTCCAACTATCCGAACTCCAGCTATTCGAATTGCCGATTTTCCGTATTGCTTTCAAAATGCCATACAAATAAAGCTTAAAATATTCCAGCTTTAAAAATTTGCTCTGAAAAAGCCAACAGTGAATAACAACGTACAATGGCATTTTAATCTTTTAATACGTTTATCACAGTAATTAAAGCATAATATGTATCAATAAATACTGTACACTTTAATACCGTCTTAAAAGAACAAAAACAAATTCTGCCAGGAAACATACTTTGTAATTATATAATTAATAACTTAATAAATGCTCTTTCACGTTTTAAATCTATATTTTCTATTCCATTTCAACATACATTACATTAATAAAATAAAATGTTTGTTGACAATCTAATTATCTGAATTTTTTATAATCCGAGTGGGGTCTGGTCAGAATTGATTAAGATAATTGAAGTTGTACTGTAGATCTACTTGTTTTTTTACCTGTTAATTCGTTTTCGTAATAGAAATAACGAATTTATTCCCTTTTTGAAAGACAATACATTATGACAAGACATGTACTAGGAATTTATCTAGCCACGGAACCAGTTATTGTGGCTAGATGCAAAATAAATAAATAAATAAATATAATAATAATGTACTTTACAAGGCATGATTTTCTATTTACTGCCCTAACTACGAATGAAATATTAAATGCATTCTAAAGTAGTGAAAATGTCTTCACTGGTTCAGAGTTATAATTTTCTACTTTTATTCGTACAACATCAAAGCTTATCAACCTTATTTCAGTTCAGTGGGATATTACAAAGAGGTTAAAATTAATCATTTGAAAAAAAATAACGATAGTGATTATCACTCTATTATGTTACTAACTCATACTTACTGAGTGTGTAATGTGATATACTTGTTCATTTTTTTTTTAAACTAACAAGTATAAACTCATTCTGCAATATAACCTCATTGTATAAGACGATTTTCTTTACACCGCTTGTACTGTATTGGGGAGCAGGCGGCTGGCAGTCTGACAACTAAGGTCAATGCCGCTACAGCTGCCAATGACGTAACACAGATCAGCTGATTGCGTATTCGGCGTCGTAACACACATCAGCTGATCGACGAGTGCTCTCATTGTTGCTGCAGACTGGCATGTCCGTTGCACTTGCCCTCTCTGCCAGATATTGGAATATGGTTTACTATTGTTGTTTTAAACTATATATTTATAAATGCGTCAGTCAAATCATTGTATGTTCATTATGAGTGTTTCGGTGGATGATTTTTGTTAAAAGCCTATTTATTATCTTAGTGGAACTCGTCATCCGATTCAATGTGGAACTTTTCCGTTAATTCACTACCACTACTTTGGATAGCTAATGTTAAGTTTGGTTATGTTATGTTATGTTAGTTTTGGTTAGTTTATGTTAGGTTTCGCTTGGTTATTTTAGGTTAACCTAAGTTATGGTTATGGCAGTGAATTAACGGAAAAGATCCTTCAATGTTTGAGAATTTTAAATTACATTTTTGGAAATTTGGTGTACAGTTTGAAGCTCATTCTGAACCTTTTCATGTTGTTATTCTTATTATTAGAAATGAGCTTATTTTAAAGCGAATATGAGTGATCAGTCTACATGAGTGTAGGATGACTGTGATGGCCTGTGTAGTCTGGTTACTAGGTGAGTTCGACTGTTAATCAGAAAACATCTGAACCACGTAGTATTGACCTGATATTTAGCTTATTGACAAACCGTATACTCAAAATCCATACACAACGCCAGGACTTTGATTACTACCCGACTTAGATAACCCAGACTCCTCTAATAGTATTCCCGCCAATAGCAACCATTGAGCGGACGCCATGTCGGTATCAAGAGGACCGAGTCTATCGCTTACAATTTCCTCAACACTGTCCCCTAGTAGCTGGGTTACAGCACTACGCTACCCATATTAATACATGTAAATCAAACAATTCTAGTAATAATTTTTATGGTTGGAACTCAGAGATTACCTAAAGAAGTTAGTATCGAAATTAATTCTCTACTTGTAACACATTTTAGAGATTTTTGCTAAAATCTGGATCCGGACATCCGAGACTGCTAGCCGGCCGTCCTTATGGTGAAAATGTACGCAAATTTGCGTTCCGTTGTCAATGGTTGGTCTATTATCATATTTTTTGTATCATATACGCGAATCAGAGTGATATAAAAAATAAATTAATAGTTACTTTGAAATGTCCTTATCCGTAACATTCAGTTCTTGTTTTGAATATGTTTCTAATTTTTTAAATAATTGATCTAAAATTATTTTTTTTAAATAATTCACACATTCAAAATAAAATTAAGAAAATGCTTAGCTGATGCTACTCAGTGAATCGTTGAATTATAAACATTATGACATAAAAAAATAAAGTACGAAAATAAAGAAAGAAGCACACGAAAATTAAAATTTCAATAAAAAAACCCTAAAGATGTAACCATTGCACGAAATTGGATCTGCAATGTTTGTATATATTTATATTGTTATTTATATAATATAAAACAGTAAATAAATATGAGATAGGGCTAACGATTTTTATCTCGTCCTTTTTGGCACAGATGAGAATTTCCGGCCATAAAGTAGAAAACAATTGGCTGGATAGTTTTCACAGTGTGTGCTTTCTGATGGAGTCTGTATTCGTTGCTGATAACAACGTTTGACACTTACTACACTCTGACAACTACTCATTGTGTTCGCTTTATCTACAAAACAACTTCTGCAGCAAACGCAACACCATAATTTTGTTTCTCGTGTAAAGCTTTCCTTCCGTTTGTCCAAGGACAAAATGTTTTTAAAACACCGTCAACTAGAAATATCTGCACCATGTGTATACGTAAATCACACACCCGTCTTCCAGTGTATTAATTTTTTACATACAGATATATTTCTAATACGACGCTAAATTTCCTGTCTTTTATTATTATCAGTTGTTTTGAGGTGGAGTGTGTAAGTAGGCCTAGTGGTGTAGTTCTGTGAAGATATAACACATTTTCAACCAGTATTAGAGACGGACCTACTAGACTACACAGTCACTTGCGCAGTAGATTGTGACGTCACATGGGTGAAATCAGCTGGTTTCGTTATTCTTTTATATACTGATAACTAAATTTATCATTGAAGCTTTCAGCTACATGGTAAGCAAGCTATTTGCCACCAATCAGCTGGAAATGTAACTACGAGAATTAAAAAAATATTTTTGTGCTAATTAGTTGTTCCACCCAGCCTGTGTGACGTCATGGGAGGTGCCCGTAATAACTACCGTATTCTTTTGTAGATACCGCGGCTGAAACTGGCTATCTACCAATCGCACGCAAATCCTCAAGGATAAACGAAATAATTAGTGCTACAGATGTACAGAGACGTACACAAGATGTAATCTATGTAAAACGACACTTGTACGTTCGCTGTGGCCATAAGAAAGTGACCTCTCTTTCTTTTTATCTGTGGCAATACTTAAAATGGATCGTCCGGTCATACTAGTATTACTCATCACTATGCTTGAAGTCCATCTTTGTTAGTACGAACTATAGGTTTACGAAAGGGTGTTGGGTGGAGGGGAGCCGCAGCCATTAACTTGGACTGCAGCACTGAACACCCTCCACAACCCATTTCACAAACACACGGCCCATCTGTGTCCCAATAGTGCCGGTAAGTATTGTTGGACCAACAACTTGTGAATCGTACAATATTGTTATCCCCTACGTACGTGAATCTTGGTCGTTACATCGATAAACACGCTGAACATGTATCCACAATCAAATGAAACATGTACGAAAGTAAAAACTACATTCCAATCGATTTTATTGTCAGATCATGACGGAACGTAGGCCTGATGGCGAGGCACGTTTTATTACGATATAATATTTCTTGTTACTATGGACACCAAGGCATTTTACTTCATCGCGGAGTGAATTTAATTTTACTAACAAAAATGGCAGGTAATTCAATCGTTAATTTTATTAACCAAGCCCTAAATAATTTTATTCATAAAGAATAACACACTTCTTTCCCCTCATTGTGTTTACAAAAAAAGATACTTTTTTAGAGGGAAGACTGCACATTAGTAGAGCCCGAATCAGTATGTGTTATTGGATTTACCACTGCCAAGTCTGAACACTTTTTCTTCGACGAGAAATCATCACCAAAGCCAATGGCAGCGGGTTCGCGGCCAAGTTTTTGCAGCATCTATGGTGATAAAATGAAATCTATGCTGACCAAATCGCTCAGAATCACGATTAGAAACGATACAAGTTTGGTGGTCACTGGGCACGGCCACTTAAGGGAGTATCTGATCTGCCAACAATTGGTATCTACAGAGAAGACACCAGATGTGGTGAGGCTCTTGAGTCTGCCGAACATCTGTTGCCTGAATGCGAAGCTCTGGGGAAGCTCAGGGGGAAGAGAGTATTCCAGGTGGAACTTTCAGAGGGTAAATGGGGAAAAGGATTTCAGAGATGGTTAAACCGCTCGGAATAGGCACCTCATTCTAGTAGATAACAGAGGAGCACAATAAACCCAAGGTTGCAGTGCAATCAGGAACTTTTTCAAAGCTCTCCTACCTTTAACAAACTGCACTAAACTTTTAGTTTTTTTTTATATAAAACTAAAACACTGTTACTAAAGAAGTTTAAATTTCAATAAGTGCTTGTGCTTGATTATAAGTCGTGACTTCTAATTTGTATAGTCTTTTAAAACTCTTTTTAATTTTCCAATGCTAATTTCTATAAAAATCCGAACTGTTTTTCCAGATATTAACAAATAAATTACGAAATTATGCCTTAGCGCCCGTCATTAGTTCAACCTGTTGATGTTGTCCAAGGTGTATTTTTTATAACACTCCTAACAGTTGGTAAATCAATGTTTATTTTTTCCTCATTAGTTTGAAAAACGGTTCATTGATATCAGGCCTACATTCAAGCGAGTGGTAACGACACCTTCTTGTTTTTGTACCTTATTTAATTACTGTTATATATTCCACCGTCATTGGACACCTCATGAACTTTTTCATATACAGTGAATGTTAAATCTCCACGTGACGGGACTGTCGTGGATATAGTTTTACGGTGTCGCAAGTTTCTCGAATATTTAAACTGTGAATACATTTCAAAGATATTTATTTAAAAAATTTTATGTTTTTAAACCCGTTGTTTGATTTTCCGTTAAGAAAATTTCAGCATTTTTACCACCATATCCCCCCCCCGCATTAATGATTACTTTAGCAAGCTTGGATCTCATTGACTGTTGTAAGGCTGTAAGGTAATATCGCAGAGAAAATAGAAACAAAGGTCGCTTTGATCACAACTATTTATACGCCTGTCGTAATTGTTACCAATTTTATCCTTGAACATTTAGGGCTGTAAAGGGAGGGACTGACAAGGTGCTGGTCCTGCCATCGCGTGGCAAACTGGAGAAATAACTACTCGACACACATTTAGTACACTATTTGATGTGACCTCTGTTCCTTTATTCTCTGTTGTGGTGTGACTATTACACAACCAAGGAATTCTAGAATTACTTTACCGCCCAAATATACTCGTAAACAATGATGATTATAATGACGACTGCACCTTTAAGTCATCGCCGCTTATCGCCCCCCAAGTAGCTGGACTACATCACTGCTTTGGCATTGTATAAAATTAAAGAAGGTGTAACATAATAAAACTGAACTAAAACTCCTAAGATCAAAATGTCTGTGTTATTTTTCAAGCTTAACTTAATTTTATACAGCAATATTCTTTACAATCAGTGAAGCACTGTATTTAAAAGCCATAGTTCTATGCTTCATAGATACAGTAACATATCCGTGACATTCATAAATAGGTTTTAATGTGAAAACTTGTGTTTTTAAACTGAATATAGAACGTGTCTTTTAACTGTAAATGTGAACAAAAGCTGTAAGAATTTAGTTAATTAATTTTCTAATACTTTATTTACTGTCTGAAACATACATAATTAATTAGCGTTTATTGACAATAATCAATTGTAATATATTAATTACTCTGCTTGTTGTTTTCGATAGTTAACTTTCAGAAATAACGCGTTCCTTTATTTATATAACTCTCTGGGTTTAGCTGCACATTTAAACAATGTTAAACATTTAAAGTTAACTTTAGTTTCTTATTAGTTTGTTTGTATACTGCTTGTGAATGAGGCCTTTTGTAGCCTAGTGGTTATCAATCCTGAGTCCAATACAGATGTCTCGGGTTCTAATCTCGGGACGCTTCACTAACTACTGCTTAGCCCACAACAAGTTTAAGTTTCGCCGTTGTTTCAAAACGGAGATACAATTCACAATATGTTTGCTTAAAAATTGTCAAATTTTAGCTTGGGCCACTAGTAGAAATAAGAAAGTTTGAGGTACTGTATCACTAAAATGTTTATTGTCAAAGAAATAAACTATTAAGTGACATTCCAACTAGCTTGTACATTTAATTTACCAACTAGTTTAAAGTAGTTTATGATTGGTTTTTATATAGGCAGGATTATGGGAAATCCTCATTTTATCTACATGTAAGTGAAATTCAGTACAATCTAGAAAACAATCGTTTGTAAATCTACCAGTTTAAAAATATACGAATCAGTATTTTAGGAACTCAAATAATTAAAACATGACAGAACGTAGAAAATATATCTGAACAATATTAGACTCGTTTCATGGTTTGTAAATCTATTGTTCTTTTAAAATTACACACTGAGTGTTTAGTTCACTAAAAAATTAAAATATATAATTATGAAGGTAATAAACTTGGACCGTACAAGTGATGAATTATAACAACAGTTGCTGACCCGGATTGTCCTTTTTCACGAAGAACAGATAATCGGGCGGCATCTCCATGACGGCCTTGTAGCCCGACATCTCCATGAGGTTTTTGACTCCCATCAGTCTCCCCCGGGCTTTGGAGAACCTGGCTGACACCACGGTGATGTCCACCTTGCCGAACGGCACAGACCCCAGCACCTCCACCTCGTCGCCGTCCACGTCCAGGCTGAAGAAGTCCACCTTCGTCACGTTCAGTGCGAGTAGGTACGTGTAGAACGGGTAACACCGGACTTTGATGTTAGCGTACCTGGCGGGGAAAAAGGGCTTCGTGAAGTAGGTCTCGTAGGCGGTCCGGTTGTGGCTCATACAGAACGGCGCCACCCACGCTCTTCGGTTCAACTCTAAAACAGCTTTGACGTTGTCCGGGTCCGGTTCTACGAGCAGCCCTCTCCAGCCCATGTCTCTCTCCAGGAGGTATGTGCTGGACAAGTACTCTCCGTCACCACAACCGCACTCGACGAAGAACCCGTAGGTCTTGTAGTTTGTGAGCTTCCTCGCGGCACTTCCTCGTTGAGAGAAATCGAACTCCTCCGTCTTGGGTTGGTAATGACCGTTGGACGGAGGGATGAGTCTACCTCGCAGATCTTGCACAAGATGCACGTCTTCCTGGTTTTTGTTGAACAAAGGGGTCGTTCCGTCCAACGGGTCCATTTCGCTTGTCATTCCCCCTTTCATAAGTCGCTCGTTGTTAAACATGTAGACTGAAGTGACTGTTATAACGAACACGACTGCTAGCAGCACTGCTGAAAATACTCTTTTCAAATTGCCATGTGAGATCGTCATGTTGATTATTTTATCAAATAAACGAACGAAAACCATGTTATTTTGATGTTGCCTAAACGTTTGTTTACAGCTTTGTGAATAAAAACACCGTATAAAAAATACGGTTGGTCGTTATAAATTAATTAATAATTGTAACCAGCTGTCACGTCTCATATCCACTGAGAACGAAATATTTTTCTATCAAGTCAGCTGTTTGTTGTATTTTCTTGTACGTCAAAGAGGTATACAATTATGGCTAAAAGACATTATAATTATAAACATTAACATTTAATTAACCTCTCATCACTAAATAATACAACCTTTTTGGGCTACATTTCGATTTAATTTCTAAAATAATTTTCAATCCCTTCTTCAAAAATTAACAAGCATAACATTATTACGTAAATAAAATAATGTTATGCTTGTTGATTTTTGAAGAAGGAATTGGAAATTATTTTAGAAATTAAATCGAAATATATCCCAAAAAAGTTGAATTTTTTAGTGATGAGAAACTAATTGAATGTTAATGCTTATATTTGTTTACTCGTGTTTTGATTCGGAATTAACATATAAACAGTAATGTTTTAATTTTATTACAAATTAATTTCAATAAGCATATATTTAAAAAATTGAAGTTTCCTATTATTGTATTTTATTTAACAGCTGATTATTAATTATATAATTTACTAGGCTTAGTAAAAACACAGTAGGGACACTCCGATAAATAAATCGTTCCAAACAATTGGTACATACGCAAAACTTTTGAATATTACCAGTTTGATTCCCAAATAGGTTTTTTGCCTTAACTCAAAACTAGTCAAGTTAGAGACATGCGAGTTTTACTACAATATTTTAAATTTTAATTCAAATCTCCTGAAAATTTAATCAAAATCGTTAGGGAAAATTTTATTTTTGTTTGTTTTTGTCCGTAAAAAACTAAAATTAGAAAAAAGTAAGAAAATTGTTAAGATTAGATATTAGTTAAATACATCTACATACCAAATTTCATAAAAATATATCCATCCGTTTGGTTTCCAGCGAACTTTACATACACACAGACAGACACACATACGGACAAACGCCAAAAGATGTTCTTCGAAAACCCCACTTTTTGGGTCCAGGAGACCCTAAAATGGATTTTTAGACCAACTTGTTAAACAATTTTTTGGACGGACACTACTAGAAAAGTCTACCGAAGCTGTGTTGGATCATTGCACAGCATAACAGGAGATTATCGGAATGACAAAGACACAATGGTCATCTTCTTTTCTGTGGTGATAGCAAGGGAGAGGGTATTGTCTAGAACTAAGTATCTGATCTTGTTTGTAGCAAGATCACAAAATCAAAATACTACGTGGTTCAGATTCTACGTTATTTTGTAAAGGCCACGTTTACTCGGGATATTGGGCTAATCAAATAAAAATAATATTTCTAATAATCAGATTGCCTTTGTTATTAACAGATTACATCCATCATGATCTTTTTAAATTCAAATCAATCTACGCAGACGGTTTTTTTCCTATCGTATCTAGATAATCGTCCATCCTGACAGTCATCGTTGGGCGGATATTCTGTTAGTTGACGGTGTTGGGGTGAATTCGCCCCGGACTCTAAATTAGGTTAGGTTAGTAATGTGGTCGTTGTGATGATTGTCAAGAGGCATTTCACATATATAAACAGTCCACGAATCTTATTTTCAAATGTTGTAGGGTACGTAAATTATTCCGTTCTTAGGTAACGTTGTCAACGGACGTCGAATAACAGAACCGTTGTGTGTCGAGTTGTAAATTCTCCAGTTCGCCGTGCGGATGGTGGGGCCAGCACCGTTGTCAGTCCATCCTCATATTTACTTTTTAATCCTCAAGGGTTAACATAGCGATTGTTACTAAAAATGTGTGAAGGTTTACACTAGTGGTAACTGCCACTAGGCGTTTACTGCTGCCAAAGAAAGCTACCTCTGTTTAATTTCTCTCTGTAGCTAAGTCTTATGTTTAAAAATATAGAAGTTAGTTTAAAATAAGAGAGCGAAAGTGAAGCATTGGTGGTAAACATTTGTTTGTCGTACTACATCTTTTCTTTACATTCTAGAAAAACATTTTGTGGATTTTAATAGAAATCAAGCGGTAGCTTAATCAGAAAATTCGGAAAGATCAGAGGCCACCACGATTGTTCTTCCAAAACCTTTAGACTCATGTGGAGCGACCTCAGTGGAGGCCAAGAGCAGGTTATTGTTAGCCCACGGGATGGCTATTTTTGAGCCCTCTTACATGATGCTGCAACTCCCACTTTCAATTGTCTTTTTTATCTCACTCCTCCCAATCTTTGAAGGTTTATGGACCTTGTTTGGATCGAAAAAGAAAAATCAGCAATGATTTCATAGTCTCTAAAGAAGAATGAATTTGGCATTTTAGAGATACTCTTGGCAAATTGCGTTTCTCAGAGATACTCTTAAGCTGCAGAGAAAAAAAAGAAACAGAGAAAGTTTTTTTTATAGATTTTCTATAAATTTGTAGTAATACTTACTACGCTTACCCTTCAGGTTTTGGAAGGGACTGACAACGGTACTGACTCTGCCACCCCTTAGCGAACTGGATAGCTAAACACTCGACACTCCAAGCACAATGTTTATGATTCGTTTAATTACTCTGTGCTCCAATTGTCTTTAAGTCGACAGCGCACTAATATGGCAACGGACTTCAGATTCTTTGTTCTTTGTGGACTAGCGTAAATTAAAATAAATTGACTACAATTTTAGAAGACGAGTTCTTCCATTGTAAGAGTCATCTTAACTGTCCCTCTACTTCGAAATTAAATTCTAAATAAATTTTGTTCGCCAGAAACTTCGATTGTTCCTATTATCATTTGCATGCAAATATAGGCTAGATAGCCCGCTTAGAAAGTGAAAACGGGTGCAAGAGAGATTGTCATGATTACTTTAGGAGAATGTAGGCCGCGCGTTAGCAGTGCAGTACCAAGCCCCGCCCACTATGTCATAAGCAGGAGTGACCATTGTTTGGTTTGATTAGCGCCGACGAATCAAGCTTAGAACGATTAAACAAAACCATTTTTGAGTAGGGGCCTATTAAAATAACAACAATTAATAATGACAATAAAAAATGAATCTAATCGTATAGACAGTGAATAACAATTAAACAAACATGTACAATTATATCGCGGAAGTAATCACTTGAAGGCGAAAGTTAATTAGGCCGTGATTTACGTCAGCTGAGTGGTTGAACGAAACCCCTCTGCTGCTGAAACCCCTATACGTGCTAAATGTAGCACGCGTGTCACTTACTGCACGGCACAATTATACATGGATTTTTTTGTAAGTTAGCATTCCAATTAGTGGTCTTCAGGAGGAAAGCGCTGCACTACCATAAACCTTCCATGCAAAGCATACTCCTACAGTAGTACATTGAAGGTCTATGGTACCATTTTGTATGCTATATAGATAATATCATGTACATTCAAGTTTAACTATTGCATCTTCATACAAAACGGCGCTATGAAAATGTCTAACTACGATATACTGTACTCTGATGCTAAGTCTACTGTTCTCTTAACTAGGATACAAACACCATTGTTTGCATTCTAACAGCTGTTAATTTTTTTGCAAATGATTATTTACATTTGAACAGCCGTTACTTTTCTTTTCGATTAATTTTACATATTACTACATGTTATTCTTGTGACTTAGAAAGGTACTTTGAGCCGTATCCCGTAACAT
Source organism: Stictocephala bisonia (assembly GCA_035578905.1). Taxonomy (NCBI): domain Eukaryota; kingdom Metazoa; phylum Arthropoda; class Insecta; order Hemiptera; family Membracidae; genus Stictocephala; species Stictocephala bisonia. Next base: position 84,720 of record JAQJVL010000559.1, on the reverse strand, counting down.
TCGCGGTGAAAATATTGAAGAATTAAGACCTTATTGCACAACTACGAACAGAGGCAAATGTTTACACATCAACCGTTTAAATTGGACGAGAAATAAGCGAGGAGTTGCGTTGACAAAAAAAGAATTCACGTATTTTTTATACGGATATTTATAGTTTCAACTGCACATATATAATTTCTACTTATAGGCATAGAGAATTAAGATTGTTGAGATAATTTAAATTCAGTATCAAATGTTTTATACACTATTAAGATTATAATAATTTTAAAAATTGCTACTACGAGACACACTGACCTATATTGTCTGTTACATATACCCATTGTCAATGTATTTCTGTTTTGGGCAACGCTTTGTAAATGTGACACGAAGTGACTCGGAGAGTAAAAAGTGTGCTCATCCATGGTCACGGTTGACAGGTCCGTAGTCACGGGTGTAATAGTTACACGTGAATGAGCTAACAGTGATTCGACACAATACAATAGTCAATATGTGTTCAGTTAGTTATCTGTGAAATAAGGTTACATGTGTTTACTACAAATTGTTGTGTTCTGAGAATCTAATCCAAATGCAAATTGTTTCTAATTATTTTAATTTGTAACTAATTAATAACATCACGTTTCCTTGCTTTTTTACAAGAATAATTAGCTTCTAAAAGAGACGATTATATTTAAAAAGGCCGTGTCTTTTCTTTCTAAGCCGTGTGACAATATGAACACGGAAAGGAAATGTTAACAATCAGTTCGTCTAATTTTGAACAATTCTCCTTAAATTGACAAGAAGCCATTTTAAAAGTAAATAGTTTAATGCTATATTTTTATGTTGTGTTTTTGCAGACAGGCATAAAATCTATAACACATAAACTGTTAAGAACTGTAAATAGAAAGTCATTTTAAGTGAAATTCCACAAATTTAACTTTCATTAATTTTCCTAAAAGTTGAATATTTACAACCTAACAAATTCCATCAAGAATATAAAGTAGAAAATATTAAGAACTGATCGACCGCGTGTGTATACTTACATATGGTTGAATTTCATCTTGTAATTATGTTATATTTAATTTGAATAAATGATTTTTGATTGATTTATTGGTTGAAAAAGAATGTAATGATTAGAGCGAGAACGAAAATATGTACGTTATGTGTGATTTAACTTTCAATATGAACATTTTGGGCTGTGGAGATTCGAATATTTTTTCAGAGTTGGACTTAGTACATAAGGAGTGTCGATGGAAGGTTTTAACAATTTAATTGTTTTTAAGTTGAGATTGTAACACTATTTTTGCCTTGGCACTCTGTCTTTGCTACATAATGATGTGGGCATATAGCTGTGCGTTTGACCTTGTCCTTCTTTATGTGACATGAGGAACGCAAGGTTGATTCAAAGCACATTCCTAATGTATCAACAGCTTAGACGATTTGATGTAAAGCATATAACAGCTGATTGATGATTTCAATATCAAGCAATAGTCTGCTGTTTTTTTTTTCTCAAAGAAATGTGTAATACTAGGTTTATTTAGTAAAACCGTTGATTGCATTGTTTTTTACAAATAAATATCTCATGTAATAGGAATATTTGTGCCGGTAATTTTGTTAGTGAGGTCTGCTACTACAGCTTGTTTATTATACTGCATTACGTTTACACGCGACTACACTAGCGCTACGGAATGGAAAAAAAAAAACAGCTGATAATTTTAGACTCAAATTTTATCATCGGATGGGAAAACTGTGTGCTTATAAAAGCAATGGACAACTAAATCCAATTTTCATTATTTTAGTATTAATAATTGGTACCAGGCAACTGACACAAACATTCTTCATTTTTCTTTGTTATGTCAGATTGTTTATAAAAACATATGTTCGATTAATTACATTTCCAAGTAGTTTATAGATGAAACGCTTATTTATATAAGTATGGTAAAACTAATCTTCAAAAACAGCTGTTCACTAATCACATAGCCAGATTCTAAGTAAACGACCTTCAACAACTTGAGTTGTGGCTTCCAGCCTTCTGCCTCCAGCCCAAACTTAGTGGGGTGTTAGTTAACTAATAAATAAAACTAAATTTTGAAAAATATTTTAAATTTTAATTTGCATCTTCACTGAAAATTTAATCAAAAACGTTAGAATAAAGTATGAAAAATTTACATTTTTAATGTGTTTGCCCGTTAAAAAAAAAAAAAATATATATATATATATATATATATATATATATATATATATATAAAACTCAAAAACTATTCAAGTTAAGGACATTTGGTTTTTACGAAAATATTTTAAATTGTAATTGACATCTTTCCTGAAAATTTAATCAAAATCAGCCTTTTTTGAGAAAAAGCCAATTTTAAATGTTTTTGCCCATGCAAGTAAAAAGTCTAAAACTTCACAAAAGTGAAACAAAAAATTGGTCTGGAGATATTGGCTAAATACACCTATGTACTAAATTTCATAAAAATCAACTCATCCGTTTGGTCTCCAGCGAAGTGCACACACACACAGACAGACAGACACACATACGGACAAACACCAAAATGTAACAAAAAAAAGCTCACACACTTTTTTATGCTAATGCATATGGCAGAAAGTAAAAAAAAAAAAAAATAGTAAAACGTTTAATCAAATACTTAAATTTATTTTATTAGCTCATAACTTTTTAAACAATCACATTTTAAATAAATAATATTCCATTATCACAAGTTATTCTCTGTGAAGATGAAACTTACGACACACCCACAATAATATATATTTAGTATTCCGTATTCTACTCGGTGGTAAACCTACAGTCTAAGTTGGACATGGTTAGTATCGCAATAAACATAGAAAGGTCACGAGAACCGCTACGCTGCGCCTCCTTATATACATTGGTTTATGTACCATCTCTCCATTAGGCCTACTGAATTTATAATAATTCCATTCTCAGTCTTCTACGTACGTCTAATGTAATAATTGGACAGTTATTATTTTTTTTTATTATTATTTATTCTTGAAAGTAACTTCAATAGTTATGAGTTAATTATTTAATCATTAACCATGAAAAACAGGTTTAAACAATCAGTTGGTTTTATTTTTATAGTAACGGTAATTTGAAAGATTTTCAAGAATTTTCCTCTAAACTATTTTATATTTCTTTTTGAATATTTTTATTTACATATTGTATTTACTAAACTATTATGAGTGTTATTTTCCTGTGGAGAGCCAATACAGTTTTTATTCTAGCTCCATGTTGTTTCCTTCCATCCAATGACCGAGCAACTTTTTCCAGTCTTTGGCTTGGTCCATTGCGCTGTATTCCCAAGTGTCTGCCATTTTTCTTAAAATATTCATGTCTCATTCTTTCTGTGTGCTCACCAAATCATTTATTATTTTGTGCTGTCCAGTTAATCATTGCTATATTTTATGGTGCGTGTAATATGAGTACATAGACGTAGGTTTGTGTTAACGTCATAACGTATGTTAATATAATGAACAACCCATTTAAAAATAACATGAATGATTTAATTTTGCCAGCAGTATATAAAAACTCGTGTTTCACAGCATTTAAAGCCATATAATATCCCTTACACACGACTCTCTCGTGTGAAACACGACAGTATCAAGTTGGCCTGGCAGTCATTCTCTCGACGCCCAGTTTATTATATCTAGGTGCTTTGTTGTGTAGGTCTGTAAACTTGGTGTTAGTGGCGTACAATACTTACCTTATCGTTCATCCTTGAAGCTGGAGTGCTTGGAGGAATCAGCTTTCCTAGCAAAGGTACGGCACAACTTTCTACACAGTGTCTCATCAGTTTGTGATATTATTGTTATAGATGACAGTTACCACTGACTATAGAAAGTAAAATAATTTCTAATAGTTGTGACTAATAGCTGAGCTGATAGTCGTCCGACCGCTCATTTGAAACCATTTACCGTTAGATAGCAGCAGAGGCACGCTTCTGCAGAAAATGCACAGCTATAATAAACTGTCTGTTTCCACAATCCGTGCAGTTATTGTAAACTAAGTCGCTCACCCAGTAGCTGGTATATTTTACCTAATATACTTTAGTGGATCTTTTTTGTTGAAAATTAAATTTACTAATCATTTTTTTCAAATAGTTTAAAATAATTATAATTTGTTAAGTGTTGTGGAAAATTCACAGTGCACTATATTACGATCAAGTACATAAACGGCGTTGTTTGACAAATAATGCCAGACACAGGTAATGAGGCGTGGAACGTTATAAATGAACCTATTATCATCATTTTTGTTTATTGGGTGATAAGTTCCTTTTAATATTGAGACCTTGGCCAACTTCCCCTGCGTTATTTCTTTCAGCGTGTTCTCTAATTCAATCATACCTATATAGTACATATAGGCCTAATAGAATATATAAACATACAATAAATTTTATAAAAAGAACAATAGATGATAAATAAATACTATTAATGTAGCAAAAAAGTGATTATATTTAAGTCCATAAACAATATAACAACAATTAGTCTAAGCTATGTAACATATATGTATGTAACAATTTGATGATATAACTAACTGTTCTGTTTTATATTTATTTTTATGTAATTAAATTATGTAACAACATAAAAATTTTACGTGATTTAAAGTAAAAATACCATGATTTAAATGTACTCAAAAAAATTATTACAAATTTTTAACTTCATCAAAATGCTCTTCAGCTTAGTAGAGAGCTTTATCCGTAATATAAATTTTGACTTATAATTTCAATTTGTGGTATTTCCATATTTGTCATGTTTAGTGGTTGTTGAAAACGCGTTTCCATTATATGTGGGTGATCTATTATAAAATTCTGTATTAGCCTATGAGTATTTTTAATGTATATATTTGTTCATTTTGTGTTGTAATCGTGTGTAGTTATTTATTCAGTCATTGTGTAAGAATTTTGTTTCCTTAGACAATATTTTCAAGTATATAAAACTCAGAAACTGTCACTATACCGTATATAATTCTATAAAATGATGTTTGCATGATGTTTTTATTACTTTTTTTGACATAATTCAACGTTTATATAGTTCCATGTCTGATTTTTGTAATATTAAAATAATATCTAAATTTGTCTGACTTGTTTCTGCGTGTAAATAAAATCCGTATTGTATGTAGGACTGAATGTATGCAAAATATATAATTTTCAACATCTTCAAGTCACAATAATGACATTTGCATAAAACATATATTTAAGAACTAACTCTTTTACAGACACTATCACAATGGCAATCAAATTACTGTTAGAGTGTTGCCCAAGAAATTTTGTTTCTGTTTCTAATTGTATTTTTGTATTCAAATCTTTATATCAGTAATTTTTTTTTATATTTTGACGAAATATAAATTCAGTCATGGTGGTGTTTGAACGATTAAAAAAAATCATTTATTGATATAAAATCATTGATATTATTTATAGCTTTATATCCAGTCTCACACTATTGTTCTACATGTACGCGCACACACAAAATATGCGAAAAATAAAAGATACGGCCAATACTACTTCCCTAAACATAAGAATTGTAAAGGTGTTCCCTTTATTCTCTGTCTTATGAATGGGCTGCCCACTTAGCCGTATATAAATAGAACATCAAGCGAAAGTGTAGCATTGTCAGGGCATCCACCTTAAAACGGCTGACAAACCAGACAACCCTATTGTTGTCTTTAGAATTAAAGAGTGACATTAAAATTTTAGATTAACGGAAAGTTGAAAAGTTATTGATAAGTGAGTGAGTTAAGACTTTTGATTTTATATTCATGATAAAGGATTGAAGAAATTACTGCATGGTTAAACAGTAAAATGCGATCGTTTCGGGGTCCCTCGGGGTTCCATTTTTGGACTATACCTCTCCAATCTTTACGATATGTTGCTTCGGTCGCAGGACGAACTTTACCTGTTGCCTTGTGATTTAAACTGAAAACAAACGTGCTATTAAGTTAAGCGTTTAAAGATTGTATTGCGCTTTACTCGTGCGCTTTAATGGTGTTGTTAGTAGTAGAGTGTCAAACTAACTCCGTAGATAACGTATCGGGATTAGACAGTTGAGTTGACCTTGATAACGAGTTGTAATTAATTAGTGCTCACGGGTTCGGTAAGTAGGGCTACTTGAAGTACTCAACAGTACTTGCGACATCAATTAACGTGCCAAGACTTATCTACATCGTGCACTGCTCTGAACTGTCGTGGGAGAATATTACACACACGAGTATACTCGACCACAACGTTGTAATCTTTTGATTTGACAATTTGTGTGCATATTAACACTAAAAGAAAACTGGTTCTTTGCTTAGTTAGAAGATGACGTCTTTTCGCGCTAAGTTGAAAATATTTTTAATTGTCATGATAACACGATTTTTCCATATTAAAGCGCTATAACTGGTCACTTGTTAGTAGGTGATTGGATCAGTTCTTTTCTCTATGCTGCTGAAAAGGTTTAGAGATGGAATCTGTTGATAAGAGCTAAAACTGGATTATGTGTGAAGAAACAACTATTAGAAATACATTTTTATACAGTATTAAATGAGCTTTTTTTAAGAGAGGCCTATTTTCTTTTAGTGTTACTCTACCCATTCCCCATAGACTATTGATCTTTGCTGGGAATTTATTCAGACAGAGTAAGGGTTTGAACGAATAAAGTACAAGTTGAAAGAGTACTACTAATAAATACTTGGAGTCCAGGCCGAAATCGAACAAAACTGCTCAAAGTGTGAACGCTTATTGCATTTACATTTATATGTTTATATGCGAAGAAACAACGATTAGAAATAAATGTTATAAACAGTACGAAAGGAAAATTCGTAAAATTTTTATAGGAATTTTGACAGTTACTGTGTGAAGCAGTAAAAATCAGCGTATTTTGTAATTTAATGCATAAACATCATTCTTTATAGTATCCTTTGATTAAACCTCAGCCAGTGTTCCCTGTTAACGATTGTATGTAAGAACGCACTACGTGAGAAGATATTCTGGATTATGTCTTAGTATTGTCAATTGGGCAGTACACTAAAATTATAGCTGTGATGTTATTAAAATATGGTTCCTTGATCTTTTATGTAGCTTTCACTGTAAATTCCCAGAAAGTAAATTCTATGAATATTCGTTTATAGTTATATGCCTATGAATACGCAGGGTTGACATGCGAAGCGTGCAGGGGAATCCATTAGTTACATGAATATTTACATTTGCGTTGTGTGTGCAGCGAAAGCACCACACACACACACACACGCGCACGCACACGCACACACACACAATTAAAACTGCACCACGTACAAATTAGTTTTAGTTTCGTGTATCGCATAAAGAAGTAACAATTCGCCACTTCTAAAGCACAAACAACATTTAAGTCAGAAGGGTGTAGTTTCATCAACGTCCTGTTTTTCATACCGGTAATGGACGTCAAGAGGGAAGCTGGCATGGAAACGTATTGCGTTTAGAATTTCACATCTTTTCTCGGTGAAGTCAAGTGAAATGGGATTTCATCTTTGTAAACGACTTTTCCTTGTTATTCTTACTTTATGTAAATTACATTTTTTTAAAATGGATTTGATTTATATATTTACGATGTTGACCTATTTATCCTTGTAGAGTATAAATTGCTATGAATAAATCGTATACTAATCAGACGTGAAAATTAAAAATGCTTTTCGCCGAGACGCAAGTGCACTCACGAGACCTTTGAACGTATGACCCAGTTCCCTGGAGGTCTCTTATTTTTCGCCCCTGCTGTTTTATTTCTTACCCCACCAACTGTAATTCACTTCACGGTGAAACCGTTGGATGTCTGTATTATTTTTCCCTTCGATAAGTATATATAAAAAATAATGTACAGAAAATGTGCATAAATATGATCATTCTACTGTCGTTTGAAAATAATACGTTGGTATTGGATTTTTCATGATTAGGAAATTTATGGAAGATTAACATAAATTTCTCTCTTAAAGTGTTTTAAAAAACAAAAACGACGTTTCCTCAGGTGATTTTTACTACCTTATCCCACATATATAAATATTGTTGTCTTTATATTAACTCATATCAATAAATTTAGAAAACCTTAGACAACTACGTGCTCTTCAACGATTAAGACGGCCTCATCAGAAAGTGATGTATTTTTACAAACCATTACAGATACGCACAATAATTGTTACAAGGGGACACCCCTGCATGCTTCGGGTGCCAACCCCGTCTCTCGCTGCGCTCGTTACACCTCGGTCTTCGGCGTATACCCTTTGACCACAAATAATATTAGGTCTGTATAACGTAAAATCACAATATTGAATTTTCATACCGTATCTCACTCGCATTACTTTTACTTAGCCTATTTCAAACGTGTTCATTTCATTTGTTTTCGTTTAACAGCTGAAGGATAATAAATTAAGTTAAGCTGTTAACACTTTTTTGGAAATTGTTATTTTTACATTTGAACGTCTGTTACTTCTCGATTCGTTTAATTCTCTCTCCATGTTATGGTCGAAAAACGTACTTTAAGGGCTTCCCGTACCCATCAATAGGGTGAGAATATTGATGAATTAAGACCTTTTTGCACAACTACGAATAGGGGGACAGGTTTTTTTGACCCCTCAACGTTTAATTTTGTCATAAAACGGCTTCACATATTATAGTGATAATTACGAATGTATGATAAAGTATAAAATACAGAAACAAACAAAAACGTTATAAATGAACAGTTCACAGGAGAGATTATTAAATATTAAAAATATTCAACTTATACAACTAATGGTATATTCAGCTTATGACTTGCCAACTGTACGAGATATGGGGAACCGGAAATCACACACTCCCGAGCTTATTTTATAACTCATAATGTTGTCATATTTGTCTACATTTGTAATGGTTCGTAAGAGGACGTGACTTTGTGATATCGATAATCATGTGTTTGTATAAGGGTTAATATTGATATGGGTTACATATAACAGAAGAAAAACTAGGATATTGTAGTAAGTGACGCATGAAGACGATATGAGTTTTTTTAACCTGTCGAAAAGTTGTGTTTTTTTAAAACACTTAGAGCTGGCACATATCCGACAAATTTAATAATCATTATAATTTATTTGTTAAGTTCAGTAACAATGCTTGCATTATTATTATTATTATTTTTAAGTTTCGTGTAGTACAATTTTACTGTAGGAAAGATACAAGGATTACAATAGAGCTGTTGGTATATGAGATAAAGTGTACGTCTAATATTGGAAAGGAATTTCAAACGATTTTGTTAAGAAATAAGAAAAAATGACTTTATTGGTTGATTCCATCAACTAGACGTGTCGTCTAGCGTCAGACGTTTGTTGACGTAATAATGATAGCAGATGGTGACTCTGGTGTGAGTGTACGGATTTTATTAGTGAGTGAACTTGGCAAAGAAGCTTCGGTTAGAGCCGTTCTGTTAAGTATGGTGGATATTGAAAGGCCTTGAAGAGTCATGGACATTGAAGGCCTTGAAGAGTCATGGATATTGAAGGCCTTGAAGAGTCATGGATATTGAAAGGCCTTGAAGAGTCATGGACATTGAAAGGCCTTGAAGAGTCATAGATATTGAAAGGCCTTGAAGAGTTATGAATTGGGTTGGTAACGATATATCGGAAATATCGATAAATATGCTTCATTATGTCGATATAATTGTATCGATTGTTTTTGCAATAATTTGTGTAAATGTGTTTTTCAAATGGTTTGACTTCTAAAACGTAAAATATTTACAAAGGAAATGCGTTCTTGTTTTCTTCTAGATTTTGTTTTAAGCGTAGCAAAAACAAATCTCCAAGACATAATAAAACATGTTGGATACACACGGGTAGGTTTCTACGGTCATAATTAGGTTTTCCGGGGTATGATTGTGTCTATGCGTTATGTAAATCAACTATGAGTGTGAACAATATTTGTGTAAAACGCACAGCCTAAACCTGCTCTTGCTTAGCCACTACTAGTCAACTTCGTACTATGTCGAAGGGACTGGACACGTGCCCTAACAATCGTCCATCTTCCGTCCGAGCTTTAGGGTAGATTTATTGCCTTGTGAGTCTAATGTTTTCAGGCCAGCATTGATTTACCACCGTGTAAACCCCCTCCCACTTCACTCACTCATTGTGCATCAAGGCAGCTAAGGAGATCTACCAGTGCTGACGTCGCCTTGAAAATGGCTTGACAAGGAGTCAGAAACGTCGGCAGTGAAGGTATATAGTGTCCAGAACACTTTGGCCCGAACGTACCCAGAAGACCAAAAGAACTTGTATATACATTGTTGGATATAGTACAATGTATAGTGTAAGTGGGGTGGTTTGTAAACTATGTTTGTGAAGGGGTTGGGAAAACTCGTCAAAAGTACTTTCGTAGGATGAGCAGTTGGGTTTGTAGAAATGGAATATTTAAGTGATTGGAAAGGCTTTCCTATGAAGAGTATGATTGTAAAGTCAAACGAGGTTTGTAGAAATGCGCAATACTTAAATAACATCACTACGCAGTCATTACGTAGTATTTAGATTAGAACTAATTAATGTGATCTATACGTCTTCAGTTTATTGTATTTAGTATTAAAGATAAGTTATCGACAGTAAATGACTTCCTGAAGCAGTTGGATTATCGTAAATTATTAGTGTTTGTAATGTGGTGATTGTAACACTTGTTTATAATTGTTAACGCATTGAAGGTTCTGTGCTTCGCGGATATTGTGAACATTGATTTTGGAGTTGAATTAAAACAAAGATCAATAGTGTACATCTGAAGTAATATAAAAGAGAGAAAATGCAGGTCTGGTTGATGGGTCATTACAGGCGTACAAGTAAAGCCAGACAGAGCTATTTCGGTGTTCGCTCACCTGCAGGGCGTGGGTGGTTAAGTGACAAAGGTGTTTTTCGGTCCTGAGGTGATTAAGGTTCAAAGACCCTTAGCAAGTGTTTACGGTTAGTCGGAGAAATATACGCTTCTAAATTATTATTAAAAATAATTTTGGATTGAATCAATTTTATATGAAAATGTCGAATGGCTTGGTAAATTTTCACCTATGTTGATTGAGATAGATAATAGCATGAGTATTGTTTGTTAAGTTCTATGTTTAGTTAGAAAACAGCATTACATTTATTTTTCACCTGAACACAAACTAATAGGTCGAAACAAAATTCAAAATAATTACAAACTAATACTTTTTGGTAAAAGAAAAATGTGCTTTTTTCATTCTTTGTTATTTATTTATTTTTTAATAAAACTTAACTCACATGAGCCGCATGAACTTAATTAAACTTCACAAAGTTTGACTATCAGCTGAGATGGAGATTTGAACTCTAGACCTTGCGCACGCTGGCTAACAGAATTACAAACCTGAGTTGGGGATTTGAACTCTAGACCTTGCTCACGCTGGCTAACAGAATTACAAACCTGAGTTGGGGATTTGAACTCTAGACCTTGCTCACGCTGGCTAACAGAATTACAAACCTGAGTTGGGGATTTGAACTCTAGACCTTTCTCACGCTGACTAACAGAATTACAAACCTGAGTTGGGGATTTGAACTCTAGACCTTGCGCACACTGACTAACAGAATTACAAACCTGAGTTGGGGATTTGAACTCTAGACCTTGCGCACACTGACTAACAGAATTACAAACCTGAGTTGGGGATTTGAACTCTAGACCTTGCGCACGCTGGCTAACAGAATTACAAACCTGAGTTGGGGATTTGAACTCTAGACCTTGCGCACACTGACTAACAGAATTACAAACCTGAGTTGGGGATTTGAACTCTAGACCTTGCTCACGCTGGCTAACAGAATTACAAACCTGAGTTGGGGATTTGAACTCTAGACCTTTCTCACGCTGACTAACAGAATTACAAACCTGAGTTGGGGATTTGAACTCTAGACCTTGCGCACACTGACTAACAGAATTACAAACCTGAGTTGGGGATTTGAACTCTAGACCTTGCGCACACTGACTAACAGAATTACAAACCTGAGTTGGGGATTTGAACTCTAGACCTTGCGCACGCTGGCTAACAGAATTACAAACCTGAGTTGGGGATTTGGACTCTAGACCTTGCGCACACTGACTAACAGAATTACAAACCTGAGTTGGGGATTTGAACTCTAGACCTTGCGCACACTGACTAACAGAATTACAAACCTGAGTTGGGGATTTGAACTCTAAACCTTGCGCACGCTGGCTAACGGAATTACAAACCTGAGTTGGGGATTTGAACTCTAAACCTTGCGCACGCTGGCTAACAGAATTACAAACCTGAGTTGGGGATTTGAACTCTAGACCTTGCGCACGCTGGCTAACAGAATTACAAACCTGAGTTGGGGATTTGAACTCTAAACCTTGCGCACGCTGGCTAACAGAATTACAAACAGTACGTTTCCTTGAGTAAAAAAATTATGTAATTAACAACCAAATTTGGGCTATTTTCGTGGCGAAACAAAGATTATAAAACTAATGACGTCAGTTTGATATTGTGACAACAGTGGTCCGAGAAGCGACTCGTTTCGGCCATGGATTGTCGATATACCTGAATTGTATAATAACTTGTTTGTATTCAACAGTTGGCAGAGGATTGGCAATGAAAATTGAAGAAGATTGCGCTTCAGTCAGAGAGTGGAATATTTTATCGGCGTTTTATTAAAAAAATGGTAAAATCAATCAGAATAAATTAACTATGAATTGGTTTTTTTTCTTATTATTTACTATACAAAATAATTGAATACCTCCTAAAAAAAATCAGGGTACCTCATTTTATTGAAAAATTATAACACTTTCAAATATCAGGTTTTTTACAACTCTTCTTTCATGAAAAACGTGAAAGATTGCCACGATTAACAAAGTAATTCTCTAAGTTGTAGTAATTAACTAAGTTAATAGAACACAATTAATTGTATAATTTGCTGTTCAAATACAATCTCTCGTGTTGCAATAAATACACGTGACGATAATTATCTGAGGGTAATTGTGTGTCCCAAATAAAATTGATAACAATGTCGGCGTGTAAGCCTGTTTCATTCCACTATCTATAGTTAACTGGACAGTTTATGAACCTTGGATGTGTATCGAACAATTCCTCATTAAAAAGCGAATTTACTTCAATGCCAAGACTGAACAGCTGGAGATTCATGGAAAGACTTTTTACAGTATTTGTATTTAATAATCTAGTGACTAAATTTCACTTGTATGTATATTTCACAATAATATATAATATTCTTTTAGTTGCATCACAAATAAAAAATTTTAGATCACACACATTGTACGTCAGTATCAATTTTTAAAGAAATCCCATAGAAAAAATATTTTCGACGCAATAATTATGTGCGCCTGAGTTTGAAGGCTGTTTACTAAGAAACTAAGAGGCCTACGAAAAATGCAATCACGCCACTGTTTGTACGTTAAAACATATGTATTTTTAAATTCCAACGTCCCACCGTGTTTCCCGACACCGGTCAGGCGCTGCTTTATGTCAATAAACCGTTACGAATGCAAATGGATTTAAAATCACCGAATTCACTTACGCATATGAAAGTAATGTATTATTTATGTTGATATTGAAAGTATTACAGCGAGTCTAAACAATTAATTTTACGATTTGGCTAGAAGCCAATGAAAGGTTGTTTGAGGAAATTCTTAATTTTCTCACTATGAAATTTGTAATACTCATATAAAAACATGCCTGTCAACCTGGAAATATGAATGCGGTACAATAACGGGGTTTTGAGTCGTAAAATAATAGAGTTGATGCACAGTGAAAATTAGTAAAAATTCCAGTTCCTTGTTGTTCCAACTAGAATAAAAATTATTAAAACTAAAAAAATAAATTTAAAAATGCGGTAAGGTGCAATTAAACGAGGAAAACATTGGTGTGGATTTTTCGTAGGCCTATTCGTTTCTTAGTAAACATCCTTCGAATTCGGGTACACTTAATTTTTACGGCGCAGAAATACCAAGCGAATCTAAAGTACAGACAAAACAATAAATGTACAATTTAAACGGAAATTCGCTTAGGGAAGTAGAGAAATGCCTGAAAAACAAAGCCTGAGCTGAGGGTTTACTAATTTTACATAAAATTGTAGTTGAACAGTACAGTAAAAATAACTCCATAATTAATTAGAGAATTGTCTACTAAATAATTCTCAAAAATATATTTTATGCATTATTTCTCTCAATATAACTTGTGTAGGAATAGCCCATACATATATCGCGAAAACAAAATGTCAGCAAGAACTATTATACCTTGGTATCTCTGGAACCTCCTTATGTGTTTCTCCACATATTGTATGAACTAACTTGCAATGTTTACTCAACATTGCATTATATATAAGAGTCGTTATAATATTAAACGGGAAAAGGCCATGTCAAGCATTTTCCAACCTAATTATATATCATAAATTAGTTCATCACACACATTCGAAATCCATATTCGGCCACGATTTATCCACGATCGGCGTCTTAAGAATAAATAAATAAAATAAAAATCAAATGTCAGTGCTGATAAAGTGCTACTGTGACCAGCTGATTGGTGTACATATTACATCCACATTATATTCCGTAAGTTTATTACTGTGACCGAGTGGTTGTTCAAGTGAAGATCAACCTTTATTTTTCTAACGACTAACAGTTAGTATCAGACTAAACAATAGCAAGCGTCACCGGGCTTAGTTAGCAACTAGCCCATACATATGTACTAGCAACAGCCAATGTACCCGTAAACATGTTCTTCTATAGCTGTTCTCAACAGCCTCTCTGCTCTCATCACATGTCCTAGCCTATCCATTTTTCTTCTTCTTATAGTTTTCAGAACTCCCTTAATTAACCCACCCGCCCACCAATACACGTACAGTGGTATTGCCCCACCCGCCCACCCATTCACGTACTGTGGTACTAACCCACCAGCCCACTCATACACATACTGTAGTAATGACCCACCCGCCCACCCATACACGTACTGTGGTACTGTGGTGGTGGTGGTGGTGGTGGTGGTGGTGGCGGTGGTGGTGGTGGTGGTGGTGGTGGTGGTGGTGGTGGTGGTGGTGGTGTGTGTGTGTGTGTGTGTGTGTGTGTGTGTGTGTGTGTGTGTGTGTGTGTGTGTGTGTGCGTGTGTGCGTGCGTGCGTGCGTGCGTGCGTGCGTGCGCGCGTGCGTGCGCGCGTGTGCGCGTGTGCGTGTGTGCGTGTGTGTCTCAGTATTATTACAATCATTGTAATTGTGAGGTCTATAGTCTCCAGAAAAATGCTAAATAAATTACGTAGTGGATAGATCAATTGTTTATACCCACCCAAACACGTACAGTGGTATTGACCCACCCATACACGTACAGTAATATTGACTCACCCACCCACCCATACACTCACAATCGTATTCACACTAAATTTTACTAAGCTATCTAAAATAAATAATTTAAAAATCAATATTTTCTATTTTAAAAATGCGAGAAATTTAATATAAAACAACCACAGTTAATATTTTTTTAGGATTTAGATTGATGAACTGTTAACGTTGTTAGGCGTTCAATAGTTGAACAATAGTGTCCTTTCAAGATTATAGACTATTGATTGTTGAACAATAGTGTCCTTTCAAGATTATAGACTATTGATTGTTGAACAATAGTGTCCTTTCAAGATTATAGACTATTGATTGTTGAACAATAGTGTCCTTTCAAGATTATAGACTATTGATTGTTGAACAATAGTGTCCTTTCAAGATTATAGACTATTGATTGTTGAACAATAGTGTCCTTTCAAGATTATAGACTATTGATTGTTGAACAATAGTGTCCTTTCAATATTATAGACTATTGGTTGTGGAAAACGGAATGTCCAACACCCGCAGGCCATCGCGGCTACACTCTGGCTCACAATTAACTGGAACCGATACGTTTTCACGTGCTCAGTTGCTCTGTATTCTTGTGGATAAGAGGTTAAGTGTCAACCGAGCCAATTGAGGTCGTGATTAAGTTGATAAACTTGTAACAACACGGATTCTAGCAAAATGACCTAAACACCATTTTACTGGATCTGGAGAAGATTAATGGTACTACACGTGGGCTTATTACATACTAGCCGACATCCCTTGCTCCGCTTCGCGTAGTGGTTCTCTACGCTTGTTTGCCCCTCCCCGACCGTGGTTCTCACTAAACCATCACGTCAATATAAAATCTCAGCCTACTCCCGTTCTCCAAGGTAACAAACAACGAGTATAGTCTTCCATAAGTCTACACAGTAGTGCAATCATGTTCATTGTTTGGTAGCGTAGTTGGTTCAATCCCAGCTTCATGTGTTAAAGGTTCTCAGTTCGATCCCAATCAGAGTCAATACAGTCAGAGTCAGAGTCCTTTCTTATAGGTTTTCTTGATGAAAAAGTTAACTTCCCACCAAATTTCACCAACATCTGTTCAGTGGTTTCGGAGATTTCGTGACGAGGGATTAAATCGTTTATGATTTTTAATATAAAACGTTTGGGTTGAATCAATTTTTATTATCTTAATATCTTGTGCGGATGATCGACAGGCTCATTGAGTTGCATACGTGTCGATTTATTGTTAAAAAATCTTAAAAACTGCAAATGCTAGATTTTTAATTCTACGTAAAGTATTTTACTATTTACTAGAGCTAGAGCAATTTATTTTAATACATTCTAGTTATATCGTTAATATATTTGAATGTGTTGAGTAGAATTGTCAAATTGTAAGTCAAACATTAGAAGGTACCGAGGGGCAAGTGCGTCAAGGCGTTTAAAGTTGGCAGCGCGAACTGATTTATTTATATCACTTCTAGAATGATTACTTATGCATGTCTGTGTGTGCAGATGTCGTTGCGAGTGACAAACTGCATTGTAAAGACATGATTTCGTTAACGTTGGGTAGTTTTTTACCAACCGTTTATCTATTCATTATGTACATGTACAGTGAGTGTCTGTAAGTCTTTATGACAGTCTCATTTCGGTAATACCGGGCGATTTATCCGTAAACGCTTCATATTTTGTCCTCGTTAAGTTGGCGTAGTTTGTGAAACCACAAGCGAAACACAAGTACCGACTGGCTTTTCGTGAGAACTCTAAAATATGTCTTGGAATTTCGAGAAATCGCGTATTTTGTATCACAGATACGCACCAAGAAAGCATTTTTCATCGTTCCATTCCTAGGGTAGAAAGAGCCCTTAAAGGTACTCCTGTGCCCCCTTAAATAAAACAAGTAATGTTTAGCTAAAACACCCGAGTGAGGGATCTAATTAAAGGTATTCGTCTCCGTATACCATCAGATTTTGGGTTCCGCTGTCCCCCCCCCCCCCCAAAGCACTGTCATACTGTCCACTTTACGCCGTGTGAATGAAGGGGTTTGGCACGCGAAGCGAGCAGGGGTGTCTCCTAGTATTAAAATTAATCTGATAAAAAAAAAATATTCAAATAATTATATTGTTTTGTTACTTTTAGTACTAATATAGTGACAGTTTACTTGCTTATTTTAATGTAGTGACGAGCCTGAGACCGGAAGCCGAAAGGCATGGTTGTCAAAGAACGGGATGGTTTTGTCACGCGAAGCTGCAGTAATTGTGTAATTTGTCACTTATTGTGGTCACTAATAAATTGTTTTGCTACTACTACAGTATTTTAAATTAGTTTAATCAAAGTGATCCCGAGCTGTTATGAAATTTGGTGTAGTTTTTTAATGCTTAACACGGATTTGAAAACTATTTAGGTGAACGACAATTATTTTTCGACATACCGCGGATAATCTACTTTCGTGGCAAATTACCTATGATAGCCATGTGCGCAATGACTATCGATTTATCGGTTATATGTAATTATCATGTCATTTAAGTACCAATGTCTTACTGCACCACACTGATAGATTAAATAATAATAATTCAAGTCGCAGTCACGGTTTTCAGCTCTCAAAGTAACAGCCCACGCCTTTTTACTATAGTTTAAATGTATTTTCCAAGGTGAAACTAGTATTTCCTTCTAAGTATTCTCTACAGCAACATTTAATAACTAAAAGTACGGTAAAATACCAAAATATACAAAAATGTATTCTTATCGGTAAACAAAGAAATGGAAAGAATGTGTGTATTATTTTCAAAATTATACATTACTAAGGTTAAAATGTGATCAGATTCTGGCAGTCTTGTATTTTTATTTGACGGTAGTACAAAAATACTAAAGAAAGTGGATATAAAAAAAACCAGAGTTTCGATTGTTGTATAAATTGGAGCAAATACAAAAGTAGTAATACAATACAAAGTAGTAAGGGCTGGAATAGATCTCTAGGGAACGAGGTTACGACAAGCACCCTTGAAATGCACCACCGTCTTCTCTAAGTGTCTAAATTTAGATGGATTAAGAACGTGTACATAACAATATAGGAAGGGCTGAAGAGATATCTAGGGAACGAGGTTACGACAAGCACCCTTGAAATGCACCACCGTCTTCTCTAAGTGTCTAAATTTAGATGGATTAAGAACGTGTACATAACAATATAGGAAGGGCTGAAGAGATATCTAGGGAACGAGGTTACGACAAGCACCCTTGAAATGCACCACCGTCTTCTCTAAGTGTCTAAATTTAGATGGATTAAGAACGTGTACATTACAATATAGTAAGGGCTGGAATAGATCTCTAGGGAACGAGGTTACGACAAGCACCCTTGAAATGCACCACCGTCTTCTCTAAGTGTCTAAATTTAGATGGATTAAGAACGTGTACATTACAATATAGTAAGGGCTGGAATAGATCTCTAGGGAACGAGGTTACGACAAGCACCCTTGAAATGCACCACCGTCTTCTCTAAGTGTCTAAATTTAGATGGATTAAGAACGTGTACATTACAATATAGTAAGGGCTGAAGAGATATCTAGGGAACGAGGTTACGACAAGCACCCTTGAAATGCACCACCGTCTTCTCTAAGTGTCTAAATTTAGATGGATTAAGAACGTGTACATAACAATATAGGAAGGGCTGAAGAGATATCTAGGGAACGAGGTTACGACAAGTACCCTTGAAATGCACCACCGTCTTCTCTAAGTGTCTAAATTTAGATGGATTAAGAACGTGTACATAACAATATAGTAAGGGCTGAAGAGATATCTAGGGAACGAGGTTACGACAAGTACCCTTGAAATGCACCACCGTCTTCTCTAAGTGTCTAAATTTAGATGGATTAAGAACGTGTACATAACAATATAGTAAGGGCTGGAATAGATCTCTAGGGAACGAGGTTACGACAAGCACCCTTGAAATGCACCACCGTCTTCTCTAAGTGTCTAAATTTAGATGGATTAAGAACGTGTACATAACAATATAGTAAGGGCTGGAATAGATCTCTAGGGAACGAGGTTACGACAAGCACCCTTGAAATGCACCACCGTCTTCTCTAAGTGTCTAAATTTAGATGGATTAAGAACGTGTACATAACAATATAGGAAGGGCTGAAGAGATATCTAGGGAACGAGGTTACGACAAGTACCCTTGAAATGCACCACCGTCTTCTCTAAGTGTCTAAATTTAGATGGATTAAGAACGTGTACATAACAATATAGGAAGGGCTGAAGAGATATCTAGGGAACGAGGTTACGACAAGCACCCTTGAAATGCACCACCGTCTTCTCTAAGTGTCTAAATTTAGATGGATTAAGAACGTGTACATAACAATATAGGAAGGGCTGAAGAGATATCTAGGGAACGAGGTTACGACAAGTACCCTTGAAATGCACCACCGTCTTCTCTAAGTGTCTAAATTTAGATGGATTAAGAACGTGTACATAACAATATAGGAAGGGCTGAAGAGATATCTAGGGAACGAGGTTACGACAAGTACCCTTGAAATGCACCACCGTCTTCTCTAAGTGTCTAAATTTAGATGGATTAAGAACGTGTACATTACAATATAGTAAGGGCTGAAGAGATATCTAGGGAACGAGGTTACGACAAGTACCCTTGAAATGCACCACCGTTTTGTCTAAGTGTCTAAATTTAGATGGATTAAGAACGTGTACATTACAATATAGTAAGGGCTGAAGAGATATCTAGGGAACGAGGTTACGACAAGTACCCTTGAAATGCACCACCGTCTTCTCTAAGTGTCTAAATTTAGATGGATTAAGAACGTGTACATTACAATATAGTAAGGGCTGAAGAGATATCTAGGGAACGAGGTTACGACAAGTACCCTTGAAATGCACCACCGTCTTCTCTAAGTGTCTAAATTTAGATGGATTAAGAACGTGTACATTACAATATAGTAAGGGCTGAAGAGATATCTAGGGAACGAGGTTACGACAAGTACCCTTGAAATGCACCACCGTCTTCTCTAAGTGTCTAAATTTAGATGGATTAAGAACGTGTACATTACAATATAGTAAGGGCTGAAGAGATATCTAGGGAACGTGGTTACGACAAGTACCCTTGAAATGCACCACCGTCTTTTCTAAGTGTCTAAATTTAGATGGATTAAGAACGTGTACATTACAATATAGTAAGGGCTGAAGAGATATCTAGGGAACGAGGTTACGACAAGTACCCTTGAAATGCACCACCGTCTTCTCTAAGTGTCTAAATTTAGATGGATTAAGAACGTGTACATTACAATATAGTAAGGGCTGAAGAGATATCTAGGGAACGTGGTTACGACAAGTACCCTTGAAATGCACCACCGTCTTGTTAAAGTCCAAGTGTCTCATTTAAATTGATATAGAACGTGTACAGTGCAAAGAAGTAAGGGCTGAAGGTATTTCTAGAGTGCGATGTTATTTCAAGTACCCTTGCAATGCACCACCGCCTTGTTAAAGTCCAAGTGTCTCATTTAAATTGATATAGAACGTGTACAGTGCAAAGAAGTAAGGGTTGAAGGTATTTCTAGAGTGCGATGTTATTTCAAGTACCCTTGCAATGCACCACCGCCTTGTTAAAGTCCAAGTGTCTCATTTAAATTGATATAGAACGTGTACAGTGCAAAGAAGTGAGGGCTGAAGGTATTTCTAGAGTGCGATGTTATTTCAAGTACCCTTGCAATGCACCACCGTTTTGTTAAAGTCCAAGTGTCTCATTTAAATTGATATAGAACGTGTACAGTGCAAAGAAGTAAGGGCTGAAGGTATTTCTAGAGTGCGATATTATTTCAAGTACCCTTGCAATGCACCACCGTCTTGTTAAAGTCCAAGTGTCTCATTTAAATTGATATAGAACGTGTACAGTGCAAAGAAGTAAGGGCTGAAGGTATTTCTAGAGTGCGATATTATTTCAAGTACCCTTGCAATGCACCACCGTTTTGTTAAAGTCCAAGTGTCTCATTTAAATTGATATAGAACGTGTACAGTGCAAAGAAATGAAATGAAATGAAATAGTTTTATTGCTTTTTGACAATATGTACATATCGTATAGCAAAAGTCATATTATAATAATAATGATCCTACAAACTAATGATACATTAAGTGATGTGATAAAATAACTATAGTAAATTTCAGCAAAGCTTAGTGGGGGAGTTCATTCGTTCACAGATAAACGCATTCATTCACTACAAACACTCTTCTACAGCACTAACATTCATACAGGATCTCTCCCGAGCCGTCCGCAAATTAGGAGTCAGCTATAAATTCACCCACAGAATAACAAGCGAGAGCCACTAAGTAGCCTTTTAATCGAGACTTGAATTTGTTGAAATTTTGTTCCCTTTTTATATAATCTGGGAGAATGTTTAAAATTTTGACGCCTGCTATAGACGGTTTGCGTTCCAGGGCCGATATACGGTGCCGAGCCACTCTAAAACTGTGACTACTTCTTGTTTCGTGTTGATGGATGTCACTACCTCGTGTTAAATTACATTTGAATCTACAATAGAGTGCAGTCTCCAAAATGTAAATGCAAGGCAGCGTTAGCAAACCTAATTCCCTGAAGGACTGTTTGCATGACTCTCTAACTTTTAATTTGGAAATTATTCGTATTGCTCTTTTTTGTAGCCGAAAGACTCTTTGAAGTTTGTCTAAGGAACAGCTACCCCACAGTCTTACTCCGTAGGTAAGGTGAGGGTAAATGAGACCAAAATAGGCCATTAACTGTACCTTAACTGTGCAAAATTTTGAAATGTTTCTCAAAGCAAAAATACCAGAGGCAATTTTTGCACAAACGCTGTCAATGTGGCAGCTCCAGGTCAACGCCCTATCTAGGTGAATTCCCAGGAACTTGACAGTGTTTGTTTCATCAAGAAGAATGCCATCAACCATTATCAGTGGCTTTAAGCAAGACTCTTGATCTCTTAAAGAAAAATGAATGTATTTTGTTTTTGAATGGTTTGTAGATAAATATTCCATTTCAAATTGCTGAACACAGGTATTAAGATTAGTGAACGCTTCAATTTCAAGTGCAGGAATGGACTCAGCTTTGAAGCAGAGTGTTGTATCGTCCGCATATTGAACGATATTTCCACTCAAAACAGAAGACCCTACCTCGTTATACAGTAAAGAAGTAAGGGCTGAAGGTATTTCTAGAGTGCGATATTATTTCAAGTACCCTTGCAATGCACCACCGTCTTGTTAAAGTCCAAGTGTCTCATTTAAATTGATATAGAACGTGTACAGTGCAAAGAAGTAAGGGCTGAAGGTATTTCTAGAGTGCGATATTATTTCAAGTACCCTTGCAATGCACCACCGTCTTGTTAAAGTCCAAGTGTCTCATTTAAATTGATATAGAACGTGTACAGTGCAAAGAAGTAAGGGCTGAAGGTATTTCTAGAGTGCGATGTTATTTCAAGTACCCTTGCAATGCACCACCGTTTTATTAAAGTCCAAGTGTCTCATTTAAATTGATATAGAACGTGTACAGTGCAAAGAAGTAAGGGCTGAAGGTATTTCTAGAGTGCGATATTATTTTAAGTACCCTTGCAATGCACCACCGCCTTGTTAAAGTCCAAGTGTCCAATATAAATTGATATAGAACGTGTACAGTGCAAAGAAGTAAGGGCTGAAGGTATTTCTAGAGTGCGATGTTATTTCAAGTACCCTTGCAATGCACCACCGTCTTGTTAAAGTCCAAGTGTCTCATTTAAATTGATATAGAACGTGTACAGTGCAAAGAAGTAAGGGCTGAAGGTATTTCTAGAGTGCGATATTATTTCAAGTACCCTTGCAATGCACCACCGCCTTGTTAAAGTCCAAGTGTCCAATATAAATTGATATAGAACGTGTACAGTGCAAAGAAGTAAGGGCTGAAGGTATTTCTAGAGTGCGATGTTATTTCAAGTACCCTTGCAATGCACCACCGTCTTGTTAAAGTCCAAGTGTCTCATTTAAATTGATATAGAACGTGTACAGTGCAAAGAAGTAAGGGCTGAAGGTATTTCTAGAGTGCGATATTATTTCAAGTACCCTTGCAATGCACCACCGCCTTGTTAAAGTCCAAGTGTCCAATATAAATTGATATAGAACGTGTACAGTGCAAAGAAGTAATGGCTGAAGGTATTTCTAGAGTGCGATGTTATTTCAAGTACCCTTGCAATGCACCACCGCCTTGTTAAAGTCCAAGTGTCTAATATAAATTGATATAGAACGTGTACAGTGCAAAGAAGTAAGGGCTGAAGGTATTTCTAGAGTGCGATGTTATTTCAAGTACCCTTGCAATGCACCACCGTCTTGTTAAAGTCCAAGTGTCTAATTTAAATTGATATAGAACGTGTACAGTGCAAAGAAGTAAGGGCTGAAGGTATTTCTAGAGTGCGATGTTATTTCAAGTACCCTTGCAATGCACCACCGTCTTGTTAAAGTCCAAGTGTCTAATTTAAATTGATATAGAACGTGTACAGTGCAAAGAAGTAAGGGCTGAAGGTATTTCTAGAGTGCGATATTATTTCAAGTACCCTTGCAATGCACCACCGTCTTGTTAAAGTCCAAGTGTCTAATTTAAATTGATATAGAACGTGTACAGTGCAAAGAAGTAAGGGCTGAAGGTATTTCTAGAGTGCGATATTATTTCAAGTACCCTTGCAATGCACCACCGTCTTGTTAAAGTCCAAGTGTCTCATTTAAATTGATATAGAACGTGTACAGTGCAAAGAAGTAAGGGCTGAAGGTATTTCTAGAGTGCGATATTATTTCAAGTACCCTTGCAATGCACCACCGCCTTGTTAAAGTCCAAGTGTCTAATTTAAATTGTGCTTAAAACACACGAAAGGACAGAGAAACTTTTCAAATTCTAAATCCTCTCTGTACTATATAAAACATTATAAAAATGGTAACGTTTAATGTAATAGAATAGTAATATAAATACATAATAATGCAAAATAATAATAATAACAGTAAATCTTTTACAAAATCATGTCAAAATCCTCAAACTACCCTACTGATTTTGATAGTCTTTGTTGCCATCGTCAGCTATTCACTGGTACGTAGCATATCATCATTGACTACAAAAAACATAAGAGGGGAGATTAATGCTTTGGTGTGAGATTGTATTTGTGGAAATTGAGAGTTGTAAAACAGTGTATGTAATGTGGTTGTAACACATTTTTAAAGCAATAACCGCTTCTGTTCATTTGTCATTGGGCTATTAATTAACGACACTTTCTAACGAATAGTCGGCCTTACTTTGTAACAATGATTAAATTCGCTCATCACACTTTTTTCAAAATTCGTATCTTGCAAATATATTATATATCTTATAAATATATGCGCCTTTAAGAGTAAAAAAATTAACTGTTTGCTCCAAACTGTCGGAGACTGTCAACGGCGTGAATACTCGTTAGAGTGAGATGTTAATATTTAATCGTTTATTCTAATTATTTTCTATTTACGTTTAAGACGCCGATCTTCGAGATACAAATTTTTACAGATACAAGATATACCGTAGATACATTTTTAAAAATTTAATAGAAAGTTTAATTAATTTAAGTAAGCCCAACGACAAATGAACAGCCGGCGATTATCAGCTGATCCCTTTCACAATTTGTCGTGAGTCCGACTCTACGAGACACATAAATATTGCAGTTCAAAAGTGAGTGAAATTATATTTCCTGTTTGGTGTTGGAAATCAGACATAAGCTGACCACTGTTTATCAATGTTTTGTGAAGAAGTAAGCATTTTGGCCAGTTTTCGGAAGTTGCAACAAGATACTCGACAAACTGCACCGACCTGTCGCTATTCAGTAGACTCAATTCACCCGCCACTTTTTCAGCTCAGAGCCCGAATTTCTTGCCAAAAGCATCGCTGATAATTATAGACACGAGGGATGTCTGCCAGGCCATATACGGGACTAAGAAATCATGTCAGCATAAACGATTGTACTCACTCTCATTCTCGCATGTGCCAGCAATGTCACCAGTGTTGTCAACAATGCCAAAAGTCCAAATTCACTTTCCTGTATCAACTTAGGATCTGAGGAATGGTGTGAAATAATTCAGTAAATTATATTGGCACCCGTACTTGGTTGTATACTCTTACTATAAGAAACACATAGAACGTTACCAATCTAGAATGATTATTTCTTTCTCGTTCTAAAACTCGGCCGCTTTGATTGCGACCTAACTAAAGAACCTGTATGAGAGATAAAGATAGTCATTGAAGTGAGACAGAAAATTAATCTTCTCCCACTACTGAACCGACGTGCCATTGGGCCACTAATATTTCGTCGTCATGGATACGCAGTAGGAAACTCCGCCTATTACGTCATCGTGCTAGGTAACCATTGGTGGGCAAGGAACAAAAATGAAAAATTTTAAACAAAGGAGAACCCCAGATTGAGAAGTTTTTCGAAATAGAAAGAAAGTTAAGATCCGATAGAATAAAGGAATATTGATCGAACACCAAGAGGATGTAACAATTAGGAACAGAGACGAGTGAAGGACTGAAGTAAATTAATAAAGTTGTCCGATGTTAACACGAAAATAAAACAAAATTACTGAAACGTATAGTTAAATTGTTTCATAGTTTGTAATGTTTTAATTGTTAATAATAATAATCCTTTATTGCCATCAAACTTTACAGCATTGACAAAGTCATAATTGCAGTTATATATTGCCAAGTCATTCTGAATATAATTCACTGTCATTTCATAAATGACAGTTAGCTTTAGAGGGTTTTTTTTTACCGTCCAGAGTCAAAGGCCTTTACATGAAAGGTGTCGATGTGAGCACAGATGGGTCCGCAACAAACTTGACGCTCGGCAATTTTGACCAATAATCTGTTTTGGGACTTAATCAAAATACTAAAATATTTGTTAGGGAAATTGAGGTTATATTAACCTGTAAAACAATTAATTAGAATTTTTTGGTAAGGAAAGTTGTAACTTGTTATTGGCCAAAAATGTACATTACCTTGTTATACACGTAGGTTTCCAATATTTTTAATATCCTTAGCAAAGCGCCTTTTATGCAAATAGTAGTTAATTTTCAACGAAATTATTTTAGAAATTCAGCTTTTTGAATGTGCACCCTTGATTTTATTTACTTCAAGAATGTTAGATTTGTGTGTTTTTGTCTGAAAATTAAATGGAACAGAGAGTGTTCAAGGGACCCTTTTTTTATTTTGTTATTTTGTTTTGGAATAGGAGTAGTTGTAGTTACATAATAAGTTTTATACACTGTTTGCTGCAACAAGCACATTAAAGAAATATACGATCATAAAGAAATGACGATCATTAAAATAATGACAAATTTGAATTAGTTTTTTTAACATGTTTTAAGGAAGAATTAGCTGTTGAATGAACTTTATATCAATTTCAACACAAATTTACTTATACATTGGTATATTGAATAAAATTAGACTCCTGTTATTAATAAAATAATAACACAGCAATTTTAATGAGGTAAATAATGGAACGCCAGTCATATTTGTTTTTGCCAAGAGCATATGTCGTTGATTGTGTATTAATATGGATTCGTACGGCAGCGATAGGTGACCTCTTGTGTACAATATCCAGCGATAGCCTCGCTCGCATTCTATTACAATTTGTCGGTCAAAGATAACTGTAAGAAGAAATGTAACCCCGTTAGCCCATTTTCTCTAGATTTTTTTCCTATTTATCTTAAACCTTTATCATATTCGAAAATAAAATCAAATTTAACTTTAGTTAAATTTTTACATAATGTTTTCTCACAATTTATCTTTGACCGACAAATTGTAATCCGCATTGAAGGCGAGCGAGGCTATCGCTTGATATTGTGTTCTAGTACATTAATTTTAGCTAACTGTTTTAAAGTATCTTAAATTTACAAGTCGCTTATAATCATACATTAGACATGCACTATTGTCGGTGCAGAAATTATGTGCACCCGGGTTTTAAGGCTGTTTTCTAATGAACTAAAAGGCCTAAGAGAAATCTAATCACACTATTGTTTTCCTCGTTTGATTGTATGTTATGGTACATGCATTTTAAATTTTATTACAATTTGTAATAATTGTTATCCTAGTTGGAGCAAAAAAGTACCTGCATTTTAACTAGTTTTTACTGTACATCAACTTTACACCGTTATTACTTTATTAGCGTTAATGTACCGTATTTATGTGAGGGAGACAAAGGTAATTGGACATTTGCCATCATTACGTGTAAAATACCAATCACGACGTTTCGATTTGGTAAAACCCAACCTTTTTCAAGTGCTAAAAACTAAATTACTTCAACACAAACATGTTATAAAACTACGTTCTTAAACTAATAAACTTATCTACTTTAATAATTATCTACATTTTAACCTAGATCCTAGAATGGGGTACAACAAAATGAACTTCTGCTAAATATAAAAATGTTAACAGGGTTAAATTAATATAACCAATTAGGCGCTGTCAATGTCACGATATCAACGAAAAAAATCTTAAAATACAATTAAATTAATATTCAAATCAGACTGAAATAAGATTACATTAACTAATCTTAAATAAAATAAATATATGATACCT
The DNA here is from genome assembly GCA_035578905.1 of Stictocephala bisonia. Lineage (NCBI taxonomy): Eukaryota > Metazoa > Arthropoda > Insecta > Hemiptera > Membracidae > Stictocephala > Stictocephala bisonia. Next base: position 56,875 of record JAQJVL010000559.1, on the reverse strand, counting down.
GAAAAACACTATTAATTTAAAATAACATTCAACATGCACAAAAAATTATATATATGACTCGGAAGGACTCAGACTACTATTACAATTACATTTTTAATGTCGTGATTGGTAATTTTCACGTAATGATGACAAATGTCCAACTACCTTTGTCTCCCTCATCTGATACTCCATCATTAACAAATTTCAAAAACATAACGTATTTATATTTAATACCTGATTGATAGGAATGTTCTTTGCAAGTTTTATAAATTTTAGAATTTGAACTTTTCGAGAAAAAAGTTCTTATCATTTCCCTGAAACATTGTTTTCCTGACCTCTAGAGGTTGTAAAATTGATTACTTGGTATTGTTGTAATCCTTATGACATGTATAGTTACGATACAATACTTTTATAAGTGTAAGTAAATTCATTGATTTTAAATCAATTTAAAATAATTTTAATTAATTCATTAAATTCAATATAAAATAACTGCATTTATTTTCACATATGAAAGTGATTTATCGTAACTATACATGTCATAAGGTATAACAAGACCAAGTGATCAATTTTACAACCTCTAGAAGTTGGGAAAACAATGTTTCAGGGAAATGACAAGAACTTTTTTTCTCGAAAAGTTAAAATTCTAACATTTATAAAACCTTTACAAAACACTTCTGTCAACAAGGAATTGAAATATAAATAAGATACATTAACGTTTTCTTTTAGTAATAACGGTGTAAAGTTGATGTACAGTGAAAACTAGTTCCTTAGAAAACAATATTGAAACTCGGGTGCACGTAATTTCTACGCCAACAGTAGCATGCAAGTTTTTTCACACGAAGTTGTTTATTGACAAAAGTTGTTTATCATACATTTACTGAATTTAAATAGTAAAGAATCTCCGTATACAAGCCATGTGAACATGTAAACACCATTTCCTGCTGGACGATACTCGAGTCATTTATTAGTCATTGATTATTACTATTGAGTTATAGTTTGGCCCACTGTATAGTTGTGGTATTTATAGAAGTCCGTCTTCCGAAGTCGTGCAAGCGTTCTCTTGTAATTGTAGTTTTATGATACCTATTGCATTAATCTTATAACTACGCCTAGTATAATATAGAATAGAATCGTAGTTCGATGTTAAATATCATTCGAACACGAACACATCACAATTATTGATTATGTGTGATCAGATTTCTAAACGTAAGTTCGCTAAGAAAAATCTAACTTTTCTAGTTACAATTTTAAAACATGAGATTTTTCAAAATCCGTATTGTTGGACATGGTGATTAGTAAAGAGAACAACGGCATTATAATGTTTTAGTCGTACCGACAGCAAGAATGTATTTGTTAATGCTTTAGGTGCATGAATAGTTTTTATATGAACATTAGGAAATATATTCAGGGTTTGGAAAAAGTCTGGAGACGGTTTAATAGTTTTATTATTAATTGGACTAGAGGATTAAAACTTAACTAATTAGATTGGAAACTAAAAACAAACTTTGTAACGTTCTTACTGACTCTACCTCCAATGGAGGATGGTTCACAAGGAGCCAGTAAATAATTTTTAATGTGAGCGTAGGTCGATTAATGCATACCATTTTAAAGGTCTTAATTAGTAGAACATTATGCCGCAAATTAGACCTCAAAAGGTTGATCCTAAACAAAATGGCGGACTCGAAAGTTTCAATACTGATCTTATGTGCAAGTTCAAGATGTTATGTGTATAATTTTATTGTAACTATATCAGATGAAGCAACAACACTTCACATATGATTACTGTACACAAACATCTACTTTAAGATGTGTTCGGTGTACTGCTATAAACGGTCCGTGAGGAGTCAGTAGAACAGTTTTAATAAAATCATAGGTTGGTATGCACATCATTTTAAAGGGCTGGACAAGCAACGAAGAATGCCGCGCAAACCGCACTTCAAAAGCATTATCCGTTACAAAATGGTGACGGTTCAAATATTTTAAATGGTAATGCACATCGACATGTGCTTACATTTAAAAGGGTACATCCTAGTTGCGCCTCAACATAACTTACTTATGAGGGTCAGGAATTGGTCATAAAACCAAACATCCTAGTTTTTTCTACTGTTTCCTTGTGGGCCGTCCCCCATTGGAGGTAGAGAGTCAGTAAGAACCTTAAAGAATTTGTTTTTAGTTTCCAATCTAATTAGTTAAGTTTTAATCCTCTAGTCCAATTAGTAATAAAACTGTTAAACCGTCTCCAGACTCTTGACCAACCCTGTATAATGAAAGTAAATAAATAAAACACTCAACAAATTTGTTTACTACTGTTTGTTTTAGCTGCAACACTGGCGGCATCTACGGTTTGTTTCCATTTTAAATCTTGGAATGCTTTCGTTTTTGTGATTATTTTCTTATTAATTCCACTTGCTGCTCAATTGTCACACAGCATAACAAGCATAGATAAGCGCGTCTCCTTTAAAATGTTACTCATGCATAATCATATTAATCCCGTTAAGTGTGTATGCTCTGCTTCTTTAAAGGCTTTTAGTTCTGTCCTCATTAATAGTTATCACAATACACGTGATCTCCGCCAAAAAACTGCTATTCCAAAGAACCTCCAAGGTCTCGAAATCGTGTTTTCTAATTAACAGTTCACTCTTAGATTGCGGAGTTAAGTAGGCTTATAGTATCATTGTTATCGGTGCCTAATTGAGAACTTCAGTCTATCATTAATTAGACATTCATTACAAGGACAATGTATTGGCAACTAGTCCCCGTTTAGTGCCCCGAACTGTGTGTTTCTCTTATAATAAACATAGCATGCTAAATAATTGTAATTGTTTTTTTTTTCATCGTACTATTCGCAAAAAAATTATGTTTATATAAGTTGTTGCACAAACGAAATACTGCCGTTCGATGTTTATAGGTTCTTTGTTTATTAAATCTTTTTTTATGAAAGTGGATTTTTAAATGCGTTACAATTACTATTGCGGGAGTTTTTATCCACCTCTGTGGTGACATCCGCTTTGGGAAATGTAATTATGTCAAATCTCGGGAAACACTATTAGAACATTTTATTATGGGTATAGGTAAGAATTGGCGAACGAATGTAACACGTTGTATCTATAAGTGAATATAATGAATAATGATCTAACAATGTTAAAAATGTTCACTTTTCCAATAGATTGTAAGTATTATATATGATAGATATTTGAATTGACAAATTGATTTACAAAAAAATAAGACATTTGATCAAGGAGATAGTAACGTTAAAACAATTTTTTTTCAATTTAAAGTACAGAAAATCGTACACAAAAATGGATAATATGATTTAAAAACAAAAGTACTATTGTGCAAAAGGAATCCCCGTGTTATTAGGCGCAGCCTTTTACAATTATACTCTCTATGTACACAGGGTGTCTAAAATGTCTGTAAACAACTAAATATTTTCTTTATTAATTGAATTATAAGTTCGAAACTTTTACAATCACGACAGGTATCGGGCACCTACTTTTTGGAATAACGTTTTGTCGTTTCACACTTACGGGGGGCGTCCTGTCGAGGGTATCGTCAATATTCTTTATGAAAGCCAATAAACTTGTGATACATCACTTTAAAGGTAATAGTTTACTGAATTGAATGCCACAAACCGCATCTTTAAGGAATCACTATATCAGAAGATATAAAACTTTGAGTATTGACAATTTACTGATGTTCAACAATTTTATTCTAACTGTAATGTGTTACAGTAAATCTCCTAACATTTTTTTTAAATGTTTAATTTATATAAAACAAAATTTTCACTATAAAGTGGTTTTACTGCATTAGTGCAATTTCAATACAGTTTTATTACAATAAAAGTGTGTAAATGATGAATTATTTTTTAATCCCTTATAAAAATAAAAAATAATTTACGATGTTACCTTTTAGCATAATTTGCTGTCATAGTAAATGTTTGAAATATCTCTCTTCCTTAGTTTGACAGTGAAGTTAAAATAAAATTGTTGAACATCAGCAAATTGTCAATAATCAAAGTTTTATATTTTCTGATTGAGTGATTCCAGAGATATGCTGTTTGTGGCATTCAATTCAGTTCACTATAACCTTTAAAATTATGTATCACAAGTCTATTGGCTTTCTAAAGAATATTGACGATACCCTCGTGATTGTAAAAGTTTCAAATTTCTAATTTTGTTAATTAAGAAAATGTGTGGGTGTTTCCACTCGTTTTAAACATCCTGTATAAACGAGTTTGTGTGCGTGCGTGCGCGTGCCTGTCTGTCCTTTTTGTATTTCTATAACATTCATCAACTCATTATGAAACTTTGGGAAATTGTGGGTTTATTTATTTTTTATTTATTGTTTTGTCAGGCTAGGTTTTAAGCATGGTTTTATTCATATCTGACTGTAGGGCTCCGCCCTACTAGCCTTTATATTTGCAATGAGAATCTAACGGAGTATTTTTTATATAGATTGATCATCAGCTGTTAAATAAAAACAAATTAAATTAAATTTTTTTTAATTAAGATAATTATATAAAATGTCAATAAATCTAAAAAATATGAACTTTTGAGAAATGTGCCGTAATGTTTTTTTTTTTTTTTTTTTTTTTTAATTTAATTTTAATCAAGGTAAACTTTACTCCCGTTTCAATGTTCATACCGTATAAAAGAAGCACGTGTTAAAAACTAGTTCTAAGTGAAAGATAACGGTTTGTCAGATTAAAGAACGAAAGAGATGTGAAATGAAAAAGTTACAACCGTGAACAAAGCGTTGAAACGGCTTTCATGGTCCAACATTAACGGGCTTTACGATTGTACGAGGCACATACAGTGTTGTTATGACATAAATAAATGATGGCCAACAATAAACAACACTTACGGAGTCATGTTTATAAGATCTTATACATTGTTCTAATTACTTTTAAAACTGCTCTTTATTATTAAGAACTTGCTGATTGTTGATGCATTAGAATAGCGTGTCTTTAATAGAGAAAATAAAATATTTGTGGTTGCCATTTTCAAAATTGACAGAAGAATTAAGTCTTAAAATTTAAAATTTTGAATTAAAATTAAAGAACAAAGTTCTCAATATCCTGCAGTGTATAAAACGTGTAGAAAACATTAATTTCAACCATTTATTTTAAAATGTAAGCGCTATACATTAACTGGTTTTTGTCTAACTAAGATAAAAATTGTTAAAACTTATAATACAATTTTAAAATGCATATGTCATAACGTATAATTAAACGAGAAGAACGGCGGTGTGATTGGATCTTTCATAGGCCTCTCAGTTAGAGTGCACATGATGTTTGCGCCGACAGCAGTCCTGCGTCTTGATGTGGTGCGAACGGTCTCCTTTTGATGCTGCAAGACATATTCTTAATTGCATCAGACGGAAAATCCGTTGGTAATTAAAACATACGGTAATTGCAACTGACCGATAAACCGATCGTATTGCCTCGACACTGCACAGAACAAGGCCGGCGTTTATGTATTCGATTAAACATGTATTGGTTCAATTGCATCGTTATGCCTTACTGATGCATGATTAATTCATTAATTTTATTCGCCAATATAAAAACTGATTCTCTTTCGATTTATTAGTTTTGAATGTCTGTTATATTCTGTAGAACATGTTATGAAATGAGTTTCTGAAATTGTAGTCTATAAGCCACAACTTTCGTTTACAGTGTTTATGAAATATTAGATAAAGGCACCAAATATGTTCAGTTTAATGATTTTACGAACGATATATTTTAGTCGTTACTACATAAAACGTAACAACACAATAATATTCAAGAACAAGCTCACAAGAGACATAATATTCTAGGACCAGCACACAAGAAACATACTATTCTAGGACCAGCACACAAGAAATATAATATTCTAGGACCAGCACACAAGAAACATAATATTCAAGGACCAGCACACCAGAAACATAATATTCAAGGACCAGCACACAAGAAACATAATATTCTAGGACCAGCACACAAGAAACATAATATTCTAGGACCGGCACACAAGAAACATAATATTCAAGGACCAGCACACAAGAAACATAATATTCTAGGACCAGCACACAAGAAACATAATTTTCAAGGATCAGCACACCAGAAACATAATATTCTAGGACCAGCACACAAGAAACATAATATTTAAGGACCAGCACACAAGAAACATAATATTCTAGGACCAGCACACAAGAAACATAATATTCAAGGACCAGCACACAAGAAACATAATATTCTAGGACCAGCACACAAGAAACAGTTTTTAATAAACAATCTGACATAAAAACGGGAAAGGGAGAAACTGTGTGCCAGTTATACCTGGTACCATTTATCTAACCCTGTTTAGACACACTTAATTTTTGTGACATAATGACACACTGGGGTGTATCACACCCCATTTATATATATATATATATATATATATATATATATATATATATATATATATATATATAAACCCCATAACTATTTTAATATTATACTTTTTGGAGAATTTTACGTCTTAAATAAGAAATTGGTTTCTCTGTAATGTCAAACAATTGAATTAAACACATTTTAAAATCAATTTTATAGCAATTCGTTTCACTTTTAAGATATAATGCACGTATCGTGGTAAAACGTGTGTGTAGTAATAATATCGTTGAAAGAAATGGCAGCTACATATAAATATCTTAGCCAAGAGGATAGAGTTAATAAAATATAAATTATTATACTACCACAATTTTCTAGACATTTTTGCATAATTACTATGTTTGTGGGTTGAATGTAGTCCCCTTTCTTCAAGTAAAAGCTTAAATAATAACTATTTTTCATATTTCTAACAAAACAAAAAGAAAAGGCGCTAAAACTAGAATAAAAAAATTGTAACATAAAAGACACATAGGCACCCCAAACAGAAAATAAAGTTATTTGATGACTTACAGAAAGCAGTACAAACACTGCAGGCAGTGGTGCTAACTGAATTTACATGGTAGGAATGAATCCCCTCTCAATAAATAATAGAGTAAAATGAAAATAAAATGTTCATGGGGTGTGTCCTACTAGGGTTAAAAATGTTAATATAAATCTAAGTTACAGTTACAGCAGTGACATATCTAGTGTTATGACACTAATATGCAGTTTTATGTAAGGTTACAAATAAAGAATTTTAATTTTTTTTCAACTATTAATGTTACATATTAATCGTATGATGTGATGTATAGCGGTACTTCCTGTCCTTTTGTGACCGCAACGAAAGCACTTAGCCCTCGTCTCAAGTAGGCGTGGACAATGGGACGGCCAGGCCAGCAGAAACCCACGGCCGGCCGGTCAAAGACGGCTAACTGTATAATTGTGACGTCACCCACGCTCAAAGACCTCTGGACTGACAAGAAGTCCGCCGCACGTGGTTGTGTAATGTTGTATGATTGTGGTCGACTGTGAGTGGACGAAACGCACCGTGTACAGTTTACATCGCAGTCCAAAGTGGTTTTGGAAAGAAAACTGTGGGATTTTCATTTTAAATTCTACGATTCGTTTCCGTTGTTTTTCTCAAGCCAAGTTATTATGTAGATTTATGCACAGAGAAAACGGAAACAGAAAACGCTTTCTTAGGCCCCCCCCATACACGGCAGGCCCGGCCTCAGGGCCTGGCCTGCACAGTTTTGGCCCGCGGTCCTGACTCCCCATACACGTTCGATTTAATCTGAAGGCCAGATCTCTCGGTTGGCAGGGTTTACAAGTAAACGATGTCTACAATTGAAGATTTAGAAGGTTATTCTGTTATCATATGTACACTTAAAATAATAATAATAATACACGTAGGAATCGATGCTTGTGGGTTAAGTCTTGTCTGCAAAGATGAAAATTAACTTTTTTCTTGAACAACGAGCCCATACACGTAAGGTTTGAACTGCACAATTCTGGAATCCGAATAGAATTTGCTCAGTCCATCAGGCCCAGGATTTGCACTGAAGGCCGACTCATACACGAGACGCCCAGCCTCAAGGCCTGGACTGCGCAGTCTGGGCCTCGAGGCCGGGCTTCTCGTGTATGAGGAGCCTTATGGCCTCAGCGAACGCCTCAGTGGAAGTTCTAAATAGATTACAACTGATGTTCATCTTTATACATCTGCAGTAGCCTATACTACGTTTATTCTTGTGTATTTGGGGGAATAGGGGAGGGAGTACCAAGGTGCTAGCCCTGCCATCGCACTATTGGACCTCTGTTCCTTCCCTCTCTGTGAATGATGCTCAACCCGCAACAACTACCCTTATTCCAACCAAATTTTGTAGTACGGTGAGGTCAAAACTGACCCCAAATTAAAAAAAAAAAAAACTAAATATATTGGACATTTAATTGCAATAACGTTAGTGTAATTAATGTTCTTATGGGATTAGAACCAACATTGCCGATAGCCTCCGACAGCCTTTGTAGATTCTTTAATACTTCAGTCGATATATTTAAAGGTATTTTACTTAGGTAGGCATAAATTCGCATTTAGACTGCTCATTGGGAAAGACTTAAGCTTAATAGAAATGAGAAGTTTAAATCCATTAGATTGTTTCCTTTGTGAATTAAAGCCAGGAGCACTCGGCGTCAGTCAAGTGCATAATAAAGGCCTGTCTACATTAATTAATTAAGAGTAAACGCAGAACCCTTTTAGCCACGGTAGAAACTGTTTATTCTTTATCGTTTGTTTTTCAACACAAACGTTTTCTTTATTACTTGTTCGTTTTTGATATCTTATTCAATTTTCGTGTCTTGAATAAGAAATTGACGCTCTTCAGTACACGATTTTTTCATCGGTTTTTTAACGATGTTAGCAATATAACTTGGCACCTTATAGTGTTTTTATTTAACAATTTTGTGTGAACCTGTGATATGAATGAACAAATTGTAAACGTTAAAGTTGTGAAACATTTTAAATTAGTAATAAGAACTTCATTATTATAAATTCAGTCACATTCAATGCATTGTGAAAATATTTAAATGTACATTTGATGCAGTAATACATTCCTCGTTGAATTGTAACGTACAAAACTGTAATTTATCTATTTCTATGGCATATTTTATATATACCACTGGCTAAGCATTTATAATTAGGTCGGAAATAAAGTGTTCTACGTGTTACATTTAGGTCATGTAGGTGATTCAGCAGCAGAGGGGCATGGTTCCACCGCTCAGCTGCTGTCCATCACGGGCATGACTAACTTCCCCCTTCAAGTGGTCAACTTCCACAGTATTGTTAAGTTAAAAATGAAAACTGTAACGAACTGTAGTTATTTGTTTGATCGGTGTTGTATTGTTTTCATTGTGTTATTGTTTATTTTTATTTGAGTTCTAAATAATGATGTAATTTAAACGTTCTAAGCTTGATTCGTTAGTGTTAATCAATGGTTACTGATGGTAATGACGTAGTGGGCTGGGATTGTTATTGCGCTGCCAGCACGCGGCCTACCGTCTACCTAGTTGCTATGACAGTTTTTAAATTGAATGGCAAAGTGGAGGGAGCAGTAATTCTCTATTTCACTTTCACCAATCAGTGCATCTCTCTCGCGCAGATGCTTTTAATAAGTCACTTTATGTCTTCTCAACTATCTAATTTCACTGTCTAACTCTACCAGCGTTCTACCAGCAACGTCCTTTCTTTCGGGGCCGAAGCAGGATATATCTACCAGACACTATTCACTTGATCAGTATGATCCCAATCAGAGTCAGTAAATTTTGAAAGTGATCAGCTGATAACAACCTCCGGCTGTTCATTTGTCATTGGGCTATAATGACACTTTCTAAGGAATAGTCAGCCTTCCTTAGAGTTCCTTAGTTTGTAACAGTTTGACTAAATTCGCTCATCTACCTCATTAGAAATCCATATTAGTCCATATATTGACGATCGGTGGCTGAATATTAAATAAATCGGTGGCTGAATATACAGAGCTTGAGCTCACGTGCCTTTAAGCGCAGATGCAAACAAAAATTTGCGGCCAGACCCCCTTTAGACCACATGGCTTGTATTTTATTTGAGTCATAGAGTAGTAGATTGTATTCTTATTATTTGTTTATATGTTAATATATATATATATATATATATATATATATATATATATATATATATATATATTTACATGTTTACAGGTGTATTATTATTATTATTATATTATGTAAATGACCCTAATTAGATTATTTAATATAAGTAATTGACAAAAGTTGTTCTGTAAAGCAGTTCATGTAAAACTGAGAAACGCTTGCTTATAAAGACAGTTTTATTTATTTATTATTTATTTAAACAAATGTTTATATGTTTTCCGGCGTTGCGGCGGCTGTTAATTTCAAGATTTAAACATTAATCAGCTGCTGATCGGTTTGTCACTCGTTGGATTCACGCGCAGGGCCGTGATAAAAGTCGGCAGTCAGTCAGTCAGAAATTACTGTTCAATCGCTACCAATGACTACAAATACACTAAGACGAAAAGTTCTTATGGGAATTTTTCAGACAAGCGGGAGGGAAGCTTACGCAAACAGCCGCTACGAGCGCTGCTCCGAAAGACAGGGAGCAGGCGGGCGAGCGCTCGTGCCTCCTAGTGGCCGTTTGCGTAAAGTCGAGTTTCTACCTGGACGACTGGTCTGAAATTTTAACATGGCTACTTTTCGTCTTAGTGTATTTGTAGTCATTGATCGCTACAGCGTCATGTGAACTGTGAACGCATGTGAATTGTCCTAGCGCCTTCGTTATACCAGCAATGGGCGGAGCTTCACTCTCAACTCTCGCTGAATAGAGTAAAGAGGCTTGTATAAGCACACGCTCATTCCAATTCATTCAGGAAGAAAGACAATGGTCCGTTGGCAATCTGCTCGCTTCTAGAGAAAAACAGAGTGGTACGTCATCGAAATCAGTGCGTCGACTGATAACAAAGGTTATCGAACTGGTCCTTGGCTCGGCACATGAATCTGAGTGTGTCGGAACACGTCTTTGTGTGGTCGAATTCCTCGCCAACTAAGGCATTCAAACAGTATACAATCGTGTATGTAGCTAATTTTATCGAACCGGTCCTTGGCTCGGCACATGAATCGGAATGTGTCGGAACACGTCTTTGTGTGGTCGAATTCCTCGCCAACTAAGGCATTCAAACAGTATACAGTCGTGTATGTACAGCTCTGTAGCTAATGTTCTATGTACATTTTCTATGCAGCTAACGCTCCACGAAAAACGCCAACAACAACCAATAGATGATCGTATCGTAACACTTGAAGTGTCATTTGTTAGGTAAAGAACTTTTCATAGTGGACCATAAGTTGATTTTTGTAAATAATATTCGTATTTTTATAATTTTTCTTGTTTTCTTTCAGTTAAATAGGTGGTGAACCTTAACAAGTATTTCTTAGAGGTTTTAAATTTAAAAGCTAAGTGTTTTAAATAAAAAAAAAGTATTCCGTATAACTCATTGTAATAAACACGAACCGTAAAAAGTTGAAATAGGACAGCATGTTTTGACCCACTGTATTGCGGTGACTTAGCGGCCTGAGAAACGGGCGCGTTACGCATGTCCACCACCTCCTGTTAACAAGAACATTGGGTAAAATGTCCAAAACTAATTGTTTTAAAACATTGCTACACTTGTATGAATTTATGATGCAAATTCACAAGAGTAAATTTCGCTTTTTTCACAATACACTAATCAATTTCTACTTGATCTTCACTCTAATCGGGCAGTTTTGATCTAAATCGACAATATAGATTGAAAAGTTAAGACCTCTACCTCGAATGTTTACAAAGGTTGTTTGTTTCCAATGAGTTTTACTGTTTAGGATTACTAACTCGAAAAAAGTGGCCTCGGTTTTAAAGAATTTCCGGAAAGTGGTTTATATATGTCACTACCACATATTTTGATAACAGATCAACCCTTTTAGGTCTAGTAAAAGCAGTAAATATTTATCAGGCCGCATAATGTTTTAAGGGAGAAAAACGCTGGCAGGGTTACAGACATTTAAAGAGGAGGTAACTTAAAAATATTGTAAAAGCTTATCTAGAATTAAGTAAGAACCTTCGCCAATTTGCCAAGTTGCTGCATTGTCAGAAGTTTTCAAGTATGGCAAACTTTATAAACTGTAACGACTGCAGATCTCCAAGGTTATGTTTTTATTGCATCTTTTTGTTCCTATTTCACAGCACTTAACACTTCCGCTCCTAACTTAAAAATGTATGAGTTCATATTACGTGAATTATTTTTCATATAAGAGGTATGTTTTAACGTTACAAAATAATGTCTATTTCGTAATATTATAAAATTAAAATAAAAAAAAATCTTGGTATATAAAATCCAAAAACGATATACATGATTACGATGAAATCTCCGGAACCATTGAAGAGATTTTGACGAAAACGGAAGGAAGTTAGATGTTGCATCGTAGAGACCACTAAGACAGGATTTTTTCGTAATTCCTTTCCTACCGTTCGATTTAAAAAAAGGATACCCGAGTGTGAAGATCCAGTAACCACTGGGCGTAAAAAATAAATTTAACATCGAAATTTTCCTTGGATCTTTTCCGTTAATTCACTGCCGGAACCATAACTAAGGTTAACCTATAACATAACCAAACCTAACACAACCTAAACAAACCTAACACAACCTAACCAATGTAGTGGTAGTGAATTAATGAAAAAGGTCCTTTTCCTTATATATTTATTCCTTAACCAACGTAGGTTTATTTTTTTAATATTTGTTGGAGTCTAAAAGTACCACTTTTTCACACATTTAGATTATTTTGTGACATTTTAAAAATCGCTAAATAAAAACTGCTTATACATTTTTTGTAAAAATTGTAAACAATGTAGAAAAATTAACTGATAACCAATTCACTGAGTTTCCAAATTGTTCGCATGCGCAAACAATTTTTTATTAATTTAGTAAAGTAACTTTGTTCAGCACATAGTAATGTCACTGACATTAGACAAGTCTTGTTATCGAGCCGTCGATGTCAGTAATTCGAATATGTAATGATTTGTATTTTATATAGGCTGGGTGACTTTATAGTTGATAAAAGGCTTCGTGAGCTGTGGACCGTGAAATCGCCGCCTGTCCAGCCCACTCGGCCCCATCGACGTATAAACATCGACGTATTTGATATGCTTACATCGATGCTCGGCACGTGCGTGCAACGTTGCCCGTTGCTCTTATTGGTGGCCCATCCATCTTCCTTACATTCTTGGCGCAGGTACTGAGGTAATCGCCATATTGAATTTATACTCCATAAGATCAACATTATAAATGTGGTACAGCCCTTTACTTAACGATTGTCGGAAAATTATAACAGTTTTAACGTGGTTTGAATGAGCGTAAAAGTTACTATAAATAAAAAAAAATATTGACTACCCGGGGAAAAAACCTGCGCAGAACCATAATAAGTTCCGCAATGTATGACATTATATCCCAAAATTAACTACTCCATAAAATAAGTGTTATGATTCGGCCGACGGAATGGTTATTTCAATTGATCTAAAGTTAGATCCGTGGATGGATCTAAAGTAAAATTTTATTTTCGCATTTTTATTTATAACACAATTGTAAACTAGTAAACCAATTCTTAAATATGTTTCATTTAATCACAAATAAAATATAGTAATTTTTATGCTCTGTGAAATGGTATAACAATTTTAATTCCCGTTAAGAGTCTGCAGAGATTGTCGGCCATGTTGGTTTTAATCCCATAAGAACATTGTTTTTTGTGAATCCATATTTTTCGTTATTTTCTTTACTAAAAGTTGTGAATGAGGTGTCATTTTAAACTTATGATATTGCGCATTGGGTTTTCTTTTGATATTTTGAATACATACGCTTATATTTGAAAAATAGGCGAACATAAAAACTTTAAACTAAATATTTTTTATATTTTTGTCTATAAAACTAATTAAGAATTTGCAAAGCGATTACAACGTGCAATTTCATTCTTGAACAAATACGATTTGTTTGGGGAAAATTATGTCCGGTTCGAACCGACATGGCCGACAGTCTCTTAGTCACAGTGCTGTACCTCATTTCACATTGATCTTATGGCATATAAATCCAATATGGCGATTAACTCTGCAGATTCTGAATGGTGTACAGTATATATCTTGGATGCCTTGTCGTTTTTCTCTTACAGCCGGCCTGTGTATTATGGTGAATCTTATATTACAATGTAGTAAAAATTGGAAAAAAAACTTGTCTTATGCTCTTTAGCTGTATAACCGTATTTGCAACATTTTGGCCAACAGTAATTTATGAGTAACGGAATATGGAAAATAATGAAAGTTTAGTTACGTTCGATTTATAAACTGTAGATAATAAGCTTGACTGGGAATTTTAAAACCTGTTTGTTTAATTTATCTTACCTGTTTATATTAGGTATGGCAACTATTTTCAACATATCGATATATCGCAAACCATATATCGGTCTATCGATAATATTGAAAGAAAAATATCGATATATCGGGAAGAGAGAAGAATAATGTAATAGCATTGTTATTTTTGTTTATCAAATTTAAAAATACCACTATGCTTCTAATAAACACTAAAAATTAAACAAATTAATTCAATAAATTATATTTTAGTGCGTTAACCTCACGTAAAAATATTAAATAAAGTTACTTTATTTTTTCAATTCGTGTTTTGTACTAAAAAGAGGCAATTAAAATGTGTTTTTTTCGAATCGTGATGATTTAGAGGAGAGAGAATAACCTCAATATTTAGTGATATTATATATCGGAGCAAAATATCGATATGGCCAATATTATAGAAAGAAAGTATCGATACTAATATATCGATATATCGAACCATATTTATCGATATTTCCGATATATCGTTGCCATCCCTCGTGTATATATCCTCTCACCAGGCAGAAATGCTCTGTTGCATGTACGATTAATACTCCCTACTTACCATGTGTTGTATGATTGCAGTAGCTGCAGTGTAAACTGTCCCGCATGGCCGACCGCTCTTCGCCGCCTCCGCTGATGCTCACCGCCGCCCCCGCCTCGCTCACCGGCCTCCAGCAGCGATTCTCCCGTAGCCTCACGGAATGGAGGACGACGACCCTTCAGCAACAGCAGTTATTACGGACGAACGCACCCCAAACAACAATATCAAGGCTAGTGTATTAAATAACGGGGTAGCGTCTAATATCAGTGCCTGTGAAGTGATTAGTGATAATAGCAAGTTGTTGAAGAATGTGGTACGCACCAACTCAAAGTCGTCGCTGTTATCGATGCGCCGGCGCTCCGTGGTAATGTCGCCGGCCAGTCCTCCCGAGCCGTCCGCCAAGAGCGGACTCCACGTCCAGTTCCATCACAGCACCAGCAACGGCGTGGTAGACGGCAACAAGAGCTCCTACACAGAGTCGACCAGCTCCGAGGACGACTCCTCGCTGGGCCAGTACTCGGAGACCAGAGCACCTGACGGCGGCTGGGGCTGGGTCGTTGTCTTCGCTGCATTCATGGTCAATCTCATTGCCGATGGAATCACCTTCTCGTTTGGTGTCATATTCGTCGAGTTTCTCCATTACTTCGGAGAGGGGAAGAGCAAGACGGCGTGGATCGGTTCTTTGTTCATGGCCATGCCGCTTCTCTCCGGGCCAGTCGCCAGCTTCTTGACCGACCGTTACGGTTGCCGCAAGGTCACTATTGCCGGGGCCATCCTTGCTGCCGCCGGCTTCATTATTTCTTCCTTCATCAACTCGGTAGAGCTGTTATTCCTGACGTTCGGCATCCTGGCTGGGTTCGGCCTCTCGCTCTGCTACGTGGCTGCAGTCGTCATCGTCGCCTACTACTTCGACAAGCGGCGCTCCTTCGCTACTGGACTCTCCGTCTGTGGCAGTGGCATAGGCACGTTCGTGTTCGCCCCCGTCACCCAGTTCCTGCTCGCCGAGTACGGTTGGCGCGGCACCACCCTCGTGCTCAGTGGCCTGTTTCTCAACCTCTGTGTGTGCGGGATGCTGATGCGTGACCTCGAGTGGTCACCCAACAAGTCGGCCAAGAGGAAACGGAAGCTGCTCCGTCTGAACACGGGCTGTAGTGCTGACGGCTCCTCGTCCGCGCACAACTCTACACTGCAGACCCCCACTTCGTGTCCTGGCAGTGGGGAACTCCGCAGACTTCTTCAGAGGCCAGGTGAGATTCAATCACTTATGCCTATTATTCTTCTATCTAGTAAGTACATGAAGTTCCTTTTAATCGGACATTTCATTTTCCCCAACATTCGTCCACTTAGATCTACAAGTCTTTATCCGTCCACAAATACAATAGGGTCGTAACTGTAATAATAATTTGTCAGCACTAGTTGCGATGTGCTGCAACTCAGCTATTTGGGGAGAAAGTGTTCAGGGGATTGTAGGTGATAGGTTCTATGCTCAGTCCTCTTAATACTGACATGGCATCCGCTCAATGGTTGCTATGAACGTGGACACTACTAGAAAAGTGTGTAGTGTCCATGTTGGGTGGCAGTCAAGGTTCAGACATTGTGAAGAAAAAAGAACTGAGTATTAGGCTTGTTAGACCAATACTACGTGGTTCGGATCCCACATAAATCTGATGGTGCCTAAGTTTCCCTGGCTATTAGACTATTAATAAATATCTCTTTTAATATACAGTCGATCTTAGTAAGCAAAATAAATACTCTAGTTCACCCACACTAATCACTCACAGTTGGACGTATTTCTATGATCAGCTTCTTATTAGAAAATAATAATAATAATTCACCCTTCATGTATCTTCTCTATAATCTCTTCTCATCCCTCCTAACCCTTCTTTTTTTAGAAATTAAGTTATTGATATGTTTGCCTTTATTGATTTATTTATTCATTTATTCATCTATTCATTCATCTCTAAGACGCCGATCGTAGAGATATGAGGCGTGAATGAGTGTGATGAGTGTAGATGAACGAGTGTAGTCATTGTTACTAATCTGAGTTCGACTTAGCTCAGAAAAGACTATTTATTAATAGCCCAATAGCCAGGGCAACTATGGGACCTACAGCTGTACGTGGAATCCGTACCACGTAGTGTTGTTCTGATTTTCAGCTAACTGACAAGCTTGACACTAAGTTCTCTCCCCCCCACACAACACCCGAACCTTAACTAACATTCAACACGGACACTCCAGACTTCTCTAGTAGTGTCTATATTGATGACAACCACTGAGCGGACGCCGTGTCGTTATTAAGAGAACCAAGCATGGAACCTATCGCCTACAATCTCCCAAACACTTTGTCCCCAAGTAGCTGAGTTACAGCACTGCGCCACCAGTGCCGACTTTATGCAGATAAAAGTTCCTAAAATAATTAATTTTAATTTATTAAATATCAAGCTATTCATTTATATTTCCTTGTTGTTGAAGCAAAGAGTTTTCTTCCTGCAAACCCAAATATTTACAATATTCTGAATATTCTACAAGATTTGAGATACCGTAACAATAAAAAAATATATTCAGTCCTTTTGATTAACCTTATACATTTTTAACTCTGTGTATGCAAACTCTGTATATATTAATTGTAGTAATATGAGTGTCAACTTGTGTTTGCCTATTCTTGAAAACTATTCAGATTAACCACAGAGAAGTAAAAAACAGAGATTGCATCCAATTGTTTGCTGAATGTGTGTTAACTGTCAAGTTAGTGCGTCAATTAGTTGTTTCTCCAACATGCCATGCGATGGCAAAGCCAACACCTTGTTAGTCCCTTACTTATTCCCCCGAATCCTCAAGGATAATTTTAGTAATTATTACTACAGATTTATAAAAATGTACATTAGTTGTAATCTATAACTGCCACTGAGGCCATGAGAAAGCAACCTCTGTTTCTTTTTTCTCTGTGGGCGAGCTTATCAATATCAAAAGAAATGTTATACCTGTTTGGTGGTTGAAAGTTTCTTTAATCTTTTCTACTTATAATCTAGTTTAAGTAATTGACATATGCCTGTTATGATGTAGATGAGTTGGGCGAAGTTCCTTTGCCACTCGAGTTTCCGCCAACAGGGGACAAAGTAGTTGAGCTAGGTAACAATGTTGTGACGTGCTTCAAACACTCAGGCTAACCAGAATGTACTCTGTTTTAATACATTTGATTGATAATAAAACCGGTGTAAGTGCATGACTTGTTTAACCTTTGTTTTAACTGTGGAACTGAATTAACCAGTTGTTTGAAAGTTATTTGTTAGCATTGGATTGTTCACGATTGTTAGTTAATATTTGGTAATTTCCAATACTTCAAGTGTTTAAGGAAACACAACGTTTTGACAGATATAACAAACTCCTGTCGGCTTCAGGTCTTACTAACTTAGCCTACATTTAAAACTAGTTTTCTTTCCTTTTTTTCTTAATCCATACTAATTCAAGAATTCACTAAAAAAAGTACATGTTTAAAAACTACAGTTGACTGTTAAGAAACTCAAGTGTTCTTAAAAACTATCACACGTAAGAAGATTACACAAAATATAAAACACAATATGAAATAGAAAATATGAAAATGTTCAATAAAACACAGAGCAGGTTATTAAATAACATATTATTTGTGGTGGAGCTGGAAAGCTGGTTGGATAAGTTGATGAATATTTTGTCTATTTAATAACCTGCTCTGTGCTTTATTGAACATTTTCATATTTTCTATTTCATATTGTGTTTTATATTTTGTATAACTATGTTATTTATTTGTAATAGTTTTTAAGCATGTAGTTTTTTAGTGTTCTTGGATTAGTACGGGTTAAGTAGAAAAGAGAGAAAACTATTTTTAAATGTAGACCAAGGTGGTAACATCTGAAGACGACAGGAGTTTGTTATATCTTTTGGAACAGTGCTTGTTTCCTATTACAGCTTTTTAATAGGTGTTTCATAAAAGATATTAACTATCTTTCATACCAGGGATTAAAACAGTAAATACGAAGACAAATACGTCCATTCATACTGTGTACATCCAATTCACTCTTTCACTTACTTTGACAATCCATCCCCATGTACACGTGACTTTAACACATAGGGTTAGTTTTAATATTAAGCTTATTGAAATGTTTTGAGTTGAAGTTCATATTTTATATTCAGCCAGTCTTTTTCTCTAGTGTCATTCAAATTTCGTCTGAGATCACTTTTATTAGACTCAGCTGTTGTTAAAATTAAGCTTGGTTAAAGAAAAGTTTGCCTTAGCAAACAAGGATCAAACAAGGATTGATCGCTAATTTACACAGATCACATCTATTCATTAGCATTACTAGCTTACAGCTTTACAATGAGCATTTTAAAGATAAACAAATTATTATTAGCAATTTAAATAAAATATCAAGAATTACATTCTCATACTCAGAATTAGGTTTACTATTGAACAAAATAGAGTAATAATGTTTGAACGAATTCATAATATCTTTGCTTGACTGGGACATTTGTAAGATTATTTATTAATAACATTCATATCTACTTTTATTTTCAAAACAATTTACAGTATACGGTACAATATATTAACATTGATTTTTTACATACTAATAATGCTTGTTGCCTGCAGCCATTGTAATGCAGTCTGCGACACTTCACTGTACGCTGACAAGTAACATGTAATTGAAGGCACCTAAATAATGACCTCTTGTCCTATTTTCAAAAGGTCCCTCTCTCAGGCCGAAATAATTGGAGCTATATTTTAGCAAAACTATTGCCGCATTTCATTATGAAACATAGCCTTTTTAATTTGTAACAATCCTTTATTTTTATATTGTTTTACTATTAATTAAAAGATTAAATATATTTAAAAAAGAATTTTGTTGGCAATACTTGTAATAAAATTATTTGACAAATATAAATATATTTATTGCTTTCTTAAATTAGTAATATGGAAGTCGTAAATATATGTATTACAATAAAAATACACTAAACTAACTATTTACAAAACGGTGCCTAATATCTGGAGGAAGTTGATTTAACAGTTTTTCTAAAAGTTTTCATCTGGCTGAATATGCACATATACGAAATGTTGTCTTTGTTAAGTAATTTTCTAGACCAGCTAGTTACAAAAAATCTTTAATGTTTTAATTCATAAAGCGATATTTAAATAGAAATAAAATTCCTTCAATATTTATGATTCATTTTGTGTGAAGATGATAAACAGAGGTTACTGATGTTAACTAGCGTAAAGTATAATATACTATGAATTTGATTTATCTTGTCTTGTGTCCTTGTGTGGCATTTATTTACTGAATATTAATTTAAACTGTCCGTGATGATTTGTCTTAATTTGTTCTTGAATTAATAATAAATTCCTCATGATTTCTACAACTAAACATAGTTTTTTCTGTCATTTTTGTAATTTTGTGAATGATTTCAATTGTTTTGCTTGGTAATAAGCATTTATATTAAAGCAGACCTTTATCTAACAAATTTAACACCTTTTATGGTGTTATTGGTGTTTTTTCTTGTTAAATTATTATAAAATTTACTATACAATTCTAGGAGAGTGATTTTTTTACCACCCACCCACCCATACATGTACTGTGGTATTGACACACTCATCCAACCATACATGTATTGTCTTATTGATCCACCCGCCTACCCATACACATATGTTGGTTGGTATTGATGGGTATTTTTATGGTGAGTCAATACCTCCAAACAGGTAAAAGAAGGGTAAGTGGGTTGATACCATTGTGTATCCGTGGGTGATTGGGTCAATATAACTGTACTGACCCCACCTACATGTTACAATCCCACCTATTCATGTAAGGAAGTAAAAGAGCAACAAAAGTGGTATTAGCTTTGAGATGTGGCTTTTCTGTCACATGTGATTTACAGTCTGGAACATTCTGTATCAATGAGTCAGAGACATAAGTGTTAAGCAGCCTCTCAGTGGCTTAGGTCAAGTGGTCTACCACATTTGGGAACTCAAATGGCGTTCGATTGACACCACCACTGAAAGGCCAATGTCATTTATTTCATTTATCTCTTGCCAACAAACACGTTGTTGGTTATTTGTTTATTACTTTTAGTTTAATAGATTTAACTTACTTCCCTTATTCTAAGTTAAGGTGCTATTTTGATCGTAGTTAATAATCAATTAATGGTCGGTTTGTGTCAAATTTCTATGGTCCAAAATATTTTTTTAAATAAACAAATGTTTTGAACCTTAGTTCTGGTTTCAAAATATTTATTATGAATAAATAAAAAAATATTTTGACTGCGCACACTTTGTGGTTTTGTTTTATTTCTGGTTCATCTACATCAGAAGTCCCATTCTGCGTGGATTTAGCGAACGTGTTCATTAAATTTTGCAGTCTTTCACTTTCATAACTGATGTTTGTTTTTCATGAAGTTTAACTATTGTCAAATTCGTATTTTTATTTTTTTTATTAAACTCAAATTAATTTTTCAACTGGTTACATGTGCTTCGCAAATCTTGAAACATAATTTTGGGCAGTTAAAAAATAAATGTTTTACTCAAAGTCTAATTTTGATTATCTATTAAATACTGAACAAATGTTTTAAGTACTGTAATAGGTATGGATACTGTCAGTACATAGACAATTTTGTTTCTCCATTCCGAAGTTTAGTCTCTTTTCCACTTATGTATGAGATTTGAACTAATTTGATTTATTCATGTCAAGCAAATATAATTTTCAACAACTGAGCCTTCGCACAAGCTATCTGCCCATGTAGGCTCATTTCCTGTTATTATTATTTAGCTTAAATAATTTCTATTATATATACATACATGTTCAAATTTAAACTTTATTTATTTTGTAAAATTATATAGACTAACCTTATTTTTTGTAAACTCGTTTCTTAAGCTTTTCAATATTTGTATTTTTAATATGGAAATAAACGATAATTCATTCATTCATTATGATCTCGCTTTCATCATAGTGAAATGTTATGTAGATTGTATGTGATAGTTTCTGTTCTCAATTTCTTAAAACCGACATGGCGTCCGCTCAATGGTTGCTGTCAAGGTGGAAACTACAAGAGAAGTCTAGGATGTCCCTGTCAGAAGAAGCTAGGTTTCTCATTTTGTCTAGGGGAGAAAACTGAGTATCAGGCTTGTCAGTTAGCCAATCCCTCATCAATCATACCATACACTAAACACACTAATTTACTATATCTATATGTTTATAACAGGTGTCTTAATGATAAATAAATAATAATTTCCAGAGTATTCAATAATGGTAAATCACTTTTAACGCAACTGGTTGAAAACAACATAATATATGGTATATACTTCATCGTAATAACATATGTTGAATTATTGTTCTTGATAAAGATATTGTAGGTAGAAAGTAACATTGACAGCGGATTTAAATAAAGTATTTATTGTAGATTTGCTTTTCAATATTATTATCTGATTTTCTCATTTAGCTTTAAATTGTATGTAAATTTTAAATTCATGTTCAAATCAGATCATACTTATTTAAGAAGTAGATTTTGACTATTGAAGATGATAACTTAAAATAAATTTATTAATTTTTTTTATGAAAAATTAGTATAAAATGAATGACTAACTAATAAAAAACCTATTAATTTCACCGAGAACTACCGTAATAGGTACAGGCTAATATTTAAATATTGAGACCATTACGACACATTTTTTAATGACATGTTAATTCCGGCAATGTACAAATGGTATTTGTTACATGAATATGTAACGAATCCTCCATTTCTTCAAATCTGTTGGCTGTAGCATTCAACTATTTTGTTACTACAGGCGGCCAAAACAAAAACAAAAAAAAAAAAAATGGTTTTATTTCACTTTTGGTATAATGTGTGTTTCATATAAAATTAAAAACAACTTCAGTTCCTTGATAGTATTAGACACACACAAACATAATGAACATTAAATACTTGGTACGCACCACACTAATGAGTGAAGTAGTGAATATCCTCATTCTGATTGCAGTGTCGTCACCGGTGTCAGATAGCGGAGCCACGGGAGCAGAGGGTGAGTCCCGCCAGTGTTGTTCAATGGTCAGTCTGCCCACGTTTGTCCGCAACGAGGAGCGAGTCCCTCTAGAGGTGCTAGAGATGCTGACGACACACAAGCAACTGTATCAGGTCCTCCTGGCCAACTATCCCAACTTGCTCATCTCCTCACGCAGCTTCAGCGACAGTGGCCGTCTGCATGAGCAACAGGTATTCCTAAAACCACTTTGCAGTGAGTTAGATCAGGAAGACCTCAGGCAGGGGACTGTTCCCAGCCCATGTAGCTTATAGCCAGGGCTGCCAAGTACAAATATGGATATACAGGTTGAAAATACAACCAGGCATAGGGTGGGTGATGAAAGTGTTGGATTTTGTTCACTTTTGGCTGGAAAATGAGGATCATTACTTTCTAATGATAACTATTTGTCTCTTCTGATCCATGGATCCCTCTACTAGAGAAGGCTAAATGATTACCTCTGATACTGGTACCCAAGTACGGTGCTGTTTACTCCTAATGATTAGTTGTACTAATGAGTAGGCCTACTGTGGGATAGTCAGTGATCTTCGATTTGGTATTATGCTATTAATTTGCACTCATTTTCACCAACAGTGATTTATTACCTTTATATTACATGTAAATCATTTTACTTGGTACTCTACCTGTCATTGACTACTCCCTCTCTTGGTCTGAAATTGACTTGATTTAGAGATTTTGCTAGGTTTTTTTTAACCTGATCAACCCAATTTACTGACATTTAATCTGTAAAAATATATAAGTTATTTTGTTAGTTTTCAATAGAGAAAAAATATATAATTATTTAGACATACGATAGTGTAAAATATCGCACATTTTTGTACGGTAAGTACAAAAATCGGAGCTATCAATTTTAGTAAGTCACGTTTATTTACCTTTACAGTTTTTTTTCTTGTAATTGTACTTATTTTTAGTTAATTTGTGTTATGTTACGAATGCTTATATTGTATTTTTAATTTTATTTGCCAAAGGGGTATGGACTTTTGTACATTAAAAACGTTTGTGTACTCCCATTTAAATTGCCACTGGTGTGGAAAGATATCAGAGAAAATATATAACCAACGTGTCACGGTTTAAGGAGTCAACCAGTTTTGTTATAGCAGATGAACGGGCGGCCACGTGACCAGCTATCAGCCAGGTTCGTGTCGACCAACCCCGTGAGCCCTCTTGCCAAGACACCCACCACTCCCACCACACCTGGCGATGACCTGGAGACCAGTCCTCTACGGGGGCCTCCGACACCCACCGCCGCCACACACAGTCACTCCAGTCCCAGTCGGCAGACACGGCTCACGACGGCCAGCTATCTCAAGGACCTCAGAGTGCACAGGTAACTGTCGTCATGTGTCTGACGAAATACACTATTAAAGAACAAACTCAACAATTGGTAATTACTTAACCCAATGAGTAATCAACTTTACTGCGTTTTGTTCACATGACCAAAACTTCTGTTTAAAATTAATTAGACTTTTACTCTTATATTGCAGTAAAACCTCATTAACCTGACAGCCTGAGTAGCTCGACAGTCGATGGCTGATGTTGCAAGTCTAGTTGGCTTTAGATTATGGCTAGTTTGTTTTGAAGGAATGTGCAAAACGTTCATTTTATGTATATTATGTGTTAAATACATTGAATGAACTGTGCATTATTTGCAACAACAAGTAATAAATTTATAACTAAAGTCTAACTTGTGTTCATTTACTAAAACCCATTAAAAATATCAATGTTCTGAATAACTAGACAACCTCTGGAACCACAAAGTTTTGAGTTATAGAGGTTTTACTGTTCATTGTTTCAGAATATAAATCTATGTAATAACACTAAATGGTTTTGCAATTTGGCAATGGTTTTAAACACTAGTCGGCACTAGTAGCTGTCAGCACTAGTAGCTGTAAGCCAGCCACTTGGGGACAAAGTGTTGTGGAGATTGTAGGCGATAAGTTCTAAGCTCAGTCCTCTTAGTACTGACACTGGTTACCATCGATGTGGACACTACTTAAGAAGTCTGGGGTGTCCGTGTTGGGTGGTAGTCTGTGTCCGAATGTTGTGCAAGGGAGAGAACTGAATATCAGGCTTGTCAAAGCTGTAAAGGATTCCACATAAAGATGTAGATCCTATAGTTGTCACGGCTATTGGGCTATTAATAAATAGTACTTTCTGATCTAAGTCGAACTCAGATAATAACAAGGCTACACTCGTTCATCTACACTCATTTGAAATCCATATTTGCCCATATCTTGATTATTGGCATCTTAAGAATAAGTAAATAAATAAAGCTGAAAAAAAGACCAATACTATAAGGTTGAGATTCCACATAAATCTCAACGTTGCCCCGGGCACTGGGCGATTAATCTGACAGTAACTTGGGTGCTTGATACAGTTAATTATTCTGTTTATTTTATACTCAAAACAGTTATAACCTTTTAACATTTTTTTTCGTTCATATATCAACGACCTGAGCAGCGCCTAATTGGTCATATTAATTTAACCCTGTTAACATTTTTATATTTAGTAGAAGTTTATTTTGTTGTATCCCATTCTAAGAGCTTGGTTAAAATGTTGATAATTATTAAAGTAGATTAGTTTAAGTAGTTTTATTACATGTTTGTGTAGATGTAATTTAGTTTTTAGTACTTGAAAAAGGTTTGGGTTTTACCAAATCGAAACATCGTGATTGGTAATTTTCACGTAATGATGGCAAATGTCCAACTACCTTTCCCTTATAACGTAGAGCATGTAGTGGAGTTAGGGAAGGATCTCTCATCATGTGACAAGCAGTGAAGGGGAACTGCGTAAACTTCCCTTACATGCTTGCTTCTACCTTGCACCATTTAGATAATCTAGCTATAATAGCCATTGCAGATAATAGCAGAATCCATTTTACCACTTTATTGCTCGCAATAGAGAATGATACCATAAATATATGTGTCATATCTTGTAGTAATTAAATAATTTATAAAGAATTAACTTAGTAACTTTATTTCAGTAACATACAGCATAATAACACAGTAATACAATGTTTGTGTTACCTAGCAACACATAATCAAAACAACTTATAGAAAACATATGTTAATTAATATCTATCATTTCTCCCCCTTGAATTTTGAGCTCAACAGTTGGTTGACATGTCTCCGCCAAATCTCACCACTATCCAATTTTACTAAATATAAGGATTTTCCTTCTTTTCCAATGATTACACCAAATTTCCACTTAGGGTTTCCTCTGGTATAGCATCTAGCTTGAACCCTCTCTCCCTCCTTAAATACTCTTCGTAATGGTGGGCAAGAATTGACTTCATCTTTACGTCTTACTGTTATCATTAAATCAATTTGTGTCCTTATGTTTCGTCCAAACATTAAACTGTAAGCACTTGTTCCAGTTGAATTGGGAACTTTCCTCAGTTGCATAACCAGCCGTTGAATCTTCGTATCCATGTCTCCTTGTTCATCCATCATTGCAAAGAGCGATTTTTTTATGGTCTGCACAAATCTTTCTGCTTGCCCGTTAGAGTGTGGTTGAAACGGAGCATATGTTTTGTGAAGTATTCCATGCATCTTTAAAAAATGTTGAAACGTGGGAAGAAAATTGTGATCCATTATCTGAAAATAAGATTGTAGGAAGATCAAAAGTTGAAAATAGGTTTTGGAGTTTCTTAATGCACCACTCTGATTTAGTGGATTTAGTTTGGGTCACATCTACCCATTTTGAAAATGAATCGACAACTATAAAGTAGTAGTTGTTTCTAAAGCAAGGTCCGGCAAAATCAATGTGGATCCTTTCCCAGGGAGTTTCAGGTTGCTTCCATGGATGAACATCTGTTTTTGGAGGATTATTTTGTTTCAAACAACATTGTTTACATGAGCCTACCAAGTTCTCAATATCCTTGTTTATGTTCTTCCAGTAGCAATAAGACCTCGCTAACGCTTTCATTTTAACCATTCCTAGGTGGCCAATGTGCAATTCTTGTAGTACTTTGTTCTGTAGACATGCAGGAATTATGACTGCTTCCTTTAAATATGCAATTGTCTTGTAAGCTGTATTCAAAGTCTTCTAGTCCCAAATCTTTAAACTTGTTCCTTTTTTAAAGCATCCATGATTTTCCAGAGAGTGCTTCTTTTGCGGTTTCTTCAGCAATTTGTTCTGCTGTCACGGGCATTATTTGAATTTGATTAATTTGAAATATAGATGAGGTGTCCATTTGTTCATCTGACTGTTTTTCAACAGGAAACCTAGAGAGGAAATCTGCATTGGAATGTTGATCAGTGCGTCTGAATTCGACATTGTAATTAAACCCTGACAAAAAATGGGCGTAGTTGAAAATTCTAGTGGCTGCCATAGTAGGTAATGTTCTGTGGGAATCAAATATTGAAACCAGTGGCTTGTGATCTGTAATTAATGTGAATTTTCTACCGTAACAATAAGAGAAGAATTTTTTTAGGCCCCAAAATATTGCTGTAGCTTCTTTATCTATTTGGCTATATCAAACTTCACTTTTACTTAGGGTCCGGGACGCAAAAGCTATGGGCTTTTCTGTACCATCTTCTAGTCGATGTGAAAGTACTGCACCGAGTCCAACTGGAGAAGCATCAGTAGCTAATACGATTTGCAAAGCCGGGTTGAAATGTATCAATGTGGTTTCACTTGTCACTTCCTGTTTCACTCTTTTAAAACTTTTCTCGCATTCTTTACTCCAGATGAAAGGTTTGTTCTTTTGTAGTAGTCTATTTAGAGGATAAACTATATCCGAAAAGCTGTTAATAAACTTGCTGTAGTATGTTGCTAATCCTAAAAAAGATTTTAGCTCTGTCACTTTAGAAGGCTGCTTTGCGCTCTTTATTGCTTTTATTTTTTCTGGACTTTTGTGCAATCTGCTCTCATCTATGATGTGCCCAAGGTACTGTACACTTTTTTGAAAGAATTTGCTCTTATCTTTGTTAAGCCGTAGATTATTCTTCTGCATTATTTCTATAACTGTTGTAGGCCTTTTTAGTGTTTCTTCAAATGTCGGTCCTTGGATCAGGATATCGTCAAAAAAACATTGTACGCCGTCCAATCCCTGTAGAATTGAGTCCATGTATTTTTGCCACAAAGAAGGCGCTACTTTTACTCCAAACATAAGTCTGTTGACCTTGTACAGTCCTTTGTGTGTACTCAGAGTTTGCATTTTTGCAGATTCCTCATCCATTACCATGTGTAAGTATGCATTAGATATATCTAAGGTACAGAAGTATTTACCGCCAGACATTGAGCTTAAAATGTCCTCTATTCTTGGTATAGGATGGTTTTTATCCTGTATAATTTTGTTCAAGGTCACTTTGTAGTCTGCACACAACCTGATGTTCCCATTAGGCTTAACTACCGGTACTACTGGAGTCCCCCCCACTCGGAATGATCTACTTTTGATATAATGTTTAATTTCTCCAATTGTTCAATTTCATTTTCAATTTTGTTTTTCAAAGCATAGGGTACTTGTTTTCCAATGTTTTATGTATATTGGATGTGATCCTTCTTGAAGGATGAATTGTGCTTTGTACTCAGGAATGGAACCAATATCATTTTCAAAAACATTTTTGAACTGTTCTAGAAGTTTATTAAGTTTCGATCCTTGTGTTTCCACAACAGTCCTGATCTCCGCCCAGTCCAGTTTTACTTCCCTCATCCACTCTCTGCCAAAGATAGGATCGACGTCTTGATTAATTACGTAAAGTTTGCCAATAAACTGTTGTCCCTGGTAATTACAGGTAACAAATGTACATCCTCTTGGTCTGATGATCTCACCTGTGTATGTTTGCAGTTCAACACCAGTCTTAAACAATCTTTTATTTGGGAGAATTTGTTTGAAATCTTTAAAGGAAATCGATGTCTAAGAAGCTCCTGTGTCTAGTTCAAAGCGTATATTTTTGTTTTCAACAATCACATCAATACTGAATTTGTCGTTTTTCTTAGTATCAGAAAGCATATTTATCTCGTGTATATTATTAGTATGGTCATCAGTAATAAGGTTTACATCTGTAAAGTGCACATTTTTACTTGGTTTAATTCTATTCTTGTTTGTGAATTTGTTTTTACTCATGCAAACTTGGGTAACATGGCCCTTCTTATTACATGAGCCACATATCTTGTTTACACATGGGCATATGTTCGCTCTGTGTTCTGGGTCTCCACAGCGATAGCATTTTCCTTTTAGAAAGGAAAAATCTGTTGGATGATCACTTGATCTGTATGTTTGTTTTTCTTTAGGGTTTCTTGAAAATTTGTTGCTATGTTTCATTTGATATGTTTCATGTTTAGTAGTACTTGTCGATATCATTACATTATCTGTTTTAGCCAGTTCAATACAAGAAGCAGTTTCTACAATTTCTTTGAAAGGTTTAAGCTCTCTATCTTGTAATAACCTAGTCCTAATTTCAGTGTCTTTTAGTCCTTTAATAAACTGTAGTCTTAATAGTTCATCACATATTGATTTCCCACATGAACAATTAAATTTACAATCTGTTGACAATTTTTGTAATTCTGTGGAGAATTCCATAACGGTTTCACCTAAATTTTGTTCTCTTGTAATGAATCTGTGTTGCAAAGCAAGTACACTAGCCTGTGGCTCCATGTGGTTTTTTAATAACGTTACTATCTCTTCATAAGTTTTAGACAAAGGGTCATCTGGTGCGCACAGGTCGTGTAACTTTTGGTGTACAAGGGGTGACAAAGCATGTAGAAGTGTAAGTTTTTTTAAAGTGTTGTCAGATATTCCCTCAAGTTTCATGAATATTTCTAATCTTTTTACAAAGTTAGAAATTTTTTCTTGTTCATCTAGTGGTACAAAGTTTAGGTTAGAGGCAGTTAGGTTAGATCCTGAATTGGATAATTGAATGGTTTTCTCAACTGAGCTAACTTCACTCGTATCTTCTTGTAGGATATGTTCCAACCTAACTTTTAACTCTAAATCTGGCAAACGACGATTCAATCGTTGTTTAAAATTGTCACCCCACTGGCAAACAGCGATTCAATCGTCGATTGAACAAGCCTATTTTCAAAACGGTATTACAAATAGTAAAACTTGTTTAATCATATCAGTATTTATACTGGTTTACTCAGAAAACATTGTAGATTACACTGATATAAAGTTTATTCATCAATGTTGCAAAATAACTGCGTAGCGGTTTTTCAAAGTGTCACGACAGACGCCGCGTGCGCCGCTGCAACTCAGCTGACGTGGCGGACCTGACAACTCCGCGTCTTTACCAGCTGATTTATACCGGGTTAATTTCGTTCTAAACCACGACAGTTGGCATCACTGTTTGCTACGTCTCTTTGTCTACAAGGACATATCTGACTCTACTCTGTGGCTCCTTCCACTCAGTAGTAGTGATTTATTTTCAACTTGATCTTTTTTGAGTTTCTCAGCTGGCAAACAACGATTGACCAATCGTCCATGGTTTTCCTTTGTTTTGAAGGCTATATTGATGTTTAGGTAGTAATGTTTGGTACCAATCAAATCAGAACGAGAAGCCGGTTATGTTCATGTGTATGTTAGAGTGTTTGGAGTGAAACGAAGTTATTGATTTTGTTCTGAAAGAAGTGAAAGTTTGCAACTGCTGCACTACTGACTCGCCATTGTGTTTCTCGCTGCGTCCTTACCGACATTGTTAGTTTGTGTTAGACGTTGTTAGTTTGTGTTAGTGGTGCGTTTGTTGTCAACTTTTGGCAAATTATTGTTTTTAGTGACGTCAGTGAGATTGATTGGTAATCAAAACAGTACATTTTCAGTTTATTATTAGTTATTATTTATTCACAGTGAAGTTTTAGCAGACATAGCCTAGGCCTAGTTTAGCGTACCATAGACTTGAATTTTTTTTTCTATACATCATTTCTGGTATTCTAAGGCGTGTTACATGAACTTTTATTGGTTTTCAAGTAGTTATGGATGAAAACCTAGCTGATAGGTCAGCAAATTTGAGGGGTTTGCTGCTCGAAGACTCTCTAGCTGATAGCAGTTTTGAGGTGTCTGAACCAGAGGAAAATTACCCAGGCCCTTCTACATCCACAGCTGCTCCTGATGATTTCAGACCTCCTCAACACTCAACTCCGCGCCATGAAGCTACCACGTCGAGGTCTTTGTCTGACGGCGGACAAGGTAGTTCCTACTTCGGTGGCGGAAACATTTCTGATGTCGAAGGTGTTGACGATATTCCTGATAGTAAGAGTGAAGGCGATGAAGATAGTGATGAAGGGAGCATGGGAGATGGTGAGGACAATGGAGATGAAGAATCTGAGGATGAAGTGGAGATCATGGACTTTTCTAGCGGCAGCGGTGAAGAGTACCAGCCAGACGATGAATTCAGTTCCGATGATGAAGAGGTGACACCGAGACGGAGAGTTCGACGACGGATCATGAGGCAAGGGACGCCGGTTGATCAACCTGCACCTCGGTCTCCGCAGCCTCCAGGGACTCTGCCACCTCCAGGGTCACCGCCTCCTCCTGGATCTCCGCCACCTCCAGGATCGCCACCTCCTCCTGGATCTCCACCGCCTCCTGGATCTCCACCGCCTCCAGGACCTCCTCCACTTCAACCTCTTCCTGGACGTGTGTGGACGAGGGTCTATCCCCCAGAAAGGCAAAGGCGAGTACAATCTAAATTTCGAGTGAGAGATCCAGGGCCTCGGAACACCGAAAGGTGCTCAACGCCCATACAATTTTTCTACCTCTTCATGACTAACGCTGTTTGGAACATGATGGTTCGTGAGACTAACAGCTTTGCTCAAAGGCAAATTGACACACTTCGTGCTGCCGGGAGGCTTCGGCTCAATTCACGGCTACACAGGTGGGTCAATGTGTCTGTTGAAGAAATGAAAAAGTTTTGGTGTCTCCTCATAAGCATGGGCCTAACGAAAAGAAAGAACATTGAGTTGTATTGGTCAACCCACCCAAGCTTATTCATACCTTTCTTTTCTAGGACCATGTCTTTACGTAGGTTTCAGCTAATTTTGTCTATGTTTCACGTGTCAAATCGAGTATCTCCCCCTAGGGGTCAACCTGGGTATGACCCTTGGGTGAAGGTACGTGAGTTTATTGACAACCTGAACCATTCCTTCCGAACACACTTTATGCCAAATCAGGAGATATGTATTGACGAAAGCATGATAGGTATGAAGAACCGTTGCGCTTTCATTCAATACATGCCCAATAAGCGACATGCTAGGTTTGGCATAAAGAAGTTTGAGCTTTGTGACTCAGCCACGGGTTATGTTATGCAGTCGGCATTATATTCAGGCAGGGACTTTTTGGAAGGAGGAGCTGATCCCTTCACACAAAAAGTCGTTGATGATCTAATGACGAATGCAGGCCTATACCGCAAGCATTACCACCTTTTTATAGATAATTATTATACAAAAATCCCCCTTGCAAATTTCCTGAAAGGACGTAAGACCTTTCTTACGGGAACTATCAGGAAAACTAGTAGATTTATTTCAGAAATAGTAAAACGGGCTAGGGTACGTGTTGGCGAATCTTTATATTTCAGAAAAGGCAAGGTGCTTATTGTGAAGTATAAAGAGCGTGCAACACTAAAGCCTGTTATGCTTATCACCACGGCTTACCATGCAGAAGATCGGCTTGTGAGAAGTCGTGCTAACGTTGAGCGTGTAAAACCGGTGGTAATTGCTGGCTATAATCAACACATTAGGGGTGTTGATTGCAAAGATAAGAGCATTTTTCACTTGACCTGTAGCCGCCAAACTAAGAGGTACTGGAGAAAAATTGTTTACAATTTTTTTGACATGGCGCTCCTAAATGCTTATATTTTGTATAAATACCATTCTATCAGACCTATGAGCAGATGGGACTTCATGTTAGAAATTGTGAGCAGTCTTTTGTCAGTACCACTTCAAGTTGGCCAAGGGGATGGACACGGTCCACCACCACCACATGCTCTTGCTCCTGCTCCCGCTCCCGCTCTTCTCCCTCATCGCCTTCAACGACTCCCTCGCGGAAACAATAAGAAGTGTATTGTATGTAGGAAAAGAAGTAATTAGTGGTGTCCGGAGTGTTTTGTGGGTGTCCATCAAAAATGTGAACGTGACATGGTGCATACGCCTAGAGGGGAACAGAGGGGTGGCAGAAGGGCACCTCACGGCTCTGAAAGTGATTCAGATTAGTATCTAATTATGTGAGTTTTGTAAATTACTTGTTTTCGCATTTCATGGTTTATATATTTCTTTTTATACAGGTGTGTAAATACATTTTTTGTCATCATAAACTTGAGTTCTTACTAACTTGTCGTTTTCGGTAGGCTAATGAGTAAAATTTCTGAAAAAAAATAATAACGGTTGCAAAAAAAATACACAAAAAATTGGGTTATAGTTTTATGTAAAGAATTTAGATTGGTCAAAACAAATATACCCTCAAAATGTGGCCAACAAATTTGTAGTACTTTTTCCAGAGCTCTGTTTTATACATTTGAATTCCGCTACTAAGGACTTTTGAGTTTTCAAATTGTTCTAGCTCAGAGCAGTTTTATAAATATCTTACTCAAAACAGGTTTTTTATGTAAAATTTTGTATACTTCAAGCTCAATTTTTTTATTTTGACATATTGAGTTTATACAAGAAAGTTATTTCAAACGCGTAAAAATGATGAAATTTGCCAACTTTCAGAAAAAACATTGTAGCCATTGCAAAAAAATATATACAGAGGTTTGAGTTATGGTTTTATGTAAAAAAATAGATTGGTCAAACATTGTATATCTTGAAATTGTGGCAAAAAAAATTTGGTATTTTTCCCAGAGCTCTGTTTTGAAATTTCAGTTCCGCTACTTAGAGTATTCAAAGTGTCCAGACTCACAATATTGTTTTTTTTTTTTCAGGTAAGTAAATATTATAAAAATAAAGCCTGTTTTGTGCTGAAAACAAAAATATAAAACATGTTGGGTATATCTTCAATATTATGAGATCTATAGGGGTTTTTATGATACAATGCGCAATGGGCTAAAAAGGGCCTGCCAGTATAGAAGTTTCTGATGGCCAGATCTAGGGTTAAGTGAATAAAAGTATCATCGAATTCACTTCTGTAAGTATTTTCATCATTTATGAAGTCATCCTCAGTATTTAAATCAATTAAGTCTTGAATTGATGTCATCTTACAGTAAATTGAATGTAGTAGTTTTAGTCTTGATTTTGTTTCACTCACATTTGCAGTAGTGTAGGTATCAATCCATTTGTTGCAGTTTGTCATTTGCATTTTCAAAGTTCTTCGTAGTAGTTTTAATTTCTTTAGTTTCTCTTCAACATTTTGAATACTTATAATGTCCTGAATGATTTGACTCGTCGCCATTGTCATATCTTGTATAATTTATAAAGAATTAACTTAGTAACTTTATTTCAGTAACATACATCATAATAACACAGTAATACAATGTTTGTGTTACCTAGCAACACATAATCAAAACAACTTATAGAAAACATATGTTAATTAATATCTATCAATAAGTACTCAATCTTATGAAATACTAGCTGTACCCGCTCGCTTCGCCGGTCATAATATTGAGTTTGATTTAGAACCTAATAGCTGAAAGAATTCGAGCATTTTTGCTTCTTCTAACAATATTAGATTTTTTAGGAGGCATGTCATAAAAAGTAAACTGCAAAACAAATAATTATTTATTTTTTATTTTCATGTTTCACCACATGTTTTAATTACAGAGAAAAAAAAGGTTAACACCAAATACAGATCACCTGATCAAGTAAAAGTAGTGTGTGCTACACTCTCAAGATGAAATGTAGAACTACAATAAATCAAAACATATACAGTACTGTTGTTGTGAGAACTTCAATCTGCTTATGGCATGTGAAACTACATTAAACCACACAGTCATATGTTTTTTGTAAACAATTCAGATTCTCCATTTGAATAACATGGGATCTTTAGGAGCCCGTGGGGCGGGACCCTGTGGACGGATCTGCATCAAACTTCACAGAAACCATCTCGGGAGTATACAGGACAACATCCTAAAGTTTCATGGCGATCGGTCGGATGGTTTGGCAGCGCATAAACTTCAAACATATATATATATATACAAACATCCTCTTTTATAAATATAGATTACATATCAAAACTTGAGTTTTTAGTGATTTCCTAACTCGTTCATAAAGTTAAATACTTTTAGTGCTGACATTTTGAGTGGTTATCTTTAGTTTTACTTGCTTTTAATCATTTTTATTTGTACTAATATTTTGTGTTCTTTATTTCAGTAGGCTGGTCAACAAAGTGCATATTTTATTACAACTAATTGCTGTGACAAGTTCATAATGAAAACATACTAAACAAATGATTTATCTAGTTACTCAAATTAAGAGCAATTTTCCGTGTTGCGTTCTTTATTTTCTATAGGAAACATAAAATAAACATTTTTTATGAAATAAAACTGATCTTGTTCTAATTAGCAATTTTTTTTACAATGGGAAAATGCATTATGCACCGTCAGAGCCCTTTTTACAGGGACCTGGTGTGTGGGTTTCGCAGTCACTAAAGCTCTCTTCTTTCTGCCTCCCACCATGTAAGGCGTCGTCATGGTCAGAGTCTCTGTAACGACACTCCAAGCTCCCAACCTTTCCCATCTTCTCCAGATAAGCCTGGAAGAAGCCGTGGTCGGTGAGGAACTGGGTTTAATAAGAATTTACTTCTCCCGATTTCCTCTCCACCCATTCTGGCAGGTCCATGATCAGCTGTGCGGTCCATCTACCCCTTGTCTTATTTCGCCATCTTTCTTGCCAATCACTCATGGTGCATTCTCAGAGTAACTTGATACTGAGACTGTTGTAAAACGTTAAAATTAAGAAAGTAGTAAAAAAATTAATGGTTTAAGATGAAATATCCTAGTTTATTATTATTAAAAACTGTAGTGTATTATTCTACAATCACTGCTATGAATGTCTCATTTTATAATCTTTGGTTTTTTTAAAAAAAGTATAAAACTCGTGTACATTGTACATGTTCTTTTCTTAAACTTCACTTGCTAGTTCACATAGGCCTGCACAGGCCTGTGCGTGAACTTAATTCAACAAGTGAAGTACTGACTGTTGGCTCAGTGGGGATTTGAACCTTAGACCTTGTTCTCCGCAGTCCATAGTCTTAGCCACTAAGCCACCATGCCGGTAATTGAACACCAACACGTAGTTATAAATATTGAAAGTATAATGTTTTCTTTCTATTAAAATTACCTTTGTAATAAAATCAAGTAATAATTGGTTTGACAGGCATTCTTTGACGTACCGCGGTGCCATGCTGAACATCAGTAGGTACCGACTGAGAGCCTCCTCCTGTCCCGACATTTACCGTAACTCCATGACCACAATAGCCAAGGAAAAAGCAGAGGTAAGCAAGTTACAAACATACTTAGTACAAGTCAGATTTATACAAGTTTCGGATAGTAATTATGTACCTAGGCTAGTTACCCTTTAATGCAGCTTTTCACTGATCTGCATATGAACATGTTCACTGCTGAAAATGTGCAAACTGAATCATATTGTTAGTTATGTTTATTCACTTTTATTCCTAAACATGTCCCTGCTGTGACAGAGTCTGATGTGCTGAGGGCTGTCTTGAGACTTACAAGTAAAGCAGTAGGTGCAGATAACATTCCAATTAAATTTATCAAAGATTCACTTTCAGTTACACTTCCAGTAATTACTTCAATCTTTAACAAGTCTTTAAGTCTATCCGTTTTCCCAGCTGTCTGGAAAAACACCATTGTACGTCCTTTGCAGAAAAATACTTCACCCACAACACCTTCTGACTACAGGCCCATCAGTATTTTTCCCGCCCTGTCTAAATACCTTGAAAGAATTGTCAATTGAAAGAAATCAAATGTCCTCTTACATTGAACATAACAATATACTGTCAAATATTCAATCTGTCTTCCGACCTCAGCACAGCACCACAAGTGCTCTTCTCAAAATAACCGAGGACATTCGATCAGCAATGGATAAAAGACAGGCAACTGTTTTAACACTCTTTGATTTCTCAAAGGCATTTGATTGTGTATATCACCCACTCCTTCTTTTTAAACTCAAAGCTGTTGGTTTCTCTGAGAGTTGCGTCGGTTGGGTTGAATCTTATTTGTCGAATCGCCGTCAGTGTGTGAAGACATACAACGATGAGTCCTGCTGGAGGTCTGTCATCCGAGGGTGCCTCAGGGCT
Organism: Stictocephala bisonia; assembly: GCA_035578905.1. Lineage (NCBI taxonomy): Eukaryota > Metazoa > Arthropoda > Insecta > Hemiptera > Membracidae > Stictocephala > Stictocephala bisonia. The sequence goes on along the minus strand of JAQJVL010000559.1, from coordinate 19,784 downwards.
GTTTTAGGTCCATTGCTGTTTTCACTGTACATTAACGATGTAACTACTGTCATACAACACTCACATTGCCACTTATACGCCGACGAGCTACAGATTTATCAGCACTTTCCCATTACCAACTTTCAAAATACTGTAAATGATACTAATATCGACATTACTTCTATTATTTCTTCGGCTCATAGACATGGTTTCAAACTTAACGAAAGCAAGACTCAGATTATCGTTATTGGATCTTCTAGACTTATACCTAAAATTGACTTGACAACTGCCCCTAAGTTGAAGATAATGGACCACTATCTTGATTACAGTGATAAAGTGAAGAATTTAGGACTGTTGTTGATAAACAGGAGTTTGGGTTGGGAGGATCAGATCGTTGAGACTTGTAACAAAGTATTCTCTGGAATTCACAGTCTTAAACGATTTGCTCCTTATTTACCTCTTGACATGAAAGTTATTTTAGTTAGCACTCTGATTTTCCCATACTTTAATTACTGTAACATTGTGATGGATGATATGACCGTTGAACTCTCTGATAAATTGCAGCATGCACAGAATTATTGTATTCGTTTCATCTTCAATTTAAGGCGTGATGCTCATGTCTCACCCTTCTTCAATCATTTATCTCTCCTTAAACTTAAGGAGCTCCGACAGTATCAAGCTCCTACTTTCCTGCACGTTGTATTAAAAACTGGTTCACCTAGGTACATATTTGATCGTTTTAAGTTTCTTTCCCAGATCAATTCTCATTCCACTCGATATGGATCTTCTAAGCTGTCTATTCCCCATCATAACTCAATATATCTCAATAAATCATTTACAGTTTCAGTCTGTCGTTCGTGGAATTCCCTTCCTGACGGCTTGAGAAGTATGGATGATAGCGTTGGTTTTAGGGCTAACTTGAAGGACCTACTTTTGCGGACCTTGTGGGAGTGATGAGGGTGTGGGGGCACTGTTTTCATGGCGGATTACCTGAGCGAATGAGTCTGATAATGTAATTTATTGTATTAATTCGTAAGTATGTTAGATGTTTATAATTTTTCAGTTTTTTATTGTCTTTGATTAGTAGTTTACGCTTTGTAAATTAAGTTTTGTTTGAATTTCAGTTTTAGTTTGTATAACTTTACACAAGGTTGAGGGGAAGAGAGGACTTCTTCACCATAATTTTTTATTTCTTCACCATTTATCTTTTCGTGTTTTTATCCAGTTCATCCCATCCCAGCTAACTCCTCTCCTCAACACTTGAAGATTTCTTATCTGATACCTTTTTTTCATTTTTTCTTGGTAACCTATACTTGTTTAAACCACTTCATTTGATCCCTAACGCGTTTGCTCCCAAGTGCACCTTATATATAGACAAATGTAGTGATTCTTATACTAAATAGAGTGCAGGTTTGTATTTTTACCATGCAGGAGCACTGTTACCTGAGGACGGAGAGCTGTAAACATTGTACTGTACAGACAACATTGGCTGTTCAGTTCCTGTCGCGACACTAAAGCAGACAGATATATCCAGATGACTCATCCATCCTTCACTACTCACTGTACTGTATTCAGTTCAGTGGAAGTCATATCCCCCGACCCACACACGTGCAGTGGTATTCATCCACCCTCCCAACCATACGCCTACGGTTGTGTTGAACCACCAACCCCCCCCCTATACACGTACCCAACCCCCCTCCCACTCACCCAAACACATACAGTACACAGTGGCACTGAAAATCTGTTTTATATTTTGTGTCTATATTTGTTTTCTTCTACTTTGTTTAGTGGACCATTCAGGTAATTATGCTGATGACCTTTCAGTCCTATTATATTATTATAATAAGCTTTATAATGACATTAAAATTTTTAGTTTCAACACACTAATTTACTTTAAGAAATGTCTCTTCCGGAAATTGCCTGACACTACTATATCAATTCTCCCAGAAATCAAATTGTTTTATATTCTACTTTTCAATCCAAAAACTTTTACTCTTTTTAGTTAGTACATTTTTCATTGTTTTGTATAAGTTAAGGTAAATTTTGCATAGATCTAAAACACTAGAAACAATATCCCGAGTGTTAACCCTAGATATAACTGTTTAAATGATGTTCCATAACATAGGCTACACAAGAGTATCAAAAACACTAATCATGTCTTCCATGTTATATTTTCCACAGGTTAAAACCAATAAGGAATCTTCATAACTCTTTATTCTTAACAAAAATGTTTTCTCAAGTATTGGTCTTAGTAGATTGTTCCATCCTACTTTGATTCCCTATTTGTGCGACAGTGGTCTGCTGGCCTGTGGGAGCTCTGGCACCTGTTGGCTGACATGCTGGACTTCTCTCACTTCTCCAACCTGAGGTTTCTACTCTTTGCCATCTCCAACTTCCTGCTGTACACCTGGTACGACGTGCCATATGTTTATCTTGCTCACAATGCCATCGAGATGGGCTTCTCAGAGACTGACGCTTCGTTTCTCATCAGTGTTATCGGTATCCTCAACATGGTTGGAGAGGTCAGTAGTAATACATAACATAAGGGTTATTTTGATAAAAAAAGAACAATTTATAATGAAGAATATATAAAAATTAAAATTTAATAGAGTGTCTGTGATGGATAATAAAGTGCATACCAAACAGTTTTTTGAGGACAGTTTTTTTTTTGTTTAAAGTTTCTTGAGGACAAGGCTAACTAATATTTAAAATCAGGTCGCAGTCATTTAAAAGTTGGTTTCAACTGTATTTTAACTATTTGTTTACTTATGTATATATATATATATATATATATATATATATATATATATATATATATATATATACAGGGTGTTCAAAACGTCTGGAAACCCCTTAATATTATATTAATAAACACAGAACAATTAAACTCTAGGATTACATTTTTACTGTAGTTACTGACTTTTTTGGCTATTTTAACTGTCCTTTTTCACTTTGGAGGGGCGTCCTGTGGAGGAAGTCTGAAAAATCTTAAATGTAAGCATAGGTCGAGTTATACCCCATTTTAAAGGTCATTGTTAGAGAAACACATTGCCGCAACCTGAACTGAAAAAGGACTATTCGTTTGGAAATAGCAGTCTCTCAAAGTTTGTCTGATTTTAATTACAAATGCCATTGATAACGGTTGAAAGTTTGGGTTTTCCCACTGACCTTTGTGGTTTGCCCCATCTTATCTCTTGTAAATTATCTCTCGTACAGGTTAAGCTATGCACCCTGACTGGTTCATGAGTTGAAAACATTACATCAGTTTGTGATATTCATTTTTAGTAAGATTTACATTAGATTACAATGTCACTCAGTGAGACAGAGCGAATTACCATTCTGATGATGAGAGGTTATGGGGATAGAACTCGTTCATATGAGGAGGTAAGCCACTTGTTTAATGATACTTACCCCAATAGACCACCTATTCAAAAATCAACAGTGTTGAAGACCGTACAGCGCTTTAGAGACAGTGATTCTGTAAAAGATCGACCAAGAACTGGACGGCCAAAATCAGCAACCAATGAAGAAATGGCCCTTGAAACACTTCAGTGTTTTGAGGAAAATCCGCACACCTCTATTAGAAAATCAGCGCAGTATGTAGGTGTTAGTACAGGTTCCATCCATAAAATACTTCATGAAAATAAATTTCATCCATTTAAGGTAAAACTTCACCAAGAAATGAATGAAGATGACCCAGACCGGAGGCTGCAATACTGCGAAATCATGATGAACAAATGTATTCTCGATGGAAACTTTCCAAAACTTGTCCTGTTTTCTGATGAAGCAAGTTTCTGTCTGAATGGTACTGTGAATAGACATAACTCACGTTACTGGTCTCAAGAAAACCCTCGGTGGATGGAAGAATCACAGACACAAAACCCACAAAAAGTAAATGTTTGGGCAGGATTGCTTGGTACTCGTGTTGTGGGTCCGTATTTCATAGAAGGGAACTTAAATGCCACCACATACCTAGAATCACTGCAAACTAGAGTATTACCACATTTAAGGGAATTACTGGGCCCTCAGTTTGAGAATATCTGGTTCCAGCAAGATGGGGCCCCTCCTCATTTTGGGTTGCGTGTCCGAGAACTGTTAGGTGACATTTTTGAGGACAGATGGATAGGTAGAAGGGGAACAATTGAGTGGCCACCAAGATCCCCTGACCTTTCTCCCTTAGATTATTTTTTTTGGGGCGTTCTGAAGGGTAAAGTTTACAAGACTAAGCCAGCCAACATTGAAGCCCCAAAGGAACGGATATTAGAAGAGGCACACAATGGTATTACGGAAGAAATGGTTGATCATGTTATGATTGGGTATTACCAGCGCATGGCATATTGCCAAGCTACACAAGGACACCACTTCGAACACCTTCTGTAATACATTCCAAGATTTGTTTCTTTTTTTTGTAATTATTATCTTACAAAGTAAATAATTTAAACATAAACAACTGTCTACTAACTGTTCAATTTTTTTAATAATGATAATTGTCCCCAATGACCCCAATTATACCTGTACACTTTTAACGTTTTAAAACGATTATTACTGACATTTCCTATCCCTCCACACTCTACCTGCGAAAATGCTAAAACCCTAACATAACCACACAGTTGAGTATTCACTTCTACCTCTTAGTCTCCGTAACGTAAAGTTAACAAACTTTGAGAGGCTCCTTTTTCCAAACGAATAGTCCTTTTTCAGTTCAGGTTGCGGCAATGTGTTTCTCTAACAATGACCTTTAAAATGGGGTATAACTCGACGTATGCTTACATTTAAGATTTTTCAGACTTCCTCCACAGGACGCCCCTCCAAAGTGAAAAAGGACAGTTAAAATAGCCAAAAAAGTCAGTAACTACAGTAAAAATGTAATCCTAGAGTTTCATTGTTCTGTGTTTATTAATATAAAAAATATTAAGGGGTTTCCAGACTTTTTGAACACCCGGTATATATATGTATTACAATCATATGTAATACATGATTGAACCCTCCAGATACCAGTTATAATTTCTTACCTAGAGCTACTCAACTGAGAAGTGCTATTGGCACTGAACATGTATGAGAAGCGTGTTGTTTCTGTGTATTTATTACTATGAGATGTTGGTAGACTTGTCCTGTTAAGTAAGTTTGCTGATGTCCCATCTCTCCTAATATACTAATTCCTGGCTTATTGACCTTTGACCTAACCTAAAATCTGTGAACATTTGAGATTCTACCTACATGGAATATTTTCAATTCGATCTAGGTGTTTCAAAACTTATATTTCATTATAGTCAAACTATTCTATACCTATAAGTTACCATATTTAAAAATTTGTCTTTTCTTGAACGATGCAGAAGTGGTCAGGTGGGAGTAGTGGGTGTAGTGCGGCACTCGGAGGATTACCATTGCAAAGGCATGGTGAATTGGATTTTGACGTGATGGAACATGGTTGACTACATATAGTTGAAAGCTTGTGTCAAACACTTGATACAAATTTGCGCTGCTGAACAGGGCTGAACTGCGCTTTGTCATAGTTGTAATCCAATACAACAATCATTTTCATCTGATTGTCAAGTCGGATGACATGAATAGCCGAATAATCAAGGTTGTACTGTACTTCCAAAGTTAACACCAAGTAGAGGATCAGAACACGATTGCAACAAAATTATTCATTGGAAAAATGAATGAATTAATAAAAATAGTTTTTATTAGTTTGGTAAAGTTTAGGACTATATAGTCCTCATTTCCACTTAACCACTATAGAATGAGAAGACTGTTAATAATGGTTTTTACCCGGATTAAATTTTAATGTATGATAATTTTCATCATTTCTGGTGTGGTAAATATGTTTTACCAACTTACAAGTGCGAGATCTAGTTGTGTATGTGGCAGATTGTGCTGGGATGGGCTGGTGACTGCGAGTGGGTCAACGCCGGCTTGGTGTATGCCCTATCCATGGCACTCTGTGGCACCGTCGTGGCTCTCATCCCACTCATATCCTCCTACGAGCTGCTGTGTGTTCTTTCCGGGGCATTTGGCCTCTTCATCGCCGCCAACTACTCACTCACGTCAATCATACTTGTAGAGCTCATCACCTTGGAGAGGTTCACCAATGCCTACGGCCTCTTGCTGCTTGTCCAAGGCGTTGCTAATCTAGTCGGTCCTCCACTAGCAGGCAAGTTAACAACTTTTTAAGTAACTGCTTCAAATGCTTTAATGTTTTGTTAAGTTTAAAATACTATTCATTGTTTATATTAGTGCCTTGCATATAAATTCATGTATAATCGTGATATATAGGTCAAGACTACTTCAGTACAGTTAACTCCCAATTGTTCGCGGAATAGGATGGCTGAGTGGCCGCAGATAATTTTATTTGCGGATAATCCATAAATCGTACAGAACGGGAAAGAAAAACTCAGAAAACAAAGTAGTGAAGGTTAAACCACGTTTTTTGTAATTTTGCGTTGACAAAATTACTATTGGAACAATACTTTTAACGAATCTGTGTAATCAATACAAACAGAATTTTGTTTTCTAGTAAGTCTTGGTGTGAATTAAATTATTTATTATTATGTTATGTTTTTATTACAATCTGTTAAGTGATGAACATCTTAACAGGTGCATAAAAATTAAATTAAAACTACTAGTGATTATTTTTCATTTTAACGAAGTGTTAAATAACCTTAACAGAGCAGACTTATTTAAAAAGCGTGGTAAAACAATGAATACAACAGAGAAAGAAGATAAATGTGCAAATGCGCCTATCGGAATCGGACAGTTTTCAGTTGTTTAATGCTGCTATCAAGTTAGGAAATATTTTACTACAATCAGTTGCAGTTGCAACTGTTTACAACAACGTTAAGTTGCAGCAACAACTCCTCAGTCTTAACACTACGCTGCTATTGCCAGTGTATGCGGCACATGCGCGTGCATACGGCAGGAGTCGTTTCAGTTCCAGTTGTGAGTTGAAAACCAAATCCAAGTTTCAGTTGCAACTGAGGTTTTCCCACAATCCCTGCAGGCCGAAACCGTTGTCTCTCCACAACTGTTGTAAAACAACTGCTTCGTGACCATCTCTAAGTGTCAATGTCACAAGTCGACAACACAGTTCAGGCTGTCTGCAACTCATTGCCACCCTGTCACTAGTGAGGTACAGTCACTGCTACGCGGCACGTACCCTAAGATGAACATTGTTAATATGATTGATTTTATAGATTTGTATGTAAGTTTGTTAAACTACGTGTTTCTATTTTAGTTTGACATTTATTGTCGAGAGGTGTACATATGTTAGTAAAAATCTACGAAAACGTAAAACAAAAAATCGTTCAGGTCTTCCCACGAATAATCCGCAAAGCGTATATCCTGCTTGTGGACAATCGAGAGTTGACTGTATCGAGTTTAATTCCCATATTGGTATTTTAAATAATTAATTATAATAACATCCAGTGGACAATGAAAATAAAAAAAAAATTATAAAAAGTTAAACTTAAGCTATAAAGAGTCTTAGATTAGATTGTTAGAATTTTTTAGATATGAGACGCTAACACAACTTTGTGCGTACTTAAAGGTAAATATGAATGATTATATGAGTGTGGATGACCTGTGTTGTCTGGTTAAAATAACTATAAAAAGTTAATCTTCCATTTAAAGTCTGAATATTTAGACTTTTATTGTTTATGTATTGTTCCATTATTTGTTGTAAATTCTTTGTAGTTTTGATTATAATCGGAGTACAAACAACTTTTTTAAGAATAAAAGAAACCCCAATGCATATTCATGTCTATTGGTGTATCTAAATGTACATGTAGTTATCTTCTATTTCCGGTCTTGCAAACCCACAATATTTTTTTGGGCTATATTCAGTATGTATTATGTGTGGTAGAGAAATATAATGTTTGTTATTTCTGTGTAGGGTGGATGTATGACATCACTAGTAGCTACGACCTGCCTTTCTATCTTTCTGGCGTGTTCATTGCGTTGTCGGGCGCACTGCTTGTAGTTCTGCCGACTGTCAACAGAATTCAGGGCTGTCGCAAGGCTTCTCACAACAAGGCTGATTCCAACCACGTCTAATAAGACAACAGTATTCCAGTATTGTTAGACACTGAATATCTCTTGGTCTTGGGATAGTATGACATATGAAAATAGTACTTTTGGTGATAAAGTATGGATTTCATTTTACTTATTGTAAAAAAAATATCACTTGGTTTATGATATTTATAAATATTACAATAACCTTCAAATATTTGTCGAGTGTTAAAAAATGTTTTATATCCAGTCAGGCTTGTACATCTAGATTCTGCACTTGAAGTTTAATTACTGAAACAATATACATAAAATAATTTCTACATAACATCAATTTGATTTTACAAAATATTGAAGAAAGACTAAACTACTTTCATGACATTTGGAAGGAAGTATAGAATAATTAATTTCACTATCTTTTTGAGTGGCTGTTATTAACTTTTCTAATGCTTTGAGTGGTTAAATATTTTTATTCGTATCTCTTTACATTTGTGACAAAGATAAGAAAGCAGGAAGAAACAATAATCTATGATACTTAAATTTATTTTGATGGTTTAACTCTACATTTGTGAGTCCAAGACATACTGTAAACCTCATTTTATCCGGATTCAGGTTTATACGGATCAGATGACCAATCCGATGGATGGTGAATATTTTTTTTTAAATTGTTACACAGCCGTAGAAATATTAAACATCATTCTCTCATGGTAGCGCCGTTGATAAACTCATTACAGCCGCGTTTCTTGCGTAGTATCATAGACATGCACACGTGCAGGCATGGTTCCCAGTACACAACAAACTGTACGTACGGTACTATATTGTATTTTATTTGTTCTTGGGCGATCCACATGGAGCACTAGCGTTGCTAGCTGTCATGTTGCTCACTTTTTATGGTATCTATTAGTTTCTGCTGCGTTGCAGCATACGTAAACATTTAAGGTTATAGTACAGTTATGAATATGCAGAATACTGAATAGTGCTGAATAAATACTTTATAGTGTAACAGTAAGCATTATAAAAAAGCTATTTTATATATGATCTTCCTATCCAGACGTATATATCATTGAACACCATCTTAGTTACAAGAATAATCAACAAAATGTAGTCTATTGTATAGATTACATCCTGTAGATTCGGCTTTTTGTTGTTCATTTACATAAAAACACTGACTTTGGTCAAGTTTAGCAATGAAGCAAGTGGTTTCACGCAAATGAAGCAAGGCCAGACCGTCTGCGCGCCTTTGTCAAGCTTACATTGCTTATTGCACCATGTAGGTGTCTTTTACCGATATTTACCCAATTTTTTTCTCGTATTTTTTTATCCGAATCGTGGTATATATTAGTCTGGATAAAACGAGGTTTACTGTATAAGCATCACAATCTAAATCTTGCTTGTTTGTATGGAACTTAAAACTTTTGCAAAAATTAGTTCTAATATTACAATAGTTAAGTTCTGTTTCAATTAAAAAGTTAAGTTAGGAAGTGGTACAATATATAATTAAAATTGTACTTACTCTTTAAAAATATTGTTTTATCTTGTCCGTCAATCTTCTTCCTGGCCACTCACTCAAATAGGAAGGGCTGGAAAAGGTAGTGTTTCATGTTATTTAGTACAGTGTGCTGATATTAAAGTTTACGCAGTTCTCATCTTCAGTCATTGGCATTGATGAAAACTTAAGGAGAGTCAGTCACTTTCAACACTTAATTTAAAATATTGGCATACGATACAAAGAGTTTTAAATCTAACTTCATATTTGTGTAGGACAAAGACCAAGACGTTCAGTAGCAGTGTTAATTGTAAGTTTCAATTGCAAAGATATTAACATTTTGATTGAGAACATTTAGATTGTAATTTAACGGCCAATGTCGGGCATGTGAGTAGTAGTTTCATTTATAATTAATCGTAATAAGTAGTTCAGATAAAACTGACTTATGTGAAGAAAAAGAGTTATTAGAAAAGGATAGTTGAATCACTCTGCATTAAAAGTCTTCCCAGATTGAAATTTTGGATTGTCATTAAACTCTTTGATGTTTCAAATCGTAAGTGGATGAATTTGTTACTAGTTTTTTTTTAACTTTTAGCGTACAATATAAAATATTTAGTATCTGTAAGCTGGCTGCTAGCCTCAACCTTGGGGCTGTCATACCTACAAGAGATAATGTTAAAAAATTGTAAGAGACTTGGCTAAAAGATAACTGGATTAATTGTATAGACTTTAATCCTTCTAGTGGCAAAAGACGCCACTTGGTTACGCCCACATGTATATTTTGTTATAATGTTGGTAACATCTGGTCTAGGTAACGTTGGTTGTTTGGGAAATGGAATCCAACCAAAACATCAATAGTCTGGTTTTATTCTAGGCGTTTTGTGTTACACTTCTTGCAAAATGCAGAACTTTGTGCCTCCAGCGTCGGATATGTGTTTTCACTTCGCTGGTTGTTGGGCATTCACTTTGAATGCGCACTTAACATTTTGGTCAATTCGTTGGCTCATTTTTTATTGCCCTAAACAGGATTGCCTGTACCCAAACCATAAATACTTATTACATATACAATTGTTATAATTTGGTAATTTGTGCTCACTTAGTAATGACTACTGATAGATAAGTTGAAATTAGTATCTTATCGCTGCTATATACATGTTATATAATTTAGTGTGTAAAAAAAACTTTAGCGAAGGTACTAAACGTTACATCCATAAATAGATTCATATCTCATAAAAGTTTTTCATACATGATTTGATGAGTTAAAAGTTTAACTTAGACATTTGCTGACTGATATTCATTCCTGAGGAAATGATATCTTTTCATCAACTTTACTGAACTCTTCAAAGACTTTTTAACAAGTTACCAGGGGTGTGCGAGTACTCGAAACTACGAGTATTTTACTATTTCAACTTGGCTCGAAGCCTCCGAAACTACTCGAAGTTCGATCGAGTAGTTGTATTTCACAAAATATTAGATTTAAATCTTAATTTAGTTTTAAGAGTAAACAGTTTTATAAGTAATGAATGATTACTGTACACTTCCTTGTGTTTCATTTTACTCTTAATCATACGTTATCATTTTGGTATTTTTATAAGTTTATAATTTAGCTGCCTACAATCTTCATTGCATGTGCCAATATCGGCAAGACCTGTTATATTAGCCGACTACGTGTATGGTTTTCATTCAAATACACCAGGTTTTCATCAATTTCTCGTTATGAAATAATTATTTATCTGTTGTTTAGTATAGCCTTATGCATCGAAGTAGTTTCAAGTTGCACACATTTCATTACAGATCGTAATTTAAAAAGTAATTCATCCTAACCAACTTTAAAATTTATTTTTAGTAAACCTGACTAGTTATTATCAATCGATTGAAATACTTTGTCATGCAGATTTTAAATTTTTATTATATAATTAACAGCTTATTTCTGGTTAATTATATCCTTGTTATTACTGAATTAAGTACCCACAGATCCACTTTTCATGGCGTGTACACAATCAATTTTTTGTTGAGAGGAGGCAGTTCTGAAAGCAACTGACTGCATTTGGCGATGACACCTGAATTTTAGCATCAGTTTGGTTGGATGCAGCTTTTGCCAACAAGCTTCGCTACTGTATGTTTTCACAGTACATTTTGATCGGAACCACCAGAGAAGCATATCTGCCGGCTCTGAAACACAGTTGGCTTGTATAGAAAATCTAATCTGTGATCTAGTCTGTCTTTTACGGTTGTCTTGGGTGAATAGGAAATCTTTCTATAAATACTCACTCGAAAATACTCGATACTCGAAAGAAATGCCAACTACTCGACTTGACTAGGCTCGAACTCCAAAATCACTACTCGCACACCCCTACAAGTTAGATAATCAATTAAAAGTTCATATCCAAAGAACTGTCCCAAGGAGTATCCAATCACGTGTGACTGCTGGCTACTTCATTTTTGTGCTTTGATTCCATGCCAAAATCTGGAAGAACTTCATACAGTCTCCCAAATATTTACGTTTGGTTGAGGCCTACATGGAAATTAACATTGGCGTATAAAGCACTACAACACAGCTGATCTTCAATTTCCACTGAAGATACTTGCTTGGTCACATCTTAAAATAAACAATCCACTTATTTTCTAGCCAAACCTTAAACACTAAAGTTTTCTTGTAGCTTGTAACTTTATTTTAGAACTAAGTTCGTGATCACATTATCAGTAAGCTAAAATTAGTTATGCAAACCCATAGTCAATACTAACTGAATTAGTATCTAGAAGTTATAGGTTGTGGATATGATTTAAGGCCTCTTAATATTGCTAGATTATCTCCTCCTTTCCTATAGAACATTGCTGTACATTTTTTATTTGAAACATTTTATAGTACAATAAATTTGTCTCGCCTGTTGTAGTTTCGACTAAGTGGTAGATTGACATAAGAACACCTTGTGATAATTAAATGTGCGCAGACTTGTTTCCAAGCAATTTCATTAGTAATTTTTAAGGAATTTAACAGTTTTCATGTAGTGTACGTTTATTATTTAAGAAACAAAGTGTTATTTTGTTATAATTTATTTGTTCTAGTTGTTAATGTAGGCTCTATGTATTAAAACACATTGTATGCTAAGTAGGTTTCGTTATCTTCAAAACTTGGTCAGTTTTGTGTTTAACGTAGACCCCACCATTAAAGTCTTACAAGACGTTAGTGCCTTTTAAAAGACATCAAGTAGTGTATTTTAAATGCTTTCAGAATGTAGGATATGAGTTCTCTGTTAAACATAATGCTCACTTGATGTTAATAAAAATAAATGATAACCGTATATTTTAATCTATGTGTGTTGTATGTATATACTTCATAATATAATCATGAAAAACTGGTTTAATTTAATTTGTTTAGCCTTTTCTTAAAGCAGACCGCAAATAAATATTACCATTGTTCCAGTGAATTAGCGTACCAATTATTTTAATCATACTGCATAGGATCTGTAAGTCTAATTTCTAAAAAATTATAAGAATGAATATATTATATATTATAAGAATGAATCATATTTAATCAGTTTTTCTATCTTAGAAGTATTGTCTAAATTTTAAAAAATATGTTAGTTTTGAAGTTCCCCTTATAAGTAACATAGTGTATCAAAAACTGAAATCAAAGCTATGCGGTAAATCACAAATGCAGTATAATATGTACTACTCTCAAGGAATATAATATGTTGACAAAGTATTGCAAAAAGTATAAATTTCAATTTATTTACAATTTACCCATCCTAAGATTTGCTTTTTGAGGTATGTACCTAACCTTTGAACAAGAATCTTAAAATGTACAAATCAGGTACTCACCTTAAAAAGATTATCAAAGAGTAAACTATGACTCTGTACAATTGTAATGTGCATACACCAAATTTTCTCATCAACTTAACGTGTTTAGTGCATAATATGTCCTTTGTGGGGCCATTGTATGGAATAAAAACCACACATCACAGACCAGCAATGTCTGATTCAAACTTTAATTTCAGTCTGCTATTCAGCAAATGTAAAATAGTTGTGATGCAACCCAGGTTCAAACTTTCTAGTTTCAACACCATTCTGGGGATGTAGCTAAAATAACAACACACTCTTGTACATGAGGAGCTGTAACTATTTATTTGATCAAAGATAACTCCAACAACACGAATCACTACTAAAATTATTACAATGTACTCTAATACATTAGTAAAATTTGCTATTTTGATTATTAAGAATAACATGAATAAACACAGCACCAACCTACAAATGAGTAATCGAAATGATGTCTCGTATGTGACCTGGAAGGTTTAAGTCATATGAGACGTAAGTTATACCAATGAATACACATATTTAAGAAGCGAAAAGAGATAGGGAAATGGTCAGACTTCCTGTAGCAGACACAATGAGCTTAGAGCAGCTGCCAATACGCAGCACTGGATGTCCGCAGTTTTCTGTCTATCTCATTCTCAGGGCAGTTTGTAATCTCTCTAGGCTGCAGCGCAAACAAGCTCAACCCAGCGACAGCTGTGCCAAGATAGCAAAATAAAAAAAGTAGTCTGACTTTTTAACACTGGCTTTTCGCTTCTTATAGATTTACTTAACTGTAAGACCCTCAGCTGCCCTCGTAGTTGTCCCTCCCAAGAGCCAACTGTATTCCAGTCTGCTCACGACCAAACTCAACCCCCGTTAACCCCAACCCATTCTATTTAGCACGTTGTCTAGGTGTATACAAAACAAACTGAATACCACCGCATGCCCACAATATTCCAGATCACCAGTAACTCCTACTTATTCTTCTAGATATGGCCCGATTTCTTATATTAAGTTTGTTGAATTATTCCAATTATAAATATTTACCATACATCCATGACATAGCAACTACACATTTTTAACAAAACAATTTTTTCATATCAATATCAATATCCTATTTTTTAAAACAGTTGGTCAAAGTTTCTACTCAACTGTTTTGTTTTAACTCTGAACTTTCCTTATCATTTACTTTGCTCTAAAAAAGTTGCCATTGAAAGTTCCAAAGCCAAGAAAGGTTAAACTGACGAAATTTTGACTAAATTTAAACATATTTCAAACTATTCTCAAAAGAAGAGTAACCACAATACAATGTTGACCAGATATGTTTTTGTTTAAAGATTGAAATTAAAGTCATTCACAATTTGATCCACTATTGCAAATTGACACGTTGTATTATGGCCTGACCACTTCTCATGTTGTAAAATGTTTAGCCATGGGCAGATTCGGTGTCTGAACATAATTCTTCCATTATAGTTAAATATTTAGTTAGTCAATCATTCTTACTTCATATAAATTCATAATTACATTATTATAATTACAATAAATAATGTCATATTGATAGAATTTGTATAGAAAAGATAACCAAAGTTGTTGTTTGTTTGTGTTCTATAGCATCTTTTAAAAAGACCAAGTTTTGTAAGATTATTGTTATTACTAATAATTTGTTACATGAACTACCTTAGTCATTCACTATATTTTTATTTATTTCTATATCCAATATCATTTGGGTTGTGTTTAAGGAGGGGCACCATGTTCAGTAAACTGCAAATAGCTTTGCATTGTTGTCATGATGTATTATTTACTGTGAAAAATGAAAATTGAGTGCCGATCTTATGGTATCTATTGTACCTCGTGCTGCTGAAACGGTACCATTGCAACTAGCTCAAATCTTACATTTAATGTGTTTTTTTTTTTTTTTTTAATATATATTAAGGTAAGGTAAATTCATTATTTGTTAAAGTAGGTAAGTTAAAATTTTCATAATATGAACATATTTTTAATCCTTTTACATGGAACTGTTTAATATGTCAAACAGTAAATTTAATTTATAAAACAGAAAACAGTTCATTTAAGTTGACAATAAAAATAAGTGAATAATTAGTTTTAATAATTGTAGCCATTTTAAAATGTGTATTATTTCTGTTAACATTCAGAGCTTTAGAAAAATGCAAACATTACTCCTTAGAATTGAAATTTATGTTTAGTGAAATCTATAGAAAAATTGACTTCAGTAAATAGTTTTACTAAATTTTAACAAATTTGTATGAGCATATTGTTTGTATATGTGTTTGAACATTACTTTGAGCGCTTGAATTTATTTGCTATTTACTTAGCTAGTAATTGATAAGTGAATAAAATTCAATATACCTATATTTAAAAATTTTATTACTATTAGTAAAATAGTAAAGTATTATCAGTCAAGTCAATAAATGTTATCCATATCACTATCATTAGAATTTCAGAATTTATGTAACCAACTTTTCACAGTGGCTTTTGTTACATGAAGAATCTTTTCCTTAATTTTTTTAGTACAAATAACAACAGTTAGACCGTTGTAGCAGTTGATCAACTTTATAACTGTGGTTTAAGGTTGCCAAGCCACCGCTAGGGAGTCGACAGGCTCAGATAGCCCCATAGTAGCCATGCAATCTTACCATCAGCGAGTTATAGTGAACAAAGTATGAATACGAAAGGTCCAATTTAGTGAACCATAAGTTGATATTATGGCATTTAAAATATTCAAGAATGGTATTCAAAGTTTAACATATTAACTGAAAAAAAAACAACATAAAAACACTCATTTTTTACAAAATTCATCTTATAGTCCACTAGAAGTGGTCTTAACTTACCAAATACAGTTCGTGTGTTATGATAAGATCATTATTACGGATCAAATCGTTGAAATAGAAGTCCTTTTTTAGGCGTTTTTCAAGGAGCGAAGCGGCTCTATTAACACATTCGCTGCTCAAAATTCACCAATTGTGGATGTCGGGGGTGCTGAAAATTTTTATTACAGTAAAACTTACCTTTAGGTGTATGAAGTTGAATGAAGTTTGTAACAACCTCATTCTTTGACGTTTCCTTGTAGAAATGACATAATAAGTTTGGCACCCTTCGGTGGGGGCGCAGCACCTAGCGCTCGATCACCGTTGTTTGACCCACACAAAATCACTTGGAATGTCGTTTTACTGTATAAAACATCCTTTTCTACGTAAAATACTTGTATTTCACCTTATTTGCAATATATAAAATAGTTTTAAACACTTGAGTTACACCTGTAACTTTTCTACATGCTGATGGGCTGGGGAACAGTGCTGCATTTTGTGAAAAAAGGCCTCTGATCACTTCCAATCTAAAGTCATACAAGCTCACTTTTTTGTAGTCAGCTCCACTAGTAGTTATATACCATGTTGGAGCCGACACACCTACTTTAGGGTCATCATTACTAGTATGCATATCTGTCTCAGAATTCAAACTTCTATTATTATTTGAAATGTCAGAGTCATCAGAGTTTTCATTCTGAAATGACTCGCGCACATGCACACCAATTGAGGACCCAGGAACACTAGGATTCATTGTTATTGACATGAAAAATAGTATATATACAAATATAATGACATTTAACACTATTTACACAAGTTAGATGTCCTCAGTAGTCAAAATGTAGCCCGACACAATTTCCAGAGTTGGGCAGTAAAATAATCTTTAAAATACACAAATAATTTAGTCACTATAGTTAAAATATATTTACAGACAGTAATACAATATATAAACACACAACACAAAGCACTAGGAATATAACTATAAGTATTTGTCTATAAGAACAGCGTGATACGGTACGTACCCTCCGGTGGGGGCTCTGCTATATGGTAGATGTTGTAGAATTCGAAACTAACAACACACTAAGCAAGGTTAGGTTACTAGGCAACGAAGCGAGGTGGAACAAAACAAATACAACGGCTGGGCCAGTCTGGGCTTTCTAGTAAACAGAGTACTCCGCCCCCACCGGTGGGGGCACCGTTATTCGGATACAGACCCTGCCCCCACCGGTGGGGGCAGCCGCAGCGAATGTGTTAAGGCATGAATCTATTGTACATGTTGTATGAACTTACATTTAATTCATGTTTAACCCTAAATTTACGGTTAAGTATCATACCTCTCCGTGCTTAGGCAAAGAGAGGTTTGTACCTTAAGTTTTATACACAGACTAATCATTCTGCTCACTCCTATTACATCCTGCTCACCCCTCTATGGTATAGTAAACCATATGGCCAAACTTTATACATAGATACTGTTCCGTAAAACTGGTTCATATCAACATACTGTGAATAAAATTAACCCTTTAAAATCCACCATCACATTATGCAGAGTACATTTGAATTTTTATGAAATATCAGATAACAAAAACAATCACTCAAAACTTTGTGCAAATCTCAACCATTAACACACAAATGTTCACATTTGTTCAGCTAAGATAAACTCATTTATCCTATATAAGTTGCCATATAAGATATGCAGCATTGCACCTTAAATAGATTAAAATTTATTTCATGTTCAATTATGCGCATGATTTGGGCAAAAATATAGAAAAAATTCCATAGTTTACTGTTTTATTTTAATATTTCACTTTCCAGTTCACATGGGCCTGCAGGCTTGTGTGTGAACTTTATTCAACGAGTGAAGTACCAACTGTTAGCTCAGTTGGGAATTTGAACCTTTCCGCTGTCCGAAGCCTTAGCCACTAACAAAGCCAAGTTGATTCTTCATGTACACAAGATCCACATATACTGTTTGGAATTATAGTTACCACAATTAATTGATCTAAAAATGAACATATGCAGTTTGACCAGTTTTAGCAAAAATATGATCATTTTTTAAAGTTAACTTACGTTGAAGTAACGTGCTATTCTCTACATTGTAGAAAATGTAACTTTCTGCATGCACGGATAAATAGTTAGAGCGGTTAGAATCTTTGTTTTATTTTAAATTTTTACGAAATCACCAATAAAAAACTTTTCTAGGCCTTTTGTCAGCAAAGCTGGCATCATCAGGCGACACAAATATATATATATATATATATATATATATATATAAATTAATATATTAAATATATAAATTTGTGTTGCCAGCTTTGCTGGCGAAAGGCCTAGAGAAAAAAGTGTTTTTATTGGTGGTTTTGTAAAAATTTAAAATACAACGAAGAATACCAATATCAACTCCATCTGAAATTAATAAGTTAGAATCTTATTTATCAAAAATTGACTGTGAGTTGATGATGTTTATCCACATATACATCCTGTGGCTAAATCAAAAACCTAGCACCAAGTGTGTTAACAAGCCAGGCAACAATTCTTGTTTTAACATTAACAGTTGAACTTGATAGTCCGACAGTTATGGGACCGACGGGGTTCAGGGTAAAAAACATCTTTTTACCAAATGTTGATTTGTATATACGTGATTGATCACTTCTTAGAAAAACTTGAACACCAGTAGTGATACCATGCTCCGAAATCACACCCTATTTGCCGTGATAAAATGAAGCTGATAAGACTACTATATGTAAACAAAGAAATACAAAACTATTTGCAGTAATAAATTTGTTTTTATAATTACAATTGAACATTATTTAAATTAATTTTGGGCGTGTAGTTTTATAACAATGAAAAATTTATTGCAAATTCCTACATGTACAGTTATATACAATATACACTGATTTTAAAAATCTATAATACATATTTTTGTTTCTTCTGACGTAAGCAGTCAGTCATGGCTTTTTCTTGAATACTTTTTTTGCATTAAAATGAACTCTGTCAAACTCCCTCTCTCTTTTCACACAATGTAGCAAGGTAATTTGCAGCCATAATGGTTTCATTATCAGGAATTTTACTTTCAAACAGCGTAAGTGTGAAGTAGTAGAATTCAATTTCTGTAACAACACGGGAACAGTAAAGTAAGTATAAATACGCTCATAGCATATTGAATCTTGAGTCAGGCAGATGTAGGAGCGGAAAGCGTCTGTTGCGATATGTCTGTATCTTCGCGCAGTTATGTCAACTGATGTGACGTCGGACTTTACAGCATGTCGGACTGTTAAATGTCGAACTATCAAGAGTCACCTGTTTTTATTTCCAATGTGATATAAGTTGTTTGCTTCAGGTTGGGTGCTCCTCGTTCTAAAGCCTTCATCACTGTAGTTGGCATCAACCAAAGTCATATTAGTTCCTGTAGAGTATGACAAATAGATTTAGCAGTAGCCCAATGTATATAGTTCGTAAAAGACTAGTTATGTCTTGTAAACAATATTAGTACAATTTTATAAATTGTCCAGTTATAAATATATGCATATTGTGTACAATATATCGTGTGAGATTTAGTTGGTTACTGAAATAGTTTTGTATGTAATGATTACTTGGAGATATTTTGTATGGTTCACCCTTTGAAAATCCCAATAAGTGCTTCTAGGTTATTTTTGTGATAGATTTAATGGCATGAACTAAAATGTTGTTCCTAACAAATT
>JAQJVL010000558.1:560000-562648 GCA_035578905.1 Stictocephala bisonia | reverse complement strand
AAGTGCTACCTTTATCAAAATAATGCTAATTAAAAAAAAGCATAGCAATTTAACTAATGATAATTAGCAACTAATTTGCAGTAAACTGAAGTCACAATCCGATGATAATTCTATAAATTAATGTATTCAATAACATCTCACCTCACGTCCGAATACTCGACAAGAGGTTTGGCTGAAGTTGATATTGCAACAAAACCTTTATCTTGCTCGTCGTCACTATCTGCTGTATGTGAATGTCTTTTCTTACGAGACTTCTTTGATTTGCTGTCAGAATTTCTGTGAATAAATCATTACTTTATAAAATGCTGACTCTATATATAAATAACTAAGTATATTACATGCATTCTATAATGAAGAATATTTTAACAGACTGGCATGTTTAATAAGTTAAGCAGTTTACATTTAAACCTTATAAAAACAATATTCTTTATAAAGAAACCCCCATAGCACATAGTAATATACAGGTTTAAATAATCTTTGATAATGATAACATGGTGTGGAAAAATAAAACTTCAGGATTGCTATATATAGCTAAAAAGAATGGCATTACAAATCAGCAAAAAACAAGTTTTGGAGGTAGCCAGGATTAAGAAAATAAAAAAATAGCTTATTTTTTATACATATTTCAGAGTAGATGTCAAAAATAAATCTACTCAAGAAGTAGGTGATTGATGGAACACTGAAACAGGAGATTAAGCAAGGAAGACAGCCAAGGAATACAGGAAACCTAAATTAGCTATGTCATGTGCATGCCTGAACACAGACATTTGGTCACGTGACAATGATTGCATGTGTTATTAATCCTAGATTACATTTACATTATGGTTTACTTCAACAATATGGTATACTGAAAAATCATGGACAATGACAAATTAGGTACAAAAAAGGCAAAAGTAGTCAAATTTTTTTAGGAGAAGCTGATCTCCTCTTTAGTCATACTCTGGCCATCCCCGATAGACTATTGATCTGTGGAAGGAACTTATCAGATATATTAAGTAAGGGTGTGCGATGCAGCCAATTTTTTTTTCGATTCGATGCACACATACAGAATTTGTGGTTTTCATCGAGTTTTATATAGGGCAGAGTAACTATAATACCTTTGTTACAGATACCGTATCTTGCTAGTACAAAGAAAGATAATTTAAAACATAAATTTATTGATCATATAAATGTTAGCTAGTTAATCTTACCTGTATGAAACAAAAATATAAAAATAAACTACATACAAGTAAGAAGGTCAGTTTAAAATAATATACAGAAGTGTAATGTATTTGGTTTATTTTTCCAATCATATGTTTTTGGTTGGTTTTAGTTGTCATGGTTTTTATATACAAACTTATTGAGTGTTGTTTCAAATAAAATGGAGAAGTTTAGTTACAAATTGTAATATTTATTGGTGGCGACAAGGATAAAAATGCCACGGTAGAGGCAGCAATATAATGAAGAAACAGATTTTGATGAAATGGAAAATGAAGTGAATAGCAAAGTGAATAGCAGAGTGAACAACAAAAGTGAAGTAAGTAGTCCGTGGCAACTAAGTAATTTACTCAGTTTTGACAAGTAAACCTGTAATTGGTATCAGTATTGCAGAAGACTTCTCAACAGATCTGTTCTAGCGAGAATACCTAGGTCTAAACAGGTGTTAGCATTACTTGATATAATTGGGGAACAAACTTAAACCAAGTTAACCCTCCGATGGTTTAATGTCGAACGATCGACCTTTACAACGTATCTGCCATGGTTTAGAGTTGAAAAATCGACCTTCACTATTTTGTTTCTTACGGGTGTTCATCCTTCACTAAACATCCTATACTATATGTCATTTGAAACAGCTGGTTCTACTGTTTAGTCTGGTGAAAGTTTTATTTGGATGGCGTTGGCCTAGACTAAAAAAAATACAATTCCATACTTGACAGTTCCAACTGTCAGCGCGCCATTGTTGTTTACTACTGTGTCGCATCTTCATTGTTTTGGTCGTAATAATGTTTCGTCTTTAGTGGTTTTTACGTGAAAATGTCTGAATTACATACGAGTGAGATGGATAGGGAGTTGTTCAATGATTCTGGTGAATCTAGTGACAGTGATATTGATGCAGATGATGTCCCATCGGACTATGAGCTCCTTGACTATTCGTCTGGAAGTGGGGAGGAATTTGTTCCCGACTTTGGTGAACTTGAAACTTCTGACAATGAAAACGTAAGTAATGATGATGATTCTTCAAGGCCTAATACACCACCAAATATTATTCCACCTAATAATCCCTGGGTCAGAGTCTATCCACCTGAGACAGAAATCGACATAGGCCCTAACTTTAGAGTAAGACATCCTGGGCCTAGGGATATGCCTCCTAGGAACAGCCCTACCCTAGCCTATGTTTTGCTATTTTTCAATGCTAATTTTTGGGCCACAATTGTCAATGAAACAAACATGTATGCACAAAAGATTTTTACCAACAAAAGAGATTCTGGCTCGCTCATTGAAAAGGTTTAGCAGAATAAAAAAATGGGTTGATGTGTCAATCAATGAAATGAAAAAGTTTTTTAGCATTTTGATAAACATGGGGCTCAATGGGGATAGTAATAAGCCTAGAAGGTCTTTTTGGGATACTAGGCGATCACAACACAATGCTTTTTTCTCCCAAACTATGA